>JBAIZL010000009.1:42278807-42281307 GCA_036971475.1 Prosapia bicincta | reverse complement strand
TAAACTATAGTTTGATATAAATATTGGAATTTAATTTCAGTAGATTAAATTCAACCTAAATACAAATACAAGTTAAACGAATACAACATACGTACCCCGTACGAAGGACGGATACTCTGCTAGTATTATATAAACGTAGAACATCGTGTTGATTCACAACATTCCCAGTATGAGAACATTAACAATTGTAGAGTTTTAAATTCCAACGGTAAAAAATTCTCTGAACAATGAGCAAAGCATATAATTGACCATCAAACAACCCTCTGAATACTGTGAAAAGGTGATTTAATGAACGAATTTGTGTAATTAGATTTAACCTTTCAGTAGCCTTGTTTATGTCTAGTTTTTTTTACAATTCTCGTTATTGCGCTTTTCATTGCCAGTTATATTATTCCGAGCTCAGGGCAAAATATTTTGGTTTGTATTTTCATTCAATTACTAAACTAATTTGCGACTTGGTGACTTGTAATTGATAGACTTTGTGCGATAGACACATTTTCGATCATGCAACCTCTTGTCAGGTGCTACGTTTGTGCGATAGACACATTTTCGATCATGCAACCTCTTGTCAGGTGCTACGTTTGTGCGATAGACACATTTTCGATCATGCAACCTCTTGTCAGGTGCTACGTTTGTGCGATAGACACATTTTCGATCATGCAACCTCTTGTCAGGTGCTACGTTTGTGCGATAGACACATTTTCGATCATGCAACCTCTTGTCAGGTGCTACGTTTGTGCGATAGACACATTTTCGATCATTAAACCTCTTGTCAGGTGCTACGTTTGTGCGATAGACACATTTTCGATCATGCAACCTCTTGTCAGGTGCTACGTTTGTGCGATAGACACATTTTCGATCATGAAACCTCTTGTCAGGTGCTACGTTTGTGCGATAGACACATTTTCGATCATGCAACCTCTTGTCAGGTGCTACGTTTGTGCGATAGACACATTTTCGATCATGAAACCTCTTGTCAGGTGCTACGTTTGTGCGATAGACACATTTTCGATCATGCACCCTCTTGTCAGGTGCTACGTTTGTGCGATAGACACATTTTCGATCATGAAACCTCTTGTCAGGTGCTACGTTTGTGCGATAGACACATTTTCGATCATGCAACCTCTTGTCAGGTGCTACGTTTGTGCGATAGACACATTTTCGATCATGAAACCTCTTGTCAGGTGCTACGTTTGTGCGATAGACACATTTTCGATCATGCAACCTCTTGTCAGGTGCTACGTTTGTGCGATAGACACATTTTCGATCATGAAACCTCTTGTCAGGTGCTACGTTTGTGCGATAGACACATTTTCGATCATGCAACCTCTTGTCAGGTGCTACGTTTGTGCGATAGACACATTTTCGATCATGAAACCTCTTGTCAGGTGCTACGTTTGTGCGATAGACACATTTTCGATCATGCAACCTCTTGTCAGGTGCTACGTTTGTGCGATAGACACATTTTCGATCATGAAACCTCTTGTCAGGTGCTACGTTTGTGCGATAGACACATTTTCGATCATGCAACCTCTTGTCAGGTGATACGTTTGTGCGATAGACACATTTTCGATCATGCAACCTCTTGTCAGGTGCTACGTTTGTGCGATAGACACATTTTCGATCATGAAACCTCTTGTCAGGTGCTACGTTTGTGCGATAGACACATTTTCGATCATGCAACCTCTTGTCAGGTGCTACGTTTGTGCGATAGACACATTTTCGATCATGAAACCTCTTGTCAGGTGCTACGTTTGTGCGATAGACACATTTTCGATCATGAAACCTCTTGTCAGGTGCTACGTTTGTGCGATAGACACGTTTTGTATTAGTAAGCCTAAAAAAAGTAATATAAAAATAATTTGTTTTATAGTGAATTCCTACTTAAATCAACAAGGAAAAAATTTTTTAGTTTCTTTTTATTTTATAATTACAAATATTAAAAATATGTATGTAGATATGTCAGAATAACAATATTAAGTGTCAAAACATAAAGCGAATTTCCTAGCAATTTTCCATTTTCCTTCCTATGTATAGTGTTGAACTATTATTTTTGCTTATTCACTTACGTTTTTCGTCGCCTTCATTGTGTTTGTAGTTTCTTTTTGCTTTTCTTTTTTATTGTCAGTTTTTGAAGCAAGGTTCGATACCGTTAATCCAGTTTGTTTGTTTATTAATATTCTTTTCATTCATTTTTAATCCTAGAGCATATGATATTGTTCGGTAACCATGGTAACATTTAAGGTTGTGTAATTGAGGTTTCGACGACAACTGGATTACATTTTTGAGAAAACCATTTCTGTCTATGCGCTAAACGTCTAACATGAAGATACTCAGTTCAAATTCGACTTAGATCCCCTAAATTTTTATAATTTATTTATTGCATAAATATTTGTAAAAAAACTGTATTAACTACAATTGTCATTCACTATAGGTTTAAAGAAATGTATGAATAAAAACGTGTTTTATTAACTATTTAAAATTTGTACAAGATACATAA
>JBAIZL010000009.1:42263807-42276307 GCA_036971475.1 Prosapia bicincta | reverse complement strand
ACACACACACACACACACACACACACACACACACACACACACACACACACACACACACACACATACACACACAGACACGCACACACGCACAAACAAACAAATGTATTATTATTATTAATTCCATATCATTAGCAATATTATCATTCTTACAACTAACATTCCAAACTAACCCATAATAGAAATTTACAAATTTACAATAACGAATAAGATAATAATTCTCATGGAGAATTAGTTTAAACCTCCTCTGGTACTAATTCACTACAATGTGCTCTTGGTGGAGATTCGGGAGGTTGCTCTTACAGTTTACATGGATCGATCGGTTTATTGGCAGATATGATCGTGTCCAGAGATGCAGGCTACTTCAGCGGAGATGAGTTGCAGCGCAAATAGACTGAACAATTCGGGAACCTATTCCGCTCCAATTAAACATGCATTACGGAAAGTAAACAATTAGCCTTGTTCGGTGTAGCTTGAGGTTTTACATCTTGGCAAACCTGTGTTACTGTTCAGAAGTAATATTTCATCGTAGACACAAGTATTTACTTGAATGTCGGTTTCGGAAGCGTTTTAACGGCATAAACACTAGAAATACTTCGAAAACAAAAGTTTTGTTTAAAAATAATGACGTGTAGTCCTAATTAATAGTTTAGGTGTTTTGCAACGATACATCCGAAAAAAGCTCCACAAAGATATACATCGAGATGAGTAAAACGTTCGCCGTATTGTTATTTATTTGTTATATTAACGTAACTATACACCATTTGTTAGAGAATTATATTCTCTACATGGAAACAATAACATTTAGTTAATTTTAAACGTTTTGGTATACTATTCATATGAAAAACATTTCAGTTACAAGCAGCACTGGCGTTAAGTTGTAGCATTTAGTCGGGCAAGATTTCTTTCGGAGCCATTATAAGGGGAAAGTAATTAAAATAGCTTTACCATTATTAAGAAGTATATTCATCTGCAAAAATTTACTAAATATTTAGTGTGGAACATGGCTTTAAAAAGTGTTGGAAAACTTGAGTATGGAGAAAATTAATAGACGTAAGTATTACAGAAATTACAGATAAAAATATTTTTTCTCACTCCTTAAGAAAGCAGCAAGTTTGCACTCACCGGTAAAATGAAAAAAAGACCCTTTTCTACACGGGAATAGTAGGTCTATACGCCACTCGGAAGTAAACATAAAGAATACTGAAGTTTATCTTTAGAAAAGTGTTTTTATAGAATAATTTAAATGGTATGAAAACACAGAAAACGTATAAAAAGCACAATCTTTACATAACTTATATACAAACTTATTTTTAACGTTTTATGAAGATGTTACGATTATAATAAAGTAAACAAGGTCTATTAAACTCAATTTAAGCATATTATTCATTTCTTTAAAAAGTTTAAGGCGCGTTCAAGTGTAACCGTCGTTTGTGGGTAATACTTGAGATGTCTTTTAGTTTTTCAATAAAAATGAAGAAATTGCAGTTTTTGTGTTGTAAATCTTGAGGTATTTCTATTATTACACTTTTTGTATTAAATTGGCAAAAAATCACACTTACTGATATTTTTCAGCAGATGCGTTTCGCACTAGGTCAGCGCATTATTCAATGCTGTGAGTCACGGGCAAGACTCAATTCCTTATTGTCCGTTTTAAGTCGGACAAATTTTCTCTAAGATATTTAGTTTTCAGAACCTGTTAATAATTATATTTAAAAAGTACTTAACTAAGTGAATACGTTATTGCTTACTTGATGACACGTTTCAAAACATTCGTTCCTTTTACGAAGTTACCCCGCCTACTGGCGACATCGTGTTAGGTACAAAGCGGAATGGATTTATGACTGGGAATGGGTGGGTTATTTTGATTGTGTGTCATGTAATGGAAAATGCTGTTGGCTTCAAAGTGTGTGTGATCATTTAATATGTTTTCTTTATCTGTTGAATAGTGTTTGTATGTCTCGTATTTTTCTAAGGTTGTTAGTTTTTTTACTTTGTTTTAATGTGTGTAGAACATTTAAATTAGTATGTATGACCGTGTATGTGTGTGTGTGTTAGGTGTTTTTTTGGTGTTTTGCGTAGCTGGATTTTTTGTTTGTTGGTTTTCTTTGGGTAATGTGTTCTTCGAAGCGTGTGTAGAATGACCTGCCAGTTTGGTCGATATAATAGCTGGGAGAATCGTTACATGTTAATTTGTAATTACCTGATAGTTTGTATTTGTCAGTTTGTTTTTGAAAAGGTTGTATGTGCTCCATTACCAAATATCCTACAAAACAACAAACGCTTTAAGACATCACATATTTGATGAATTGATGTAGAAGTGAAATCGTTTGTAGGAGAGATCTTAAGTTTTGTGACTTTAGGTTGGCATCGGCCTAATTCGTAGCAGGAAAAATTTGTTTGGTTTATAACTTTAAAATTGCATCTAAATAGGGCATTCTTTTCCGACCGTGAGAACTTTGGCTCTGATAAAAAAGGTTAAACCTGAAGGTAAAAACGGAAAGCATGGAAAGAATGCACACGAACTGACCTGTTACAAAGAAACGTATCAGAGGAAGAGTCATGTTTGCCTTTTGGGCCCCTATAGGTAATATTTTGTGATTATTTAGATCATCGTACAGTAAACAATGGCTACTACCTAGTTATACTGTTAGACAAAGCCAGAAACAAGAGAAAGCGTCGCGGATTTT
Organism: Prosapia bicincta; assembly: GCA_036971475.1. Taxonomy (NCBI): domain Eukaryota; kingdom Metazoa; phylum Arthropoda; class Insecta; order Hemiptera; family Cercopidae; genus Prosapia; species Prosapia bicincta. The sequence goes on along the minus strand of JBAIZL010000009.1, from coordinate 42,273,620 downwards.
GAAGAAAATATGTGACATTAAGTCAATGACTCATTGACAATACGTTAATGCTCGCCCTTATACCAAGAATCCGTTGGATAATACTACACCACCCTTAGGAGGTATAGTCGTATTTGGCTCACTAAAGAAGGCATTGCACGGGCAAGTGGGTCAAACAAGACTTCCTTGCATTGCATAAAGAGACTATAAACTATTTACAAATTATCTCATAAAATTAAACATAACTTACAACTGGATATAATTTGTATTCGTGAATGTCTCGGCAAAATAAGCCGAACTCTGGTTTTCGTTGATAGCAAATGATTTACACTGAAGAAGGCAACTTAAAGTCCGACCGAAACACGAATGTATAGAAAACTATAGAATATCTTTTTGCGAGTAGTGGGTTTTGTATGTCGTTACAAGATTTCTTATAAATAGTTTAAAACTTTTACAAGTAACTTTGGCCCCGATATTAAATAAAAACCATAGTTCATCATTAGGACAAATATGTTAAAATTGGTAAAGCTTATCTCGGATAGTAATAAAAATTTCATTTTGTAAAAACGAAGAGGTGTTACATAAAATTGTTGTTTTAATTATTCAATTACCCTCAAAATACCGTCCATACATTATTGCAAGACATCAATGCCTTTTGTCTCACAAAACATTCACTGAAAACGTCGGAACGGGTCCTTGCCCTCCAGTCATCTAAACTTGCCAACTATGTACATTAAGTTTGTCTGAGAAGTATCGTAAACCCTTACATCTGCCTCACTTCACTATTGTGAATACAAGTGGGAGAACTAGAAGTTTGTTTCCACCAAATTTAGTATCAGTGAAAAATAAATTCAACACCAAATCAGTAAAGATAGAATAACAATTAATGCACTGAAATCTATAAATTGGGAAAAGTTGGGATTAGAAACAATGCAGTTTTAATAATCTTAGGATATGTTTAACCTCCGTGATGTACTTTAAGTGGGTTAATACTTATTGTAAACTAGCAGTAAGTCAAAATCCAAGCCTACAGAGAATAAAGAAGCTTCACAGCATATACTGGTCTACAGAGTAAGTAGGAGCTTAAAAGCATATACAGGTCTACAGAGTAAGTAGAAGCTTAAAAGCATATACAGGTCTACAGAGTAAGTAGGAGCTTAAAAGCATATACTGGTCTACAGAGAAAGTAGGAGCTTAAAAGCATATACAGGTCTACAGAGTAAGTAGGAGCTTAAAAGCATATACTGGTCTACAGAGAAAGTAGGAGCTTGAAAGCATATACTGGTCTACAGAGAAAGTAGGAGCTTGAAAGCATATACAGGTCTACAGAGTAATTAAGAGCTTGAAAGCATATACTGGTCTACAGAGTAATTAGAAGCCCTAAAGGATATCCTGGTCTATAGCGTAAGTAGGAGCTTGAAAGCATATACTGGTCTAAAGAGTAATTAGAAGCGCCAAAGCATATCCTGGTCTACAGAGTAAGTAGTAGCTTAAAAGCATATACTAGTCTACAGAGTAATTAGAAGCTTGAAAGCATATACTGGTCTACAGAGTAATTAGAAGCACCAAAGCATATCCTGATCTACAGAGTAATTAGGAGCTTGAAAGCATATACTGGTCTACAGAGTAATTAGAAGCACCAAAGCATATACTGGTCTACAGAGTTAGTAGTAGCTTAAAAGCATATACTAGTCTACAGAGTAATTAGAAGCTTGAAAGCATATACTGGTGTACAGAGTAATTAGAAGCACCAACGCATATCCTGATCTACAGAGTAATTAGGAGCTTGAAAGCATATACTGGTCTACAGAGTAATTAGAAGCGCCAAAGCACATCCTGGTCTATAGAGTTAGTAGGAACTTGAAAGCATATACTGGTCTACAGAATAATTAAGAGCTTGAAAGCATATACTAGTCTACAGAGTAATTAGAAGCACCAAAGCATATCCTGATCTACAGAGTAATTAGGAGCTTGAAAGCATATACTGGACTACAGAGTAATTAGAAGCACCAAAGCATATACTGGTCTACAGAGTTAGTAGTAGCTTAAAAGCATATACTAGTCTACAGAGTAATTAGAAGCTTGAAAGCATACACTGGTCTACAGAGTAATTAGAAGCACCAAAGCATATCCTGATCTACAGAGTAATTAGGAGCTTGAAAGCATATACTGGTCTACAGAGTAATTAGAAGCACCAAAGCATATACTGGTCTACAGAGTTAGTAGTAGCTTAAAAGCATATACTAGTCTACAGAGTAATTAGAAGCTTGAAAGCATATACTGGTCTACAGAGTAATTAGAAGCACCAAAGCATATCCTGATCTACAGAGTAATTAGGAGCTTGAAAGCATATACTGGTCTACAGAGTAATTAGAAGCGCCAAAGCACATCCTGGTCTATAGAGTTAGTAGGAACTTGAAAGCATATACTGGTCTACAGAATAATTAAGAGCTTGAAAGCATATACTGGTCTACAGAGTAATTAGAAGCGCCAAAGGATATCCTGGTCTATAGAGTAAGTAGGAGCTTGGAAGCATATACTGGTCTACAGAGTAATTAGAAGCGCCAAAGGATATCCTAGTCTATAGAGTAAGTAGGAGCTTGAAAGCATATACTGGTCTACAGAATAATTAGAAGCGCCAAAGCATATCCTGGTCTACAGAGTAAGTAGGAGCTTGAAAGCATATACTGGTCTACAGAATAATTAGAAGCGCCAAAGGATATCCTGGTCTACAGAGTAAGTAGGAGCTTGAAAGCATATACTGGTCTACAGAATAATTAAGAGCTTGAAAGCATATACTGGTCTACAGAGTAATTAGAAGCGCCAAAGGATATCCTGGTCTATAGAGTAAGTAGGAGCTTGAAAGCATATACTGGTCTACAGAGTAATTAGAAGCGCCAAAGGATATCCTGGTCTATAGAGTAATTAGGAGCTTGAAAGCATATACTGGTCTACAGAATAATTAGAAGCGCCAAAGCATATCCTGGTCTACAGAGTAAGTAGGAGCTTGAAAGCATATACTGGTCTACAGAGTAATTAGGAGCTTGAAAGCATATACTGGTCTACAGAGTAATTAGAAGCACCAAAGCACATCCTGGTCTATAGAGTAAGTAGGAGCTTGAAAGAATCTACTGGTCTACAGAGTAAGAAGGAGCCTAAAAGCATATACTGGTCTACAGAGTAAGTAGGAGCTCGAAAGCATATACTGGTCTACAGAGTAATTAAAAGTGCCAAAGAATATCTTGGTCTACAGAGTAAGTAGGAGTTTGAAAGCATATACTGGTCTACAGAGAAAGTAGGAGCTTGAAAGTATATATTGGTCTATAGAGTAAGTTAGAGCTTGAAAGTATATACTGGTCTACAGAGTAATTAGAAGCGCCTAAGCATATCCTGATCTACAGAGTAAGTAGAAGCTTCAAAACATATCCTGGTTTACAGAGTATGAAGAAGATTTAGAGCATATCTGGTCCACAGAGCAAGAATAAGTTTCAGAGCAAATATGATGTATAGAGCAAGTAGAAGTTTTAAAGGGTATCGTGATCTGCATAGAATGAAGAAGCTTTACAGCATAACCTGGTCTACAAAGCAAGAAGTTTTGGAAAATATCTGTTCTACAGCGCAAGAAGAAGCTTCGTGTACAGATCAAATAGAAGTAATATCTGTTCTACAGAGCATATCAAGTTTGAATCTTTCTAGAGAATGAAGATTTACTATATAGTCTCACTGGCGCAATGTGGGCGGAAGGAGGAAAAGAATTTTATTAGTTGGCCTGTTTGTAGTTGAAAGTAAATATTTTTCAAACTAATTATATTGCACGCATTCTAAAACAAAACCTGCTTATATTGTAAACAGTGCTTATTTATAGGCCCAATTCATTAACCACCACAACACAAACAAGGGTTAAACGTATTACTGTTTAGATCCACTGGCGGAAACCTCTCTCTAGCGATTCTAATCATTGTACAGCCTCCTAATTATAGATTGTTAGTGAAACTCTGCTGCGAAAACTATCGCATTTTTGTTCAATGTTTGCTTTGTAAATACACAAACCAGAAAGCAAATCTTTTGTTTCCGGATATAATATTTACTCGGCAACAGAAATGCTTCGCACAGTTTCGAAATTATATAAAATCCAGCGGAATCCAATAACAATAATTGTTTACCTTGGGTATTGCGAGTTTAATTGTTGCGAAATTGTTTGTTCGCCGGGTCGGTTGTGTTTAGAATCCATTCCAAGTAGAATTCAAACACGAGTTTGTGTTAGCTTTAATAAGTGGCTGGAATGGGAAAGTAAAATGTGGATCGAAACAAGACCAAATAAATGTTATTTGATATATTCAAATTTCAAATATTATAACACTTTTAAGACTCACTGAGAGCATAAATATTAACTTAATAATAACAAGAGTTTTAATGAGAATGTCATCATCATCAGTTAGCATACCTATACTTCGATTTAAAGTAGAATAGGAATGCGATGTTGTCAGTTCAAACGCATTGACAGTCAACCCGCCACTGCCAGCGACTGAAATTGTAGAGCGAAGCAAGCTACACCACTAGTAAATCTCTCAACCACAGTTACGATGTCACTGAGCGACGAACGGAAGTTTAACGTCGAATTGGCAACAAGGCTTACCCACGCAGCAAGATGTGAATTTCCTATTAGCTCAGACGGCTGTAATCCCCACTCCCTCTGGTCGATTTCACCTACGGAGAATCCTATTCTGTTTTAAATTAAACTATAATAGTATAACCTTTGAAGTTTAGATGTTGTATTATATATATACTACAGATTATGATGAGGGTTTTGTAATTGAAACGCGTTTCGGGGATAAATTATTGATTATAAGATGTTGAACGTTAATATTTAGTTATAAGTGTACCATATTTGTTTGTTCTACTCTTAAGAAAGACTGATATAGAAAAAGATTGACAAATATATCAAAAACAAGAGAGTAAGTTTTATTCTAAGTTTATTTTCGGATAGCACGCTGTCAGAAACTGAGTCAGTTGGGTTAACAGAGGTTTGAAAAAAAGACTTTCTCGATCAAACAATTGCAAGTAGAGTGGATCAATCAGTTAGAGGAGGAGGGGGGGGACAGAAATAGGCCTGGAACTACTGTACATAATAAAGGACGCAAATTAAGTAAGAGTGTAGTATTTCTACTTGCGCCAGCAAAGCCCGAGATATGTATTTAGTGCAACTTTTATCAGTTTTTCATTCATGTTTACATTGCAAGCTTTATTTGCAGTTTGGTGTAGGTTTAGATGGAAATGGGTTATGTAGTAAATCAGTAATGTTACAACACACTAAAAGTTTGGGCTTAGCATTAACGTGACGTTGGAATGAAAAAGTGTAACGAATTAAAACAAGACAATAAAAAGCGATTTACAACTTCCAAGTGTTTGAAATATAAACGTGCTATATATGTTTGTTCACTAAATATTATTAATACTGGAAAAGGTTTAAAAATATTACAAAAATATATAATACATTTCTTTTATAACATATTTATCGACGGACACGCATAAAAAACTACTTATTTTGGTTCACAGAAACAAAGCAAATAGTTGTTTCACTATCACATATTTGACTTAGCATAGTATTAATGGAAGAAGCCGATGTGGTTGTACCTACGCCAGGTTCTGACTCACGTAACGAGGAGACTTTGATTTGGATTCCAAGCGCTGCATAAATCCATAGGCGTATTAAAAGGTCCCCACGAGGCAGTTGGAATTTATAGCGCGTAAGCTCCCAAGCCACGAGGGGATTCGCATCTCCTCACTTGCCTACCTATTTTATCTCAGGAATGTGTTTTGCTATAAAGAGTTCTCTCGTTAGAAAAAATATTTTTGTTAAATAAACTGATGATTTAAAAAAAATCTATAAACTAATAATAATAATAATAATAATGGTCCTTATATGATAACAGTTGTTTTGAAATGAAAATGGATATAAGAAAACTAAGGAAAAGACAATACAACTGTTTTCAAAATATATTGAGGAAAATTGTAATAGAACAGCTTTCAGTTATCCTAAACAATATTAAAAAAAACAGAAAAGGTAATTCCTACTGAGGTCTAAAATTTTACTGTCACTTTTAAAAATAAAAATTATAATTAATATTACAAAGAATCAAAATATTAAGTAGCAAAGTAGAAAGCAGATTTCCTTGCAATTTTCCATTTCCCTCTCTATACAGTATATGATGCTGCATTATTTTTGTTTGTTACTATTTATTCGCTTTTTTCGTCTTTTCTAATTAATGAAGCTGATGGTGGTCTATTATTTCCATTCTATCTATCTCTTCTAATGTTTCATTATTGCAAGGAACCATTATCTTATAATTTCATATACATAATTAAGTAATCAGTTTCTAACTATGGGAAATTTGGCTCAGTGCCAAAGAACTGGATTTCAAAATGTAGTTATTCAATTCGAATCTGACAGGAGATGAACTTTTTTAAATTTAATAATGAATAAATGTTTATATAAATTCTATCAAAATCAAGTGTCATCCACTATAGGTTAAAAAAAACCCATTTGAACTTGATTGGATGAATAAGATTGTATTTTATTAACGATTTGAAAATTGTACAAAATATATATATATATATCAAGAAAGTCTGAGTTAATAGTAGGAATTGAAAAAAATACAGAGCAGAGTACAATGTAAAAACATACAAAGCCAAATAAAGGACCAGGAAATTTAAAAAGTCGCGCATCACAACCAAATGCAAGAAAAGAGCACAAATTAATAAATGATCAATGAATTAAGAGGAGAGGAGACAGTATAACACAGAAAAAAGCTAGAGTCCTTCAAAAGTAAAAAGAAAATACTGGCAGGATTTTTCTACTATTGTATAAATAGCGGTCCTTGGCTATAAGTTGTATTGTACCATCTTTTAATAAAATTTAGTCACCAATGAAAAGCTTCATATTATACAGTATTACTTGATTATTGTTGGTGGAAACTTCAACACGATGTAAGAAACAACACAGCATAAGATAGAAAACAACATATCAATGAAAAGCTTCATATTATACAGTATTACTTGATTATCGTTGGTGGAAACTTCAACACGATGTAAGAAACAACACAGCATAAGAGAGAAAACAACATATCAATGAAAAAACCAAATAACGATAGAAAGAAAAGTATAACACATCAGAACTGAGAGTACGTCTGCTTTACGCCTCTCATTAGTTCTACCTTTATTCCATTTGCTTAACCTTCTTCCTACAAGAATTTGTTACGAAGTAACGCATTAAATAAATTCTCAAGGAATTTAAGTGTTGATTATTGCAGTTATCTGTTACATAATTAATAAAGGGACCTGCAAAGTCAAGAGCATTACTAAATTGAACTTGAGAATGGTGCATTCAATAAATTAACCAATTATTTCAAAATAAAATAAATCAAATTTTAATGTACAAAATTTACACAAAAGGTAAAAAAGAAAATACATTTAGAAACGATTACACTGTTTTAGATCTGGATTTTACATTTGTTAAACATGTTGAGAATTTACACAAATATTTTCACTATTTTAGTATTTATGGCATTGACATATGATATCCACAAAGAGATTGCTTCTATATAAAATAAAATACATTGCAAATTAATTTATCTAACAGTTGAAAATATGTTATTGCATCCCACGGATTAATATTAACTTCCTGCATTATTAAAATATGAAAACTTGCACTATTTTGCCGTCCCGAGTTAAATTTTGAAAGTTGAGTTTTGATTTCACATCACCGTACATGAAATTAATAACTTATCTGGAACTGGAATTTATGTTTTATAGCGTGGCTACTGATTCAGGCCTTGCCATTATTCATTTTGGATAAGTGTTGGCTAGGGTGCTAGCCAGATGTTGACTAATCAGTGATGAAACGTTTTTTAAAAATAATAAAGGAAACTTTTAGACACTTCTTAACATAAATAAGTTAAATTAAACTAAAACTTAAAAATAAAATTTGTTCTTGGTACAAATCTTGCGACGTCCTTTCGGTTCGAAGACCAACCGAGAAGAGGTGTTTAGAGTTCACATTGCGATTCCTGATCTTCTGCGCAACTTTGCGGCGCATTTCTAATGGTCAGCCGTTTTCATAAAGAAAAGGCTTGTGGAAATCATATCTCAACCAGTATTACTGTACATAGAATTATAATTTACAATATTTTTAAAATTTGTATTTATAAACTAATATTTCGGTTTGTTTTCTGATTCTGCTGTAATATGTAACATTTTTGCCTAAAATAATGCTACAAAGGATAGATACCTCTTTACGATAACTACCTAAGGCAGGCTTCCATCTACACCTTATTACGGGTTACTCCCCTTTCCTTTATCACAGACTGTGTGTTTTACGCTCTTACCTCTATCTTATCTGTTTCGCAATCCTTTCATAGCTTAGTTCTAACCTGACCTAACATAGGCGATATCCAGATGGCCGTATCCAGAGGGAAGGTCAGGTGTTTTAAAACAAAACTAAAAGTTTACAAGATTTTAAGTCAAATTAAAATGTACAGAGCACGAGCTCTGGTCGTGTGAGTGAAACTACCAATTCTTTTTAATATTGAAACATGTTTAATCGTTTTATATTTTCAACTGTCAAAAAACATATTTATATTTAAATAAAACTTTAAGTAATAATATAAAAATATAAATAATTAATATACATAGAAATATTAACACACAATATATATATATATATATATATATGTCTATATATAGACATAAATAATAATATATACATACTAATATAAATAAGGGTGAAATATAATACATTTTAATATTAAAACAATACTGTAATTAAAAATATCTTTATATATTTATTATAAATGTATATATATATATATATATATTCATAAATATAAATATAAATTCTTTAAATAGAAACATAAATATCAATAAACCTCTAGCCGTGTTTAATGTACATGTATATATTCTTTCTCTCTCTCTCTCTCTCTTTATACATATGTTTTAATGTATAAATATAAATAATAATATTTAGATATAATTATTAAGTAGTATATATATATATATATATATATATATATATATATATATATATATATACATATATATATATTTAAGATTAAATAATATACACTAATACAGGAATATTTAATTTATTGAATAATATACTCAAAGCTTTTCGTTGGTCTACATTACCAACATCCTCAGGAGTTACAATACTAAGTCAAGCTTTATCTAGTAGCTTCATGTTTGTTAGACAGTTCTTTTATCATTCTTAGTATTGTAACTCCTGAGGATGTTGGTAATGTAGACCAACGAAAAGCTTTGAGTATATTATTCAATAAATTCAATATTCCTGTATTAGTGTATATTATTTAATCTTAAAAATATTCTGACAGGAAAACACATTTGATATTCTATATATATATTTATATGTGTGTGTGTGTGTGTGTGTATAAATTATATTAATATGATACATAGATTTAATTATTATACATATATAAATATAAATCGTAATATATAGTTTTAGATAATAGTAAGCGAATATCAATATATATTTAATATTTGTATAATTCTGAAAAATGAGATTGGAACTATGACGTGTAGACATATAAATACAGTTTGATTGGCTGAGATTATGTGCTTGCGTACGAGAATTCGAGAACCTCAACTACTGGAGTTCACAAAATAGTTGCATTATTGTGTAATTTTAGAATGCACTGCGAATATTAAAATGTCAGTTTTACTAATAAACCACAACGCCAATAAAATTTTATGATTGGCGAGCTTTGTAATAAAGCGTTCACACAGAGTTAATGCCAGTGAGTGGCTTGGATTTTGAAAATT
>JBAIZL010000009.1:42256307-42258807 GCA_036971475.1 Prosapia bicincta | reverse complement strand
AGTGGCTTCGCTACAATAATACAGTCAGGACATTGCTTAAGTTATCTACGATGACGTAATCGTCCTTTTCAAACACATTTAAAGAGTCCTAACCATTCAAGTTAAACAAGAAAAGTTGTCCTTTGTAATGTATTTCCTACTTATACCTTTATTTCGAATGGAATGGGTGTTATTTCCGACATTTTGGGGTTAATAAACCAGGTACGCTGCCAAGTCCCGTTATCCTTAGGCGTTGGGAGGGGGTGGCGTTAGTCAGTCAGATCAATTCTGATAGCTAGACAATTTTCTAAATCAATAGCGCTTTGTTTTGCGCAAGGATTGAACAGCGGACTGTTTTTTTCTTCAAGGCAGTTTCCTTAAAATTATTCTTTACCGAATAACAATAATAACAAAAAATCTTTAAAAATCTCTGAAACACGTTATTTTTATAATTTCACTAACGAAGGTTTTGTGAAATAAAATCTTAATATATAGACAGTGACATGAAGGGAACTGATTCAATCAACAGTGACAAAGAGCTACAATAGGATGGTACTTGAAAACATAAACATTTTATTATAAAAATACTGGTTTTATATTAACTGACTAAACTAAAAAGCGAATAGTTTATATCTCGTAAAAATAAATCAGAAATAACCGCATTATATTTGAGTATTTTAAAAAATTTAGTGTTGGTCCCTCAGCTTCGCGACTCCTGAGGTTTACTTGTTGGTTTAACTATAAAAAGGTATTGGAAATATTTGTATTCTCTTACTTCAAGCTCATCGCATGATAAGGTTGGTTTGGTCTCACGAGTTTATACCATTGAAATGTATAGATAAATGGCAAACAGGAAAAAGAAAACAAAGACGAAGAAGAAGTGATTTCTTTATAAAAAACAGAAAAATAAGACGAAGAAAAGGAGAAAAACGTGACAAAGGAGAAAAAGAAAACGAAGGAAATGAAGTAGTTGAACAGTTTGCTCTCAGTAGAAAGAGAGGAAATAGAATAAAATAAAAAAGAACAGAAACGTAAGACAAAGGAGAAGGAAACGAAGACGAAGAGGTAAAACAAAACGAGAAAAAAGTGTAAAGAAGATGTTGAACTGTTTTACTGCTAGAAGAAAAACAAGAAGTAGAATAAAATATATGAAAAGGAAAAATAAGATAGGTAGGAAAAAGAAAAAAAAAAAAAAATGGAGCCAATGTTGACAGTTTTAGTTAGACGATGTTTCTGGTTACTAACACAAAAAAGGACTATTATGATCATAACAGTGTTAAAAGGACTAACATTCATCACAGTGGTATTATTTTATCTATTACCGTAATCCGCATACCTTAAAAAGTATTTAACTTGAGAAATATAGCAATTGAAAACCTACATTCATATACAAAGGTATTAGTAATCTCAATATTTACACTCCTATTTCCCTCATAGACAGCCTATAGAGTTACAGTCTACCGCTAGTAAGATTGCCCGTGAAAGGTGGGGTGACAGATGAAAGCAAAGTAAGCAAATATTCGTTAACACGATAAACCTTCTAACCTCTGTTACCATGGAAATGTGAAAGTGTTGGAGGCCGTTACCATGGTAACAATACGATTACTGAATGAGAACACTAAACGATATATCTTGCTTTAACAGCCGAGCTTCGTTGAGTTATTAGCTGTGTGCTTGTTACCTACGATGTCACTGCATAACGCAAATATTTCGGCCTCATTATATTGAACGAAATAACGCTCTTGTGTATCAACCATGAGTAAAAATTGGTAAAATATATACAAAAGCCGAACCAGTCTTAGCAGTCATTTGCTACTAAGAAGCTGATAATATATATATATATATATATATATATATATATATATATATATATCGTTACAGGCCTAAACCTTAAGCTGCGTTGTGAGCAAGCGCAAAGCCTAAATTTCCTGAGACTATTTTACCAACAGGGTTTATGAAACACATGTTAGAGACTTATGATGTCGCGTTCCACCTCCGCCTTACGCAGTGTGCACGCTCACACGGGCTGGTATAATGAGATGTACTTCAAATAAGATACCGGTGTGACCCGACTTGGGTTAACGGAATGTTATTTGTTACATTTTAAGGGCACCCGTCTAGCAAAGGGCATTTATGTGAAATTGTACCCGTCTATCGAATGGCTGCATATTTATAATGACGGTACATCCATTCCTCATACTGGAGGTGCAGGCGCCGGCTGGTACTGTCGCTTATTTGAAAACTCACTAGCTGTAGGGAGGAATGCAAGCAATTAAGACGGGGAAGTATGTGCCATTTACGGAGCCGCACATCTTCTACTCACTATCAACCTGCCTGCAAGCAGAGCCGTCTTCCTTGTAGATTCACAAGCTGCAGTATCAGCTCTTAGCAACAACACCCACAATAACCATCCAGTCCCTTGCCAAGCTATCTGAGCTCATCACCATCGGCTGGGTACTGCGACTCCAATGGGGCAATCCGTGGCAACGAAAGGGCCGATGTTACAGCGAAGCGTGGAGCA
>JBAIZL010000009.1:42211307-42251307 GCA_036971475.1 Prosapia bicincta | reverse complement strand
AGAAATAGTTATTTGTGGTTGAGAGGTTTCATTTATTTAAATTAAACATTACGCCACAGTCGTTTTATACAGTTATAGCTATGAAATCTCGGTCAAAAGAGCATAACATATTTCAAATAGTTATTTTTATTGTAAATTACCTCTGAGGGTGATTGCTATGCGATTGAAATGTACATAAGGTTTTAAATAAAAGAAATAGTTATTTGTGGAATAGAGGTTTCAGTTATTTGAAATAGTCTCTGTATACTTAGAGATTCTTTATATTTTGCTTACTCTGATTAAACCTAAAGGGGTTACTTGTAACAATGTAGTGCAGCCGGTCTGGTTTTATTTCTTCTGACCTTTGACCTCACCCTTGGTCCAAGTGTATGAACTCGCGTACTTAAACTTTAGTTTTATATAGTAAAGAATAAATGTCCCCGTAGAATAAACTCAACTTGTGTAGATTGTTTAACTTTCAAGCACGATCTCACACTGGCAGCCAAATCAAAGAATGTTTGCGAAGTCAGCGGAAAATTGACAAAGTTTAAGGCTTCAAATCATGTGTCTTGTTTATATCAATAGGTTCGGCTTGAATTGTTTCTGCAAATGGACAAAGTTTCAATAGTCTCGGTATATTTGCATGCAAACTCGAAACAATAAAGCTATCACTGCCAGTGATCGAACTCACTGATCGCCAAACGTCTTCATAAAACTTTAAACCTTAAACCTATGATAAACCATATGTTTCTTATTATATTTAATACACAAAGAAAATATATATTTTATACTGTAAAATGATCAATGGTCAGTAAACAACATACTAGTTTTTTCAATCTAATATAGGCCTACTTGTTCCCATCTAATTTATTAATTTATATTTTATTATTTTCAATAGTAGACAAATAACTATATTTAATTGACACCAAAGCAAACACTTTGCACAGGAAGTAATAAACCTTTGATTGGCTAATGGTTATCTTTGAGCCAGTTCAAGGTATATTATCTTTGATTGGCTAGTGGTTATCTTTGAGCCAGTTCAAGGTATATTACCTTTGATTGGCTAGTGGTTATCTTTGAGCCAGTTCAAGGTATATTATCTTTGATTGGCTAGTGGTTATCTTTGAGCCAGTTCAAGGTATATTACCTTTGATTGGCTAGTGGTTATCTTTGAGCCAGTTCAAGGTATATTATCTTTGATTGGCTAGTGGTTATCTTTGAGCCAGTTCAAGGTATATTACCTTTGATTGGCTAGTGGTTATCTTTGAGCCAGTTCAAGGTATATTACCTTTGATTGGCTAGTGGTTATCTTTGAGCCAGTTCAAGGTATATTATCTTTGATTGGCTAGTGGTTATCTTTGAGCCAGTTCAAGGTATATTATCTTTGATTGGCTAGTGGTTATCTTTGAGCCAGTTCAAGGTATATTATCTTTGATTGGCTAGTGGTTATCTTTGAGCCAGTTCAAGGTATATTATCTTTGATTGGCTAGTGGTTATATTTGAGCCAGTTCAAGGTATATTATCTTTGATTGGCTAGTGGTTATATTTGAGCCAGTTCAAGGTATATTATCTTTGATTGGCTAATGGTTATCTTTTAGCCAGTTCAAGGTATATTATCTTTGATTGGCTAGTGGTTATCTTTGAGCCAGTTCAAGGTATATTATCTTTGATTGGCTAGTGGTTATCTTTGAGCCAGTTCAAGGTATATTATCTTTGATTGGCTAGTGGTTATATTTGAGCCAGTTCAAGGTATATTATCTTTGATTGGCTAATGGTTATCTTTGAGCCAGTTCAAGGTATATTATCTTTGATTGGCTAGTGGTTATCTTTGAGCCAGTTCAAGGTATATTATCTTTGATTGGCTAGTGGTTATATTTGAGCCAGTTCAAGGTATATTATCTTTGATTGGCTAATGGTTATCTTTGAGCCAGTTCAAGGTATATTATCTTTGATTGGCTAGTGGTTATCTTTGAGCCAGTTCAAGGTATATTATCTTTGATTGGCTAGTGGTTATATTTGAGCCAGTTCAAGGTATATTATCTTTGATTGGCTAATGGTTATCTTTTAGCCAGTTCAAGGTATATTATCTTTGATTGGCTAGTGGTTATATTTGAGCCAGTTCAAGGTATATTATCTTTGATTGGCTAGTGGTTATATTTGAGCCAGTTCAAGGTATATTATCTTTGATTGGCTAGTGGTTATATTTGAGCCAGTTCAAGGTATATTATCTTTGATTGGCTAATGGTTATCTTTTAGCCAGTTCAAGGTATATTATCTTTGATTGGCTAGTGGTTATCTTTGAGCCAGTTCAAGGTATATTATCTTTGATTGGCTAGTGGTTATCTTTGAGCCAGTTCAAGGTATATTATCTTTGATTGGCTAGTGGTTATATTTGAGCCAGTTCAAGGTATATTATCTTTGATTGGCTAATGGTTATCTTTGAGCCAGTTCAAGGTATATTATCTTTGATTGGCTAGTGGTTATCTTTGAGCCAGTTCAAGGTATATTATCTTTGATTGGCTAGTGGTTATATTTGAGCCAGTTCAAGGTATATTATCTTTGATTGGCTAATGGTTATCTTTGAGCCAGTTCAAGGTATATTATCTTTGATTGGCTAGTGGTTATCTTTGAGCCAGTTCAAGGTATATTATCTTTGATTGGCTAGTGGTTATATTTGAGCCAGTTCAAGGTATATTATCTTTGATTGGCTAATGGTTATCTTTTAGCCAGTTCAAGGTATATTATCTTTGATTGGCTAGTGGTTATCTTTGAGCCAGTTCAAGGTATATTATCTTTGATTGGCTAGTGGTTATATTTGAGCCAGTTCAAGGTATATTATCTTTGATTGGCTAATGGTTATCTTTGAGCCAGTTCAAGGTATATTATCTTTGATTGGCTAGTGGTTATCTTTGAGCCAGTTCAAGGTATATTATCTTTGATTGGCTAGTGGTTATATTTGAGCCAGTTCAAGGTATATTATCTTTGATTGGCTAGTGGTTATCTTTGAGCCAGTTCAAGGTATATTATCTTTGATTGGCTAATGGTTATCTTTGGGCCAGTTCAAGGTATATTATCTTTGATTGGCTAGTGGTTATCTTTGAGCCAGTTCAAGGTATATTATCTTTGATTGGCTAGTGGTTATATTTGAGCCAGTTCAAGGTATATTATCTTTGATTGGCTAATGGTTATCTTTTAGCCAGTTCAAGGTATATTATCTTTGATTGGCTAGTGGTTATCTTTTAGCCAGTTCAAGGTATATTATCTTTGATTGGCTAGTGGTTATATTTGAGCCAGTTCAAGGTATATTATCTTTGATTGGCTAGTGGTTATATTTGAGCCAGTTCAAGGTATATTATCTTTGATTGGCTAGTGGTTATCTTTTAGCCAGTTCAAGGTATATTATCTTTGATTGGCTAGTGGTTATCTTTGAGCCAGTTCAAGGTATATTATCTTTGATTGGCTAGTGGTTATCTTTGAGCCAGTTCAAGGTATATTATCTTTGATTGGCTAGTGGTTATCTTTTAGCCAGTTCAAGGTATATTATCTTTGATTGGCTAGTGGTTATCTTTTAGCCAGTTCAAGGTATATTATCTTTGATTGGCTAGTGGTTATCTTTGAGCCAGTTCAAGGTATATTATCTTTGATTGGCTAGTGGTTATCTTTGAGCCAGTTCAAGGTATATTATCTTTGATTGGCTAGTGGTTATATTTGAGCCAGTTCAAGGTATATTATCTTTGATTGGCTAGTGGTTATATTTGAGCCAGTTCAAGGTATATTATCTTTGATTGGCTAGTGGTTATCTTTTAGCCAGTTCAAGGTATATTATCTTTGATTGGCTAGTGGTTATCTTTGAGCCAGTTCAAGGTATATTATCTTTGATTGGCTAGTGGTTATCTTTGAGCCAGTTCAAGGTATATTATCTTTGATTGGCTAGTGGTTATATTTGAGCCAGTTCAAGGTATATTATCTTTGATTGGCTAGTGGTTATATTTGAGCCAGTTCAAGGTATATTATCTTTGATTGGCTAGTGGTTATCTTTTAGCCAGTTCAAGGTATATTATCTTTGATTGGCTAGTGGTTATCTTTGAGCCAGTTCAAGGTATATTATCTTTGATTGGCTAGTGGTTATCTTTGAGCCAGTTCAAGGTATATTATCTTTGATTGGCTAGTGGTTATCTTTTAGCCAGTTCAAGGTATATTATCTTTGATTGGCTAGTGGTTATCTTTTAGCCAGTTCAAGGTATATTATCTTTGATTGGCTAGTGGTTATCTTTGAGCCAGTTCAAGGTATATTATCTTTGATTGGCTAGTGGTTATCTTTGAGCCAGTTCAAGGTATATTATCTTTGATTGGCTAGTGGTTATCTTTGAGCCAGTTCAAGGTATATTACCTTTGATTGGCTAGTGGTTATCTTTGAGCCAGTTCAAGGTATATTATCTTTGATTGGCTAGTGGTTATCTTTGAGCCAGTTCAAGGTATATTACCTTTGATTGGCTAGTGGTTATCTTTGAGCCAGTTCAAGGTATATTACCTTTGATTGGCTAGTGGTTATCTTTGAGCCAGTTCAAGGTATATTATCTTTGATTGGCTAGTGGTTATCTTTGAGCCAGTTCAAGGTATATTATCTTTGATTGGCTAGTGGTTATCTTTGAGCCAGTTCAAGGTATATTATCTTTGATTGGCTAGTGGTTATCTTTGAGCCAGTTCAAGGTATATTATCTTTGATTGGCTAGTGGTTATATTTGAGCCAGTTCAAGGTATATTATCTTTGATTGGCTAGTGGTTATATTTGAGCCAGTTCAAGGTATATTATCTTTGATTGGCTAATGGTTATCTTTTAGCCAGTTCAAGGTATATTATCTTTGATTGGCTAGTGGTTATCTTTGAGCCAGTTCAAGGTATATTATCTTTGATTGGCTAGTGGTTATCTTTGAGCCAGTTCAAGGTATATTATCTTTGATTGGCTAGTGGTTATATTTGAGCCAGTTCAAGGTATATTATCTTTGATTGGCTAATGGTTATCTTTGAGCCAGTTCAAGGTATATTATCTTTGATTGGCTAGTGGTTATCTTTGAGCCAGTTCAAGGTATATTATCTTTGATTGGCTAGTGGTTATATTTGAGCCAGTTCAAGGTATATTATCTTTGATTGGCTAATGGTTATCTTTGAGCCAGTTCAAGGTATATTATCTTTGATTGGCTAGTGGTTATCTTTGAGCCAGTTCAAGGTATATTATCTTTGATTGGCTAGTGGTTATATTTGAGCCAGTTCAAGGTATATTATCTTTGATTGGCTAATGGTTATCTTTTAGCCAGTTCAAGGTATATTATCTTTGATTGGCTAGTGGTTATATTTGAGCCAGTTCAAGGTATATTATCTTTGATTGGCTAGTGGTTATATTTGAGCCAGTTCAAGGTATATTATCTTTGATTGGCTAGTGGTTATATTTGAGCCAGTTCAAGGTATATTATCTTTGATTGGCTAATGGTTATCTTTTAGCCAGTTCAAGGTATATTATCTTTGATTGGCTAGTGGTTATCTTTGAGCCAGTTCAAGGTATATTATCTTTGATTGGCTAGTGGTTATCTTTGAGCCAGTTCAAGGTATATTATCTTTGATTGGCTAGTGGTTATATTTGAGCCAGTTCAAGGTATATTATCTTTGATTGGCTAATGGTTATCTTTGAGCCAGTTCAAGGTATATTATCTTTGATTGGCTAATGGTTATCTTTTAGCCAGTTCAAGGTATATTATCTTTGATTGGCTAGTGGTTATATTTGAGCCAGTTCAAGGTATATTATCTTTGATTGGCTAATGGTTATCTTTGAGCCAGTTCAAGGTATATTATCTTTGATTGGCTAGTGGTTATCTTTGAGCCAGTTCAAGGTATATTATCTTTGATTGGCTAGTGGTTATATTTGAGCCAGTTCAAGGTATATTATCTTTGATTGGCTAATGGTTATCTTTTAGCCAGTTCAAGGTATATTATCTTTGATTGGCTAGTGGTTATCTTTGAGCCAGTTCAAGGTATATTATCTTTGATTGGCTAGTGGTTATATTTGAGCCAGTTCAAGGTATATTATCTTTGATTGGCTAATGGTTATCTTTGAGCCAGTTCAAGGTATATTATCTTTGATTGGCTAGTGGTTATCTTTGAGCCAGTTCAAGGTATATTATCTTTGATTGGCTAGTGGTTATATTTGAGCCAGTTCAAGGTATATTATCTTTGATTGGCTAGTGGTTATCTTTTAGCCAGTTCAAGGTATATTATCTTTGATTGGCTAGTGGTTATATTTGAGCCAGTTCAAGGTATATTATCTTTGATTGGCTAATGGTTATCTTTTAGCCAGTTCAAGGTATATTATCTTTGATTGGCTAGTGGTTATCTTTGAGCCAGTTCAAGGTATATTATCTTTGATTGGCTAATGGTTATATTTGAGCCAGTTCAAGGTATATTATCTTTGATTGGCTAGTGGTTATATTTGAGCCAGTTCAAGGTATATTATCTTTGATTGGCTAGTGGTTATCTTTTAGCCAGTTCAAGGTATATTATCTTTGATTGGCTAGTGGTTATCTTTGAGCCAGTTCAAGGTATATTATCTTTGATTGGCTAGTGGTTATCTTTGAGCCAGTTCAAGGTATATTATCTTTGATTGGCTAGTGGTTAACTTTGAGCCAGTTCAAGGTATATTATCTTTGATTGGCTAGTGGTTATCTTTTAGCCAGTTCAAGGTATATTATCTTTGATTGGCTAGTGGTTATCTTTTAGCCAGTTCAAGGTATATTATCTTTGATTGGCTAGTGGTTATCTTTGAGCCAGTTCAAGGTATATTATCTTTGATTGGCTAGTGGTTATCTTTGAGCCAGTTCAAGGTATATTATCTTTGATTGGCTAGTGGTTATCTTTGAGCCAGTTCAAGGTATATTATCTTTGATTGGCTAGTGGTTATCTTTTAGCCAGTTCAAGGTATATTATCTTTGATTGGCTAGTGGTTATCTTTTAGCCAGTTCAAGGTATATTATCTTTGATTGGCTAGTGGTTATCTTTGAGCCAGTTCAAGGTATATTATCTTTGATTGGCTAGTGGTTATCTTTGAGCCAGTTCAAGGTATATTATCTTTGATTGGCTAGTGGTTATCTTTGAGCCAGTTCAAGGTATATTATCTTTGATTGGCTAGTGGTTATATTTGAGCCAGTTCAAGGTATATTATCTTTGATTGGCTAGTGGTTATCTTTTAGCCAGTTCAAGGTATATTATCTTTGATTGGCTAGTGGTTATCTTTGAGCCAGTTCAAGGTATATTATCTTTGATTGGCTAGTGGTTATCTTTGAGCCAGTTCAAGGTATATTATCTTTGATTGGCTAGTGGTTATCTTTGAGCCAGTTCAAGGTATATTATCTTTGATTGGCTAGTGGTTATATTTGAGCCAGTTCAAGGTATATTATCTTTGATTGGCTAGTGGTTATCTTTGAGCCAGTTCAAGGTATATTATCTTTGATTGGCTAGTGGTTATCTTTGAGCCAGTTCAAGGTATATTATCTTTGATTGGCTAGTGGTTATCTTTGAGCCAGTTCAAGGTATATTATCTTTGATTGGCTAGTGGTTATCTTTGAGCCAGTTCAAGGTATATTATCTTTGATTGGCTAGTGGTTATCTTTGAGCCAGTTCAAGGTATATTATCTTTGATTGGCTAGTGGTTATCTTTGAGCCAGTTCAAGGTATATTATCTTTGATTGGCTAGTGGTTATCTTTGAGCCAGTTCAAGGTATATTATCTTTGATTGGCTAGTGGTTATATTTGAGCCAGTTCAAGGTATATTATCTTTGATTGGCTAGTGGTTATCTTTGAGCCAGTTCAAGGTATATTATCTTTGATTGGCTAGTGGTTATCTTTTAGCCAGTTCAAGGTATATTATCTTTGATTGGCTAGTGGTTATCTTTGAGCCAGTTCAAGGTATATTATCTTTGATTGGCTAGTGGTTATCTTTTAGCCAGTTCAAGGTATATTATCTTTGATTGGCTAGTGGTTATCTTTGAGCCAGTTCAAGGTATATTATCTTTGATTGGCTAGTGGTTATCTTTTAGCCAGTTCAAGGTATATTATCTTTGATTGGCTAGTGGTTATCTTTGAGCCAGTTCAAGGTATATTATCTTTGATTGGCTAGTGGTTATCTTTGAGCCAGTTCAAGGTATATTATCTTTGATTGGCTAGTGGTTATCTTTGAGCCAGTTCAAGGTATATTATCTTTGATTGGCTAGTGGTTATCTTTGAGCCAGTTCAAGGTATATTATCTTTGATTGGCTAGTGGTTATATTTGAGCCAGTTCAAGGTATATTATCTTTGATTGGCTAGTGGTTATCTTTGAGCCAGTTCAAGGTATATTATCTTTGATTGGCTAGTGGTTATCTTTGAGCCAGTTCAAGGTATATTATCTTTGATTGGCTAGTGGTTATCTTTGAGCCAGTTCAAGGTATATTATCTTTGATTGGCTAGTGGTTATCTTTGAGCCAGTTCAAGGTATATTATCTTTGATTGGCTAGTGGTTATCTTTTAGCCAGTTCAAGGTATATTATCTTTGATTGGCTAGTGGTTATCTTTGAGCCAGTTCAAGGTATATTATCTTTATTGGCTAGTGGTTATCTTTGAGCCAGTTCAAGGTATATTATCTTTGATTGGCTAGTGGTTATCTTTGAGCCAGTTCAAGGTATATTATCTTTGATTGGCTAGTGGTTATCTTTGAGCCAGTTCAAGGTATATTATCTTTGATTGGCTAGTGGTTATCTTTGAGCCAGTTCAAGGTATATTATCTTTGATTGGCTAGTGGTTATCTTTTAGCCAGTTCAAGGTATATTATCTTTGATTGGCTAGTGGTTATCTTTGAGCCAGTTCAAGGTATATTATCTTTGATTGGCTAGTGGTTATCTTTGAGCCAGTTCAAGGTATATTATCTTTGATTGGCTAGTGGTTATCTTTGAGCCAGTTCAAGGTATATTATCTTTGATTGGCTAGTGGTTATCTTTGAGCCAGTTCAAGGTATATTATCTTTGATTGGCTAGTGGTTATCTTTGAGCCAGTTCAAGGTATATTATCTTTGATTGGCTAGTGGTTATATTTGAGCCAGTTCAAGGTATATTATCTTTGATTGGCTAGTGGTTATCTTTGAGCCAGTTCAAGGTATATTATCTTTGATTGGCTAGTGGTTATCTTTTAGCCAGTTCAAGGTATATTATCTTTGATTGGCTAGTGGTTATCTTTGAGCCAGTTCAAGGTATATTATCTTTGATTGGCTAGTGGTTATCTTTGAGCCAGTTCAAGGTATATTATCTTTGATTGGCTAGTGGTTATCTTTGAGCCAGTTCAAGGTATATTATCTTTGATTGGCTAGTGGTTATCTTTGAGCCAGTTCAAGGTATATTATCTTTGATTGGCTAGTGGTTATCTTTGAGCCAGTTCAAGGTATATTATCTTTGATTGGCTAGTGGTTATCTTTGAGCCAGTTCAAGGTATATTATCTTTGATTGGCTAGTGGTTATCTTTGAGCCAGTTCAAGGTATATTATCTTTGATTGGCTAGTGGTTATCTTTGAGCCAGTTCAAGGTATATTATCTTTGATTGGCTAGTGGTTATCTTTGAGCCAGTTCAAGGTATATTATCTTTGATTGGCTAGTGGTTATCTTTGAGCCAGTTCAAGGTATATTATCTTTGATTGGCTAGTGGTTATCTTTGAGCCAGTTCAAGGTATATTATCTTTGATTGGCTAGTGGTTATCTTTGAGCCAGTTCAAGGTATATTATCTTTGATTGGCTAGTGGTTATCGTTTAGCCAGTTCAAGGTATATTATCTTTGATTGGCTAGTGGTTATCTTTGAGCCAGTTCAAGGTATATTATCTTTGATTGGCTAGTGGTTATCTTTGAGCCAGTTCAAGGTATATTATCTTTGATTGGCTAGTGGTTATATTTGAGCCAGTTCAAGGTATATTATCTTTGATTGGCTAGTGGTTATCGTTTAGCCAGTTCAAGGTATATTATCTTTGATTGGCTAGCGGCTATCTTTGAGCCAGTTCAAGGTATATTATCTTTGATTGGCTAGTGGTTATCGTTTAGCCAGTTCAAGGTATATTATCTTTGATTGGCTAGTGGTTATCTTTGAGCCAGTTCAAGGTATATTATCTTTGATTGGCTAGCGGCTATCTTTGAGCCAGTTCAAGGTATATTATCTTTGATTGGCTAGTGGTTATCTTTGAGCCAGTTCAAGGTATATTATCTTTGATTGGCTAGTGGTTATCTTTGAGCCAGTTCAAGGTATATTATCTTTGATTGGCTAGTGGTTATCGTTTAGCCAGTTCAAGGTATATTATCTTTGATTGGCTAGTGGTTATCTTTGAGCCAGTTCAAGGTATATTATCTTTGATTGGCTAGTGGTTATCGTTTAGCCAGTTCAAGGTATATTATCTTTGATTGGCTAGTGGTTATCTTTGAGCCAGTTCAAGGTATATTATCTTTGATTGGCTAGCGGCTATCTTTTAGCCAGCCTTTATATTACAGCACAAAGTCCATTAGAACCGCTCAAGTTTTGTAACTTACTTAGACTTAATGGCGTTTAAACAGAATATATCTCTCCAAACAATAACAATTTATATATTGTGAGGTTTAAGTTTTTAAAATTACGTGTCGTGTGTGTCAAAAGTGAATGCGTTTAGTTATCTGTAAAAACCTCTTCTTCTATAAAACTGTAACATAGCTCTGCCAGGCTTGTTTATGTCTGTCAATGATATCTGGTAGGTTTAGTTATGTTTGCCAATGACATCTGGTGGGTTTGGTTATGTCTGTCACTTGAAACCTGGCAGGTTAGGTTATATATGTCAATGGCGTCTGGTAGGTAGGGTACTGTCTGTCAATGAGATCTGGTAGTTAGGTTATGTCTAAAATTAAATTAAATCTGGAAGGTTAGGTCATATTTGTCAATGACATTTGGTAAGGTAGGTTATGTCTGAAATTAAATTAAATATGGCAGGTTATGTTATGTTTCTCAATGACAGATGTAGCCAGATGGTAAGTTAGGCTATGTCTGTCAATGGCATCGGGTAAGTTAGGCTATGTCTGTCAATGACATCGGGTAAGTTAGGCTATGTCTGTCAATTACATCAGGTAAGTTAGGCTATGTCTGCCAATGACATCGGGTAAGTTAAGCTATGTCTGCCAATGACATCGGGTAAGTTAGGCTATGTCTGCCAATGACATCGGCTAAGTTAGGCTATGTCTGTCAATGGCATCGGGTAAGTTAGGTTATGTCTGCCAATGACATCGGGTAAGTTAGGCTATGTCTGCCAATGACATCGGGTTAGTTAGGCTATGTCTGTCAATGGCATCGGGTAAGTTAGGTTTTGTCTGCCAATAACATCGGGTAAGTTAGGCTATGTCTGCCAATGACATCGGGTAAGTTAGGCTATGTCTGTCAATGACATCGGGTAAGTTAGGCTATGTCTGCCAATGACATCGGGTAAGTTAGGCTTTGTCTGCCAATAACATCGGGTAAGTTAGGCTATGTCTGCCAATGACATCGGGTAAGTTAGGCTATGTCTGCCAATGACATCGGGTTAGTTAGACTATATCTGCCAATAACATCGGGTAAGTTAGGTTATGTCTGCCAATGACATCGGGTAAGTTAGGTTATGTCTGCCAATGACATCGGGTAAGTTAGGCTTTGTCTGCCAATGACATCGGTAAGTTAGGCTATGCCTGCCAATGACATCGGGTAAGTTAGGCTATGTCTGTCAATGACATCGGGTAAGTTAGGCTATGTCTGTCAATGACATCGGGTAAGTTAGGCTATGTCTGTAAATTACATCGGGTAGCCTAGGCTATGTCTGCCAATGACATCGGGTAAGTTAGGCTATGTCTGCCAATGACATCGGGTAAGTTAGGCTATGACTGTCAATGACATCGGGTAAGTTAGGTTATGTCTGCCAATGACATCGGGTAAGTTAGGCTTTGTCTGCCAATGACATCGGGTAAGTTAGGCTATGTCTGCCAATGACATCGGGTAAGTTAGGTTTTGTCTGCCAATGACATCGGGTAAGTTAAGGCTATGTCTGCCAATGACATCGGGTAAGTTAGGCTATGTCTGCCAATGACATCGGGTAAGTTAGGCTATGTCTGCCAATGACATCGGGTAAGTTAGGCTATGTCTGTCAATGACATCGGGTAAGTTAGGCTATGTCTGCCAATGACATCGGGTAAGTTAGGCTTTGTCTGCCAATAACATCGGGTAAGTTAGGCTATGTCTGCCAATGACATCGGGTAAGTTAGGCTATGTCTGCCAATGACATCGGGTTAGTTAGACTATATCTGCCAATAACATCGGGTAAGTTAGGCTATGTCTGCCAATGACATCGGGTAAGTTAGGCTATGTCTGCCAATGACATCGGGTAAGTTAGGCTATGTCTGCCAATGACATCTGGTAAGTTAGGCTATGTCTGTCAATGACATCGGGTAAGTTAGGCTATGTCTGCCAATGACATCGGGTAAGTTAGGCTATGTCTGTCAATGACATCGGGTAAGTTAGGCTATGTCTGTCAATGACATCGGGTAAGTTAGGCTATGTCTGTCAATGACATCGGGTAAGTTAGGCTATGTCTGTCAATGACATCGGGTAAGTTAGGCTATGTCTGCCAATGACATCTGGTAAGTTAGGCTATGTCTGTCAATGACATCTGGTAAGTTAGGCTATGTCTGCCAATGACATCGGGTAAGTTAGGCTATGTCTGTCAATGACATCGGGTAAGTTAGGCTATGTCTGCCAATGACATCGGGTAAGATAGGCTATGTCTGCCAATGACATCGGGTAAGTTAGGCTATGTCTGCCAATGACATCGGGCTATCATCAGACATGCCTCAGAGTTCAGTTACGGAAGAACACTATGTTTAATGGGGATGTTCCGTTGCGATGTTATGATTCTTCTGCCTGCTTGCTCTGGAGTAACGGACGGCAACAGTTTTGATTGAGCGTGTATTATATGAGTCGTCATTGTGTAAAAATGTTTGAGTTTAAAATGTTTGATTTGTTCTTATTCCTAATATTTGAATCCAAGTAAAAATGAATCCGAAGACAAACAAATTAATGAGTTTAAAAGAGTAGCAGACATTTGTGGATAAAAGCATACTGTATTTACTGAAATTGCAGTAGTGACGTAATCATTTTTATATAGAGTTTATGCAATGATACAATGCTCGCTGCTCTGCCAGAAGGACTTGATCGATTCGAACTGTAAAAAACCTGGCTATATCTTAACAAGGTTTTGGATACCAAGGAGTATATCTTCAAACCTAACTCGATCGTTACTCTCTGTGGCAACAGTTTTCTCTCCACACAGCTCTTTTGTTACAGTAGGCTGTGTTTTATTCTTCGGCTCCGTTCACCTTACGGTTTTACAGTAACTTAGACCTTGTGGGCGTTTCCAAATTGTCTTCATGTAAAACTCTGAAAGCATTCCTATATCCAGTTTGATCATGTGACCTGAACATCTACACTTTAGCTATATTCTTGTGTTGCCCTAAGATAAGCGACGACAACTGACGAAAATCGCCCACAGGTCCAGTAAGTTTTTCATTCGTCTACTGAAACTATAAGTTCGACAAGTAGAATGCTTTGGACTGTTTTGGTTGACGTTTTTTAAAACTTACCAAAGTTTAAATTATTAATATACTCATCTTCATTTCTGTTAATAATAATTATATATGTTTGAGTACAGTTTTCTGCCATCCCTAACGTTTCAATATTCTCCTTTGTTGACGGGTTTCGGAGTAACTCCATTTTCAAAACGTCAATTATACTCACAGTACGATTGAAGTTTTGAAAATGAAGTACCTCCGAAACGCGTCTACAGAGGAGAATACTGAAACGTTAGGAGTGGCAGAAAACTGTACTAAAACGTATAATATCAAAGTATTGTCCTTTTTACAATTTAAAGATTTCAAAAGGTTTAGAACTAAGATTTTAATAACCTTATGTAGACGGTAGGTTAAGAAATTACAAGAAATACTACTATAACTTATAATTTAATTATTTCTTTGCGTATTCAATTTACTCTTCGTTGGTGAATTCTGTCTGCTTGGGCTTAAGGACGAAAACTTTCTCTATTAAGTAAACAAAGAACTTTCCCTCTCTAGACAAGTCACGCCTGGTTTCGCTCTTGAAAACTTTCTTTATTTTATTAAAATAAACCTTAGGGCTTCGTATAAAACTCGAGCCTTTAGGTCTATATATTCTTTAATAAACGTAATATTTGACAAACACTGCGTCAACTCTGTATTTCTTGTTTCCAAGTCACTCAGAAATACATTCTGTAATAACAAGTGATTTTAACTATTGAAAATCAAGAGCAGGTGCAACGATTTTAAAAATTCGAACGTAATACCTCCACGCAAACCCAAAACAAAGTAGACACAGGACGATTGTCACTAAAACATCAGCACTCCATTATTTAACTGAAATAACTATAAATACTGACAACTTGATTTATATATAAACCTTTTCCTGACACTTGAGAAGAAATTGTGTTGAAGGAAGGAGAAGGAGAAAATGTGAGAAGGAGATTGAGTTATAAAGCGTAAAAGAAGAAAATATTAAAGTCGCAGAAAAATCGCAATAGAAAAAAGGACAGAAGAAGGAAGGAGAAACTAGAGGAAGGAGAGTTTGAGCGAAGTTGGGCAGTGGAACCAAACTTTGGCTAAACAACCTACTCAAGTACTTATACATAAATTTCACCGTAGTAAGGGTTTAGCGTGGGGTATGAGTTGCCAAATACAATAACATCAGAGAACATATCCCAGCCATGCGTCTTGTCAAGTAAACCTACTTACTGCTACGTGTATCACAGTATAACTTGGCTGTTGTTGCCGTGATGTATGCTTCGCATAATCGATTTTCTTCGTCACATTTAACAGGGATAATGCATTTCGGAGAGGGTTAATTTATCGCCCCTTGGAAGGGGAAGCGGCAAATGTAGGTTTAATAAATTGTTTTACATAACCAAGTGCAAGAACATTATATAGGCAACATTAACGCGGAAATCGATTAGCGTGTATCGAACTCTTGTTTGAAAGAGAGTCAGTCTAGTTTGTAATTTATTGTTTTATAGATTATATGTTTGTAATAAGACCCTTTGATGATGTTGACATACGATAGAAATATACCTAAGAGCATAGTTCTATGTAACTTGTACTATCAGTTACTACTTTTGTGCTATTGGGTTGTTTCCATTATTTCTATAGTAATATATTGTACCATTGTGGTCTTGATATCGTATATTCTTTTTACTGATAACGTGTGATATCAGTCCACCTAATTTATTCAAAACTTCTACTAATATTTAAAGTTTCATCTCTCGTGGTGACGTCATGTAAGAGAATAATTTATGTAGTAAATTTTGTTGTTTTAATTGTCCATGGCGATTGGCGAAACGTTCAGGGTTAAACATAATAAAAAGCTCGCTACAAAAATAGATTTAAGGTCTACGGAAACCAGAATGACCGACACACACATCCCGCCCCAACTATTACACTACCCACCCCAAATATTAAATTACCTACCCCAACTATTACATTACCCATCCCAACTATTATATTACCCACAGCAACTATTAAATTAGCTACCCCCAACTATTACACTACTCACCCCAACTATTACATTACACACCCCAACTATTACATTACCCATCTCAACTATTATATTACCCACCCCAACTATTACATTACCACCCCAATTATTACATTACCCACCCCAACTATTACATTATCCACCTCAACTATTATATTTCCCAACCCCAACTATTACATTACCACCCCAACTATTATATTACCCACCCCAACTATTACATTACCACCCCAATAATTACACTACTCACCCTCAATTATCACATTACACACCCCAATTATTACATTACCCACCCCAACTATTACATTACCCACCTCAACTATTATATTACCCACACCCAACTATTATATTACACACCCCAACCAAATTATTATCCACCCAAACTTTTACATTACCACCCTAATTATTACATTACCCACCCCAACTATTACATTACCCACTTCAACTATTATATTACCCACACTCAACTATTACACTACCCACCCCAACTATTATATTACCCACACCCAACTATTACATTACTCACCCCAACTATTATATTACCCATCCCAATTATTACATTACCTCCCAATTATTACATTACCCCCAACTATTACATTACCCACTTCAACTATTATATTACCCACACTCAACTATTACACTACCCACCCCAACTATTATATTACCCACACCCAACTATTACATTACCCACCCCAACTATTATATTACCCATCCCAATTATTACATTACCTCCCAATTATTACATTACCCCCCAACTATTACATTACCCACTTCAACTATTATATTACCCACACTCAAATATTACACTACCCACCCGAACTATTATATTACCCACACCCAACTATTACATTACCCATCCCAACTATTATATTACCCATCCCAATTATTACATTACCCCCAACTATTACATTACCCACCCCAACTATTATATTACCCACAGCAATCATTACATTACCACCCCAATTATTACACTACCGACCCTTAACTATCACATTACACACCCCAACTATTACATTACCCACCCCAACTCTTATATTTCCCACCCCAACTATTATATTACCCACACACAACTATTACATTACCCACCCCAACTATTACACACACGCATACCCGCGCGCGCGTGCGCGCGCGCGCACACACACACGCTCAGTCACCATTTATTAAGTTAATTAAAGAGAAGATTTTAATTAAAGTTAATATAAGTGTGTTTTTAAAGCAAAGCTTTAGTATATAGGGTTATAGCATGTTAAACAATTTTAATTTGTGTCTACATTTTAACTGGGAAGTTTTCTAGCGTAAAAAACAAATTTATTGCGTATCGATTTTACATATGCCAACTAACGACCAAACTATCTTGAACTGCTTTAGTCGTTTATAATATTAGTTGATTGAACAATTATTTCCTTCCCGATGAGGTTGGTTTCTTCTTACGACAAAGAAAAACATAAATAATCCTATTTAGAGTTAACTGTAAATAATGGACGGTTTCTCTTAAATATTTCCAATTAATATTTCAAAAATACTAGTTTGATTTTGATGGCTCTCTTTTTAAACGAAAGAGAATAATGTCCCCTCGGCCCTATTTCAATTAGTTATGATTGCCCCATTGAATTGTCATTAATTTTATTTTCATTTTACTTGGCAAAATATAAAATTCCGATGAACCTGTTTAAGATATAATTTCAAAACGGCTGGACCCACTTCGATGAATCATTTTTTGAAATTATTGAGAAATTTCCGCCCTGGGGTGATGTTCCGCATCAATTATTAACTATCCTCGTAAATGTCCAGGAGTATTAACAAGATGTAATGATAAGATCGCCCTGGTAAACTAACAGGAGCTGTCCTAATAACGGACGGAGGTAATTGTATGCCAGAGAAGCAAGGACGAACGGTTTGAAAAAGACGAAAAGAGGAAAACAATAGCCAAGAGGAGAAAACCGAGATTTAAAAACGGAAGGAGAACTTCAAACAAAATATTAAACGTAAGGAGAAGTCCTTCAAAGAAACAAAATCCTAAACGTAAGAAGTCCTAAATCCAAATCAATTTGAAGACCTTAATTGAATGTCCATGATAGAAAATAACTTTTACAAAAGTTTCCTAATTTAGTTTCCTTTGTGAAACCTTCTATTAAACAATTCTTGTCTTCAGAGAGTTTAAAAGCCTTTTTGGTTCAATCAGGAATATAAAAAGTTACTGGTTATAAACTTCTACCCAAGCAACTTAACTTCGCTTATACTTGTGTAGAAGAACAGATTTAAAGTAATCACTAAACTAATTAATGACTTGCCAAACAGTCATATGACAAAATTGTAGGAACCTATTAATATTGTTAATCAATTAAAACGTCTCACATTATTATTTATAAGAAAAGTGACGATAATACACATTATACAAACACATACGGACAGGCATTAAAAAATTACATACAAATTTTGAGAAATGAAAAATGAAAAATAAATTAATTTAAGCTTGGCGAGATGTGGAAGAGTTACACTATTTTTATACTAGAATATTTTTACGATTAGAATATTAGAGTATAAGGTTGTATAGGGATACAACGACGTTATGACGTTCAATTCTTTCAGTACTAGAGTTTGCGGTACTAACACATGGTTCCTTGTTTAACCTTCACGTACGACTGGAATGTGAGAGTATAAGGTTGTATGGGAATACAATGAAGTTATGACGTTAAAGTCTTTTAGTACTGTAGATGCGTTACTAACACGTAGTTCCTTGCCTAACCTTTACGTATGGCTGGAATGTAAGACTATGAGGTTGTATGGAAATACAATGAAGATATGACGTTAAAATCTTTTAGTACTGTAGCTGCGTTATTAACACGCAGTTCCTTGCCTAACCTTCACATATGGCTGGAATGTAAGAGTATGAGGTTGTATGGAAATACAATGAAGATATGGCGTTAAAATCTTTTAGTACGTAGCTGCGTTAGTAACACGTAGTTCCTTGCCTAACCTTTACGTACGATTAAAATGTAAGAGTATGAGGTTGTATGGGAATACAATGAAGATATGACGTTAAAGTCTTTTAGTACTGTAGCTGCGCTACTAACACGTAGTTCCTTGCCTAACCTTCACGTATGGCTGGAATGTAAGAGTATGAGGTTGTATGGGAATACAATGAAGATATGACGATAAAGTCTTTTAGTACTGTAGTTGCGTTATTAACACGTAGTTCCTTGCCTAACCTTCACGTATGGCTGGAATGTAAGAGTATGAGGTTGTATGGAAATACAATGAAGATATGACGTTAAAGTCTTTTAGTACTGTAGCTGCGTTATTAACACGTAGTTGCTTGCCTAACCTTTACGTTCGACTGGAATGTAAGAGTATGAGGTTTGCAACGGTGCTTCACCCCGTCAACCTTCAACCTGTCGAAAGTTGCCTACCACCTAGTTACATGAGCAAGTATTTAAAATCCCATCTAATAAGTATACCCTGGGAACGTTGTCTATAAAGTTTATTTAAAGTGATGGTAAGGTCAGTGATCTGTCATGTGGTCTAATTTATGTCAGCTGAAAATACATAAATTTAATGTTTTGTGTGGTTGTGTGTGTGTGTGTGTGTGTGTGTGTGTGTGTGTGTGTGTGTGTGTCAGTATGTTTGTGTGTGTGTGTGTGTGTGTGTGTGTGTGTGTGTGTGTTGCAACGGTCCTTCACCCCCTCTCTTACACCCTCAACCTGCAACCTTTCCAAAGTTGCCTACCTAGTTACATGAGCAAGTATTTAAATTCCCATCTAATAATTACACCCTGGGAACGTTGTCTATAAAGGGTATTTAAAGCCATGGTAAGGTCAGTGATCTGTCATATGGTTTAATTTATGTCAGCTGAAAACACATAAATCTAATCACATCATAAATTTGCCTTACCATGCTTTGAAGACATCTCTCCACCATGCTTCTGCTTTAGTGAGGTCTGTGCAAGATAGAGTCTTACCATATCCTCCTAAAAGAGGTCCTGTGTTTCATATGGTAAAACCACCAGTGAGTATCAACTCCTGGGCTTTAAAGCAAAACCAACTAGTCCTTGAGCTAGCTCATAATTTATAATTTAATTTAATTAATTTCTCTGGATGGGTTGCTCGATTATCTTTAGGTTGCACATTGATTTCTAGCTATTTATTACTAAATAAATATGACTGACTCTAATAGGCTGGATTTTAATAATTGTATTGAGTTTATTAATTTACTATTATAATTTACTAGTTGCGAAATAATTAAATTTATTATTTTTGTACACAGGATTAATTCAATAAAAATTACTCTTTTGGCTGTTGTTGGAAACTGAATTTAATAATAAAGAAATTTGTAATTGAAATAAATTGAATATATTCTTTCCAATGGTACTATCTTAAAGTCCTTAGCTAACAAAACATAAATTAAATTTTCCTTAATAAACTAAAATTACTTTGATATTTATTGCAGGGAGGTTGGCTAAGTTTATTTCAATTATTACAAATTTCAAATTTAATTTATGATCTTATTTTATGCCAGTAGTTAAATGACATTCAATAAATTTACATATTGTATTATTTAAATTTTATTGTAAATTTTTTACTAATTCTACTACCACAGAAAACATTGATTTACAAGCTTATGAATTTATATATATATATATATATATATATATATATATATATATATATATATATATATATATATATATATATAAATTGAAATATTTTAATTACAACTAAATTTCAAATTATATGACTCATTCAGAAAATGCTAAATAATTTGTGATTGCGTTTGTTTAATAATTTCTGGTTGAGAAATTATTTATATTTTTCTACAAGTTAAATATTGATAAATATTTTCCCCCAGTTTATTTAACTACTAGTTGTAACAAACCTTACTGCATTTCCTTAGATATTATGAATGAATTTATTTTATAAATATGCCTAATCTTCTTTCTATCTTTTTCCATATACTTTAGTATTTCTCTGGAAACATTTGAACATTTTTACATAACCACTTTTATAAATAAATAATTTTGTAATTTCCAATTTTTTAATTTAACTTTCAAGGAAATAAAGCCATTATTTATAGTTTTACACCTTTAAAGCATTTATTTGAATCTTTGAATCTTTGGAACGTATTTCAAGATCAAATTTTGTTTAATTACTAAATTTGTATACAAATCATGACTTGCCCAAATCTCGCACTTTCCATGATACGTCACAAGGTCCAAGGAGATGACTTTATGCTTTCAGACTGGTAGTTCTTCTCGTCTGGAATTTGGTTCATCCAGGAAGCAGGAACGGACAAATTCGGCGAAGCCAGTTTCTTGACAAATGAAAATTTTAACCGTGATTTTTCATATTTCGATGTCTAGTTTTCACTAGACATACTACATTATTCCCGCACTCCGCGGCCTCGAGTTTATGCTCTAGAAAGTCATTTTGGTAATTTTGCTAATTAAACAGAAACTATGACCCTTCTGGTCAGTGGCCTAATTACGATAGAGCTCCTAAACGCTCAGCGACAGCTATCGTCTCTATTCCCCCACCCTCGATTTGCTTGTCTGACTTGGATTTGCCGTTTTTCTTGTCTTAAAACTATTTATTTAAAATATTGTAGAAACCTGATTTTTACGTAGCACACAAAACACTCCCGAAGTCATGATTTTTGTACAATTACAATTTATTTTAGAATTATAGACTTAATGATCAATATTCATGGCTTGAAAATTTTATTTAAATTATATTTTATAAATTGAGATTATTACAATTTTTTGTTGAATTGTAACGGGACATTTCAACCCGTTACAGGTTGTATGGGAATACAATGAAGATATGACGTTTAAGTCTTTTAGTACTGTAGCTGCGTTACTAACACGTAGTTCCTTGCCTAACCTTCACGTATGGCTGGAATGTAAGAGTATGAGGTTGTATGGGAATACAATGAAGATATGACGTTAAAGTCTTTTAATACTGTAGCTGCGTTACTAATACGTAGTTCCTTTCCTAACCTTTACGTATGGCTGGAATGTAAGAGTATGAGGTTGTATGGGAATACAATGAAGATATGACGTTAAAGTCTTTTAGTACTGTAGCTGCGTTACTAACACGTAGTTCCTAGCCTAACCTTCACGTATGGCTGGAATGTAAGAGTATGAGGTTGTATGGGAATACAATGAAGATATGACGTTAAAGTCTTTTAATACTGTAGCTGCGTTACTAATACGTAGTTCCTTTCCTAACCTTTACGTACGGCTGGAATGTAAAAGTATGAGGTTGTATGGAAATACAATGAAGATATGACGTTAAAGTCTTTTATAAAATATTTCAATTTATATATATATATATATATATATATATATATATATATAAATTGAAATATTTTAATTACAACTAAATTTCAAATTATATGACTCATTCAGAAAATGCTAAATAATTTGTGATAGCGTTTGTTTAATAATTTCTGGTTGAGAAATTATTTATATTTTTCTACAAGTTAAATATTGATAAATATTTTCCCCCAGTTTATTTAACTACTACTTGTAACAAACCTTACTGCATTTCCTTAGATATTATGAATGAATTTATTTTATAAATATGCCTAATCTTCTTTCTATCTTTTTCCATATACTTTACTATTTCTCTGCAAACATTTGAACATTTTTACAACACCACTTTTATAAATAAATAATTTTGTAATTTCCAATTTTTTAATTTAACTTTCAAGGAAATAAAGCCATTATTTATAGTTTTACACCTTTAAAGCATTTATTTGAATCTTTGAAACTTTGGAACGTATTTCAAGATCAAATTTTATTTAATTACTAAATTTGTATACAAATCATGACTTGCCCAAATCTCGCACTTTCCATGATACGTCACAAGGTCCAAGGAGATGACTTTATGCTTTCAGACTGGTAGTTCTTCTCGTCTGGAATTTGGTTCATCCATGAAGCAGGAACGGACAAATTCGGCGAAGCCAGTTTCTTGACAAATGAAAATTTTAACCGTGATTTTTCATATTTCGATGTCTAGTTTTCATTAGACATACTACATTATTCCCGCACTCCGCGGCCTCGAGTTTATGCTCTAGAAAGTCATTTTGGTAATTTTGCTAATTTAACAGAAACTATGACCTTTCTGGTCAGTGGCCTAATTACGAGAGAGCTCCTAAACGCTCAGCGACAGTTATCGTCTCTATTCCCCCACCCTCGATTTGCTTGTCTGACTTGGATTTGCCGTTTTTCTTGTCTTAAAACTATTTATTTAAAATATTGTAGAAACCTGATTTTTACGTAGTACACAAAACACTCCCGAAGTCATGATTTTTGTACAATTACAATTTATTTTAGAATTATAGACTAATGATCAATATTCATGGCTTGAAAATTTTATTTAAATTATATTTTATAAATTGAGATTATTACAATTTTTTGTTGAATTGTAACGGGACATTTCAACCCGTTACAGGTTGTATGGGAATACAATGAAGATATGACGTTTAAGTCTTTTAGTACTGTAGCTGCGTTACTAACACGTAGTTCCTTGCCTAACCTTCACGTATGGCTGGAATGTAAGAGTATGAGGTTGTATGGGAATACAATGAAGATATGACGTTAAAGTCTTTTAATACTGTAGCTGCGTTACTAATACGTAGTTCCTTTCCTAACCTTTACGTACGGCTGGAATGTAAAAGTATGAGGTTGTATGGGAACACAATGACGATATGACGTTAAAGTCTTTTAATACTGTAGCTGCGATATTAACACGTAGTTCCCTGCCTAACCTTCACGTTCGACTGGAATGTAAAAGTATGAGGTTGTATGGAAATACAATGAAGATATGACGTTAAAGTCTTTTAGTACTGTAGCTGCGCTACTAACACGTAGTTCCTTGCCTAACCTTTACGTATGGCTGGAATGTAAAAGTATGAGGTTGTATGGAAATACAATGAAGATATGACGTTAAAGTCTTAGTACTGTAGCTGCGCTACTAACACGTAGTTCCTTGCCTAACCTTTACGTATGGCTGGAAGGTAAAAGTATGAGATTGTATGGAAACACAATGAAGATATGACGTTAAAGTCTTTTAGTACTGTAGCTGCGCTACTAACACGTAGTTCCTTGCCTAACCTTCACGTATGGCTGGAATGTAAGAGTATGAGGTTGTATGAGAATACAATAAGGTTATGACGTTAAAGTCTTTTAGTACTGTAGTTGCGCTACTAACACGTAGTTTCTTGCCTAACCTTTACGTACGACTGGAATGTAAGAGTATGAGGTTGTAAGGGAATACAATGAAGATATGACGTTAAAGTCTTTTAGTACTGTATCTGCGTTACTAACACGTAGTTTCCTGCCTAACCTTCACGTTCGACTGGAATGTAAAAAAATACTGTAGCTGCGTTATTAACATGTAGTTTCTTGCCTAACCTTCACGTACAACTAGAATGTAAGAGTATGAGGTTGTATGGGAATACAATGAAGATATGACGTTAAAGTCTTTTAGTACTGTAGCTGCGTTATTAACATGTAGCTCCTTGCCTAACCTTCATGTATGGCTGGAATGTAAGAGTATGAGGTTGTAAGGGAATACAATGAAGATATGACGTTAAAGTCTTTTAGTACTGTAGCTGAGCTACTAACACGTAGTTCCTTGCCTAACCTTCATGTACGACTGGAATGTAAGAGTATGCGATGGTACGGAAATAGAATGAATATATGACGTTAAAGTCTTTTAGTACTTTAGCTGCGTTATTAACACGTAGTTCCTTGCCTAACCTTCACGTACGACTGGAATGTAAGAGTATGAGATGGTACGGAAATAGAATGAATATATGACGTTAAAGTCTTTTAGTACTTTAGCTGCGTTATTAACACGTAGTTCCTTGCCTAACCTTCACGTACGACTGGAATGTAAGAGTATGAGATGGTACGGAAATAGAATGAATATATGACGTTAAAGTCTTTTAGTACTGTAGTCTGCTTTACTAACATATAATAACTTCCTAAAAGTAACACTTTTCTCTGGTTTTGTTGTTAAATATGTCTGTATTTATATTGTGTAAAATGCAAATTGTCGGCATGACGAATTAAAGTGTGATTAATTGATCGACAAAGAGTAAAGGTTTTACATTTGAGGTGGAATTCATATTAAATGTCTAAAGAAGAAATTTTTATGTCTATCGATTGAAGTGTCGATAATTCGAGAAGCACATAATAAAGACAATATAGAAAGACATTCCTTTGTAGGTACTTTTACATTCCCATCTGACAGACATTCCTTCGTTGGTACTTTTACATTCCCATCTGACAGTCATTTCACTGAGTCATATCAGTCAGAAATATTCCATTACTTTTCTAAAGGAGAAGAAATGTAAAGAATTTTTGCATGATCCCGTTTAGTTCCTACTATTAGTTCACACTCTCCCTATATTATAACAAGTGTTTAAGACTCAAGGTCGATATAATAAATAAAAATTCCAATCTAAGAAGGCCAGGAGTAAGGGTTGTTTTCCTCTTTGTTTATGTGTGATTATTCATAGCAAATATACTTTGTCAATAATATATATATATATATATATATATATATATATATATATATATATATATATAATATGTATTCTTGTGTATTAATAAAGGACTAAGTCAAAAACAGAAATACAAGGATTACAATTGAATTTACAATTCTTGAATTGTAAATTCAAATATAATTCTTGTATTTGTATTTTGACTTAGTTCTTTATATATATATATAATAAACGAAAAATATTTCAAAAACAAGAATACTTTTAATACATATATTGTTCAAAGCTTTTCACCGATAAAACAGTACCAGTATCTTGAGGAAAAATATTTATGTAACAAAATGTTTTTATAATTTTTGTCAAAATATTTTGTTATATAATTATTTTTTCTGAATATGCTGGTACTGTTTTAAAAGCTTTGATCAATATATGCATTAAAAGTATATTTGTTTTTGAAATATTTTAAATTTAATAACTATATTACAAGAAAACAGATCACCATATTTAATATATATATATATATATATATATATATATATATATATATATTTTGTGCAAAGTTTCAATCGTTAGTAACCTTCGTTTTAGTCATCCACTCAAGTCTAAATACATTGTTATACTTAATTTGTTTTGGTTTTACTTGTTTTCATTAATTATATTATCAGTAAATGTTTGAACATCTAATAATGGTATTGCTACTAAATATATTCTTTTATCATTAACTACATTAAAAAGATTCTATTACAACCTCTATCATTCTTCAAAATAACACTTCCACTTCTGTAGTCCTGCAAACCAGTTTAGCCTGACTGTGTTGCACGAAGGGAAACCTTAGGCTGCAAAATAACACTTCCATTTCTGTAGTCCACGCAAACCAGTTTAGCCTGACTATGTTGCACGAAGGGAAACCTTAGGCTGCAAAATAACACTTCCACTTCTGTAGTCCAGGCAAACCAGTTTAGCCTGACTGTGTTGCACGAAGGGAAACCGTAGGCTGCAAAGTAACACTTCCACTTCTGTAGTCCAGGCAAACCAGTTTAGCCTGACTGTGTTGCACGAAAGGAAACCTTAGGCTGCAAAATAACACTTCCACTACTGTAGTCCAGGCAAACCAGTTTAGTCTGACTGTGTTGCACGAAGGGAAACCTTAGGCTGCAAAATAACACTTCCACTTCTGTAGTCCAGGCAAACAAGTTTAGCCTGACTGTGTTGCACGAAGGGAAACCTTAGGCTGCAAAATAACACTTCCACTTCTATAGTCCAGGCAAACAAGTTTAGCCTGACTGTGTTGCACGAAGGGAAACCTTAGGCTGCAAAATAACACTTCCACTTCTGTAGTCCAGGCAAACCAGTTTAGCCTGACTGTGTTGCACGAAGGGAAACCTTAGGATGCAAAATAACACTTCCACTTCTGTAGTCCAGGCAAACCAGTTTATCCTGACTGTGTTGCACGAAGGGAAACCTTAGGCTGCAAAATAACACTTCCACTTCTGTAGTCCAGGCAAACCAGTTTATCCTGACTGTGTTGCACGAAGGGAAACCTAGGCTGCAAAATAACACTTCCACTTCTGTAGTCCAGGCAAACCAGTTTAGCCTGACTGTGTTGCACGAAGGGAAACCTTAGGCTGCAAAATAACACTTCCACTTCTGTAGTCCAGGCAAACCAGTTTAGCCTGACTGTGTTGCACGAAGGGAAACCTTAGGCTGCAAAATAACACTTCCACTTCTGTAGTCCAGGCAAACCAGTTTAGCCTGACTGTGTTTCACGAAGGGAAACCTTAGGCTGCAAAATAACACTTCCACTTCTGTAGTCCAGGCAAACCAGTTTATCCTGACTGTGTTGCACGAAGGGAAACCTTAGGCTGCAAAATAACACTTCCACTTCTGTAGTCCAGGCAAACCAGTTTAGCCTGACTGTGTTTCACGAAGGGAAACCTTAGGCTGCAAAATAACACTTCCACTTTTGTAGTCCACGCAAACCAGTTTAGCCTGACTGTGTTGCACGAAGGGAAACCTTAGGCTGCAAAATAACACTTCCACTTCTGTAGTCCAGGCAAACCAGTTTAGCCTGACTGTGTTGCACGAAGGGAAACCTTAGGCTGCAAAATAACATTTCCACTTCTGTAGTCCAGGCAAACCAGTTTAGCCTGACTGTGTTGCACGAAGGGAAACCTCAGGCTGCAAAATAACACTTCCACTTCTGTAGTCCAGGCAACCTAGTTTAGCCTGACTGTGTTGCACGAAGGGAAACCTTAGGCTGCAAAATAACACTTCCACTTCTGTAGTCCAGGCAAACCAGTTTAGCCTGACTGTGTTGCACGAAGGGAAACCTTAGGCTGAAAAATAACACTTCCACTTCTGTAGCCCAGGCAAACCAGTTTAGCCTGACTATGTTGCACGAAGGGAAACCTTAGGCTGCAAAATAACACTTCCACTTCTGTAGTCCAGGCAAACCAGTTTAGCCTGACTGTGTTGCACGAAGGGAAACCTTAGGCTGCAAAATAACACTTCCACTTCTGTAGTCCAGGCAAACTAGTTTAGCCTGACTGAGTTGCACGAAGGGAAACCTTAGGCTGCAAAATAACACTTCCACTTCTGTAGTCCAGGCAAACCAGTTTAGCCTGACTGAGTTGCACGAAGGGAAACCTTAGGCTGCAAAATAACACTTCCACTTCTGTAGTCCACGCAAACCAGTTTAGCCTGACTATGTTGCACGAAGGGAAACCTTAGGCTGCAAAATAACACTTCCACTTCTGTAGTCCAGGCAAACCAGTTTAGCCTGACTGTGTTGCACGAAGGGAAACCTTAGGCTGCAAAATAACACTTCCACTTCTGTAGTCCAGGCAAACCAGTTTAGCCTGACTGTGTTGCACGAAGGGAAACCTTAGGCTGCAAAATAACACTTCCACTTCTATAGTCCAGGCAAACCAGTTTAGCCTGACTGTGTTGCACGAAGGGAAACCTTAGGCTGCAAAATAACACTTCCACTTCTGTAGTCCAGGTAAACCAGTTTAGCCTGACTGTGTTGCACGAAGGGAAACCTTAGGCTGCAAAATAACACTTCCACTACTGTAGTCCAGGCAAACCAGTTTAGTCTGACTGTGTTGCACGAAGGGAAACCTTAGGCTGCAAAATAACACTTCCACTTCTGTAGTCCACGCAAACCAGTTTAGCCTGACTATGTTGCACGAAGGGAAACCTTAGGCTGCAAAATAACACTTCCACTTCTGTAGTCCAGGCAAACCAGTTTAGCCTGACTGTGTTGCACGAAGGGAAACCTTAGGCTGCAAAATAACACTTCCACTTCTGTAGTCCAGGCAAACCAGTTTAGCCTGACTGTGTTGCACGAAGGGAAACCTTAGGCTGCAAAATAACACTTCCACTTCTATAGTCCAGGCAAACCAGTTTAGCCTGACTGTGTTGCACGAAGGGAAACCTTAGGCTGCAAAATAACACTTCCACTTCTGTAGTCCAGGTAAACCAGTTTAGCCTGACTGTGTTGCACGAAGGGAAACCTTAGGCTGCAAAATAACACTTCCACTACTGTAGTCCAGGCAAACCAGTTTAGTCTGACTGTGTTGCACGAAGGGAAACCTTAGGCTGCAAAATAACACTTCCACTTCTGTAGTCCAGGCAAACCAGTTTAGCCTGACTGTGTTGCACGAAGGGAAACCTTAGGCTGCAAAATAACACTTCCACTTCTGTAGTCTAGGCAAACCAGTTTATCCTGACTGTGTTGCACGAAGGGAAACCTTAGGCTTCAAAATAACACTTCCACTTCTGTAGTCCAGGCAAACCAGTTTAGCCTGACTGTGTTGCACGAAGGGAAACCTAGGCTGCAAAATAACACTTCCACTTCTGTAGCCCAGGCAAACCAGTTTAGCCTGACTGTGTTGCACGAAGGGAAACCTAGGCTGCAAAATAACACTTTCACTTCTGTAGTCCAGGCAAACCAGTTTAGCCTGACTGTGTTGCACGAAGGGAAACCTTAGGCTTCAAAATAACACTTCCACTTCTGTAGTCCAGGCAAACCAGTTTATCCTGACTGTGTTGCACGAAGGGAAACCTTAGGCTTCAAAATAACACTTCCACTTCTGTAGTCCAGGCAAACCAGTTTAGCCTGACTGTGTTGCACGAAGGGAAACCTAGGCTGCAAAATAACACTTCCACTTCTGTAGCCCAGGCAAACCAGTTTAGCCTGACTGTGTTGCACGAAGGGAAACCTAGGCTGCAAAATAACACTTCCACTTCTGTAGTCCAGGCAAACCAGTTTAGCCTGACTGTGTTTCACGAAGGGAAACCTTAGGCTGCAAAATAACACTTCCACTTCTGTAGTCCAGGCAAACCAGTTAAGCCTGACTGTGTTGCACGAAGGGAAACCTTAGGCTGCAAAATAACACTTCCACTTCTGTAGTCCAGGCAAACCAGTTTAGCCCGACTGTGTTGCACGAAAAGAAACCTTAGGCTTCAAAATAACACTTCCACTTCTGTAGTCTAGGCAAACCAGTTTAGCCTGACTGTGTTGCACGAAGGGAAACCTAGGTTGCAAAATAACACTTCCACTTCTGTAGTCCAGGCAAACCAGTTTATCCTGACTGTGTTGCACGAAGGGAAACCTTAGGCTCCAAAATAACACTTCCACTTCTGTAGTCCAGGCAAACCAGTTTAGCCCGACTGTGTTGCACGAAAAGAAACCTTAGGCTTCAAAATAACACTTCCACTTCTGTAGTCCAGGCAAACCTGTTTAGCCTGACTGTGTTGCACGAAGGGAAACCTAGGTTGCAAAATAACACTTCCACTTCTGTAGTCCAGGCAAACCAGTTTAGCCTGACTGTGTTGCACGAAGGGAAACCTTAGGCTGCAAAATAATGCGAAGATAAATATAAAAAATATTTAGTTTTAGGAATTTGTATTTTTTATATTATTTTTATTCCAAACATATACAATATTGTCATTCTCTTTTTGCAATAAATTGTATTTATTGAAACAATATAGTGGTGAATGTAAGTTTTTCCTGTGTATTATATACTAAGTCAGGAATGCAATAAGAAAATTGCATTTCATTCCGTCAGTGCCACGACTTTCTGTTGGGTTCATTTAAACATATTATTTGTTTCCTTCTTAAATGTGAGCCACTAGTTTTACTTATGCATACATTTATATATAAAGACTTTTTAATAAAATCACTGATCTTTGGCCGCACTTTAAATCTGCCACAAATCGATGTATTGAGTTAATGACAGATTTGATAATGGAACACGTTCTCCAAAACATACGTCTCTTTTAATACCAAAGGTAAAACA
Organism: Prosapia bicincta; assembly: GCA_036971475.1. Lineage (NCBI taxonomy): Eukaryota > Metazoa > Arthropoda > Insecta > Hemiptera > Cercopidae > Prosapia > Prosapia bicincta. The sequence goes on along the minus strand of JBAIZL010000009.1, from coordinate 42,220,863 downwards.
CGCCTCAGGCAAGTGTTCACTGATTAAGCATTTGAAGGCATAAGCATTAAATATGCAAGGCTAAACAAGTTGAAAAATATTTTTTTAACACGACGTAAGAGGAATACTGAGCAGTCGTTATTACTTAGTATTTTTCAATTCCTTCGATTGGCTAACACTCTCCAAAATGAGTAAAATACATGTTTACTCATCCAATTTTACTCAAGATCAAGTACACTCTTTTAAACTGTAGTGTATAACAATTGACGTAAATACTGTTTTTTTCAAATATTCATTCAATAATTAAATTATACAAATGTGGGGGGTATAGACTGGATTCGAACTGAGTATCTTCAAATCTAGAGCTGTTGGCACTGAGACAACTTTATTTAGCTATTATTGTATTTCACAAAGAGGTATACGAATATTTCTTTTGCTCCCGTCTGGTTGTCGTCGAAACCTCCATTGCTCAAGCTTAAATTATCGCCATGGTTACAACGCAATATAAGAAACGCTCTGGGGTTAAAAATGTATAAAAAGAATAAAATAAGCAAACTGGTTTAATGGTATCGAACATTGCTTAACAAACGGACATGCGAAAGGTGAGCGAAAAGAAACTACAACACAACGCAAGCGACAAAAAAAGAAAACATATAATAATAGTAACAAACAAAAGTAATAGTCCAACACTATGGATCGAAAGACAAATGAAAATTGCAAGGTAATATGATTTCTATATTGCCACGAATATTGTTATTCTGACATATGTATATTCTGACATATGTATATCCTGACATATGTATATCCTGACATATGTATATTCTGACATATGTATATTCTGACATATGTATATTCTGACATATGTATATTCTGACATATGTATATTCTGACATATGTATATTCTGACATATGTATATTCTGACATATGTATATTCTGACATATGTATATTCTGACATATTTATATTATTTTCAATTATAAAATAATAGAAGTTCTTTGTTGACTTAAATAGGAATTGACTTTAAAAAATGTGTTATTATATTAATTGCTCTAGAAAATGTTGAAGAATCTACCCTGTCCAAGTAAACTATTCAACCGGATAGGGTAGCTAAAATCAATTTATCTGAACACGTTTACTCATATTTGTGGAAACTTCAATAACCATACTTGGTATTGTTTTGCCAGCGCTGTTGAAGGTAATCATTTGAGTAAACATCCTATATTTTGCATGATTTAAACTTCGTTTAATCTAGTGACATTCTAACCGCTTGATTAAACCACTACGCTGGTGTGGAATCCAGAAAGGAATCTCACAATTTTCACCAAACCAATGAATGCTTTTGAAGACAGCGGAAAATTGACAAAGTTTAAATCTTAACATTTCATTTGTATACGCCAATAGAGTCGCTTTGAATTGTTATTGAAGTTTAAGTAAACTTGTTAGAACAAGCGACGCGTCACTGAAAGTGAAAAAGCACTTTTATCAAACTAATAAAAATCTTTACATTTAAAAAATTGTTTGCTAAAATATAATATTTAATGTACAATTATCAATATACAGTCAATTATACTTTTATGCGCATTTGTAAATTGTCTTTACTTATATTATTTTATTATTTTTAGATCTCTAAAGAGCTACATTTCGTTTGGGACAAGTGCGTATAGTTCACGTAGAAAGAGAAGGAAATTACTCTTCGATCAGCTGTGATAACAGCAAAACAGGTAAATCTACAAGTCACTTGCAAAATGTTAACCTGTAAGTCGTAGATGCGCCTTAAATCTAAATCTGTTTCAGTAGACGTATTTGAGAATGCATAGATTGTGGGTTTTTATTTTTTATATTTGAAAAAAGGGCTGTAAAAATCATGATTGTAATTATTTTGGGTTTAGCTAAATAAAGTGTAATTTTATTGAAGTTTTCGTTCAATAGGTTAGCTTTAGAAGTATTACATATATTGGCAGTGATAAAGGCAATATGGTCATTGTTGTTGAGAGAGATGAAAACGTGAAAAAGACAAATGAGTTTTAAGTTCTTATGACAAGATTAATTTTAATACTACAAGGATTCAAATCAGTACTAAGAAGACAATCAGGGAATGCTCTTGTTTCAATGATTTGGATTTACCTAATTAAACTGTGACGATACCTCAGGCCACTAAATCATATTACTTTATTAATTTGTAACCCCCCCCCCCCCGGGTCAATTGGTTGTTTATTCAATTGTATATAACTATTAACTCAGGCAGACTGTTTGCTGTTTAATAGCTCTAACAAAGACAGGTTACATTAAATTCTCCTTTATGTTTATACAAAAAATCAATTAATTTTCAAAACAATTTTATATTCAAGATATTACATTTTAAATTATAATTTGCTTATTACTCTTTATTACTTAAGAAATTAAAATATTCAAGTTTACATCTTTTTAAAATGTTCTCTGACAAAGCTAAGTTTAATGCATTCTGGTATTTTGTATTTACTGATTTATTGTAACCAAAATTATTTAAAACATATTAAATTTAAAACATACCTTTGGCAATCACTTACACTCACGTGGCTTTGTTAAAACATTTAATATTAATTACACCTGTTCACTTTCAAATTTTAAAACAACAAACTAAACGTAACAAAGCCACCAATAACATTTCCCGTTTTTAATTAATTTAGACAATTACATCATTTAAAAGTTTTATAAACATTTTTACGATTGATAGCCCATCTTTTTCCTCCCTCTGAGACGTGTTGCGAGAGAGTGCTTTGTCAATTTCCCACAGAATCTTAACACGTGAATTCGGAAATTTGTGAATTCAGAAACTTTGTGAAAATTTCCTGCTAGCTCTGTCGATGAAACATCTTAAGAAAAACAAAAATTTGTTTCAATCAAAACCGATTTTACATTTACTAAACAAGAGATTTTCATGTACCACACTGAATTGCAATTGGAAATAATTCGGTATGTTACAAATTACACTGAGACAATCTTTTTATAAGGCGCGTAGTTCCATTAGTTAGTACATCTTCTGCCAAATTATCGAAAATACTTATTATTGTAATTCAGAAATAAGGCAAATTTAAACCTACATACAGTATAAAAACTCTACAAAATAGGTAATAAAATAAAAAATTTGCTGATTCAAAATAAATATATATTTTGTTATTTATAGGTATTGAAAACGTGTTCTTTAATGCGCCACGTTTGATATAATATATAAAATAGATATAATATATTGTAGTTGTATAATTATAATAATAGTTATATATTATATTACAAGAATATATATTATAGAAGGTTTGTTGGCTTCAAATTGGAATAATATCATTATGTAGAAGGATAACTTAAACCTCCTAAAGTTTTTGTTATTAATTTGTTAGCGCCGCACAGTCTCTAAATATTCATGTCTTGGTATTGTTAGAAGTATTTAACAAACATTATTGTCAACTATTGTGAGAGTACGATTTAGATTTTGAAAATGGAGTCACACCGAAACGCGCCAACAGAGGAGAAATTGTAACGTTAGGGAAGGCAGAAAACTATACTCAAATATATTATTTAGTAGAATTATTGTAGGAAGGTCCACGTAGGAAGTTAGGGGTGTTTCTTAGTTTTATTAACGGAAATTAAATTATTAATACAAATGAAATTGATCTTCATTGCACGAAATGACGTAATTCTGTATCCGTACAGATAAAAACCAGTGTGAAAGTACTTTACTTGTGAATCCTGGAGCAATATAACATCTTGAAGCATCTGCTGCTTGATGTTTTAATTTAAATAAATAATAAAACTTCTTCGCCCCAAACAAACCTTTTTATCCCCCAGTAGCCCTAAGTAAGTATAAAGTTTATTTGTGACTAAGACTTACGTTGTAAGTTTTTATATTTAAAACAATAACATCATTAACGCTTTCCCATTTTACGAATATTCTGCATTATAAATGTTCGATACAAACTAATCGATTTCCGCGTAAATGTTGCCTATATAATGTTCTTGCACTTGGTTATGTAAAGCAATTTATTAAACCTACATTTGCCGCTTCCCCTTCCAAGGGGCGATAAATTAACCCTCTCCGAAGTGCATTATCCCTGTTAAATGTGACGAAGAAAATCGATTATGCGGAACATACATCACGGCAACAACAGCCAAGCTATACTGTGATACATGCCGCAGTAAGTAGGTTTACTTGACAAGACGCATGGCCGGGATACGTTCACTGATGTTATTGTATTTGGCAACTCATACCCCACGCTAAAGCATTACTACGATGAAATTATTGTAAACTATAAAAAACGTCCAATTTATACTAATTAACTATTATTTGAAAGCTGTTTCAACATCACCTTGTCCTCATTAGAACATATAGTGCTGACTAAAACAAACGAAATTATAACAATAAGATTCAAGAGCTTTTGTCAGTAATAGTGTACATAACTATAAACCTATATACTAACAAGTATGCTATTGTGCGGACCACGTAACCGTTTACTTGGCCTTGAGTGATCGCAGTAGGCGAGACGGGACGTAGAGGGTCAGCATAAATAGCTCCTACAAACTTGATAAGGACTGCCAAAACACTAAATTGTATGAGACGGTCGATATTAGATAATTCGATGATAAATTACCTCCGGTTCGATATAACAATTTTGAAATATGTGTAGAAATATCAGATGCAGAAGCTGTTGATGTATAGAACATTCATTCTGAAAATGTAACATGCTATCAGAAGTGGTAGTCCACGAGATATCTCACAAGACCAAGGTATCCATTTGTGTATGCTAAATATTTAATGGTGTTTAGTTCTTGGTTTATGTTTTCAGTGTTCATTGGAACATCTTCAAGTCTATGGAGCATTAATCTGAGGGCAGCGTGTTTGTGTTGGATAGGATGGTTTGAGGTGTTGTGAATAAGATAGTCTGTCGTTATCGGTTTCCTGTAAATGTTGAAGCTCTGTTTTTGTGTGGGACGTTTTGTTATGGTGAGGTGGAGGAAGTTTAGGGGTAGGTTGGTTTCAATCTCTGGGGTGAAGTGGTGGTTTGGGTTAATAGATTATTTTACATAACCAAGTGCAAGAACATTATATAGGCAACAGACGCAAAAATCGATTAGGGTGTATTGACCATTTGTAACGCAGAATATTCGTAAAATAGAAAGTGTTAATGATATTGTTATTTTTTTTATACAGTAAATATAAAAACCACAAAGTAATTCTTAGTCACAAATAAACTTTATACTTACTTAGGGTTACTGGGGGATAAAAAGGTTTGTATGTCTTGAAGAGGTTTTATATTTATTTAAATTAAAACATCAAGCAGCAGATGCTTCAAGATGTTATATTGTTACCAGGTTTCCCAAGTAAAGTCCTTTCATAATTGCTTTTATCTGCACGGATACAGAATTACGTCATTTACTACAATGAAGATCAATTTCATTTGTTGGATATTAATTTTTTTAATGATTTCATTTTAACGTTTTCACTTTTGTTACTTTTTATGTGGATGTTCAGCCACTAGTTTTGTGTTGTTTTTGGTATTGGATTTTTTAATAGGAATATGTATTTTTCTATTCTTGCTATTGAATGTTTAGATATTGTAAAGAATATTAACTACCGTTTTTCCTGTTTTTAAAATTTTGAAATGTATGTATTTGCAGTGAACAATCTTCTCATGGTTCCCTTTGACCTCTAGAGTTCGTCCTTTATATATTCAGCTAAAGAAATATTTTGTCCCTCAATAGAGGCTACCTGTTGATTTATCCCTGAACAGAGACTATCTATTGATTTGTCCCTGATAGAGGCTATCTATTGATTTGTCCCTGATAGAGGCTATCTATTGATTTGTCCCTGATAGAGGCTATCTATTGATTTGTCCCTGATAGAGGCTATCTATTGATTTGTCCCTGATAGAGGCTATCTATTGATTTGTCCTAGAATAGAGGCTATCTATTGATTTGTCCTTCAACAGAGACTATCTATTGATTTGTCCCTATATAGGGGCTATCTATTGATTTATCCCTGAACAGAGACTATCTATTGATTTGTCCCTGATAGAGGCTATCTATTGATTTGTCCCTGATAGAGACTATCTATTGATTTGTCCCTGATAGAGGCTATCTATTGATTTGTCCCTGATAGAGGCTATCTATTGATTTGTCCTAGAATAGAGGCTATCTATTGATTTGTCCTTCAACAGAGACTATCTATTGATTTGTCCCTATATAGGGGCTATCTATTGATTTATCCCTGAACAGAGACTATCTATTGATTTGTCCCTGAATAGAGGCTATCTATTGATTTGTTCATATATAGAGGCTATCTATTGATTTGTCATTGAACAGAGACTATCTATTGATTTGTCCCTGAATAGAGGCTATCTATTGATTTGTTCCTATATAGAGGCTATCTATTGATTTGTCCTTGAACAGAGACTATCTATTGATTTGTCCCTGAATAGAGGCTATCTATTGATTTGTTCCTATATAGAGGCTATCTATTGATTTGTCCTTGAACAGAGACTATCTATTGATTTGTCCCTGAATAGAGGCTATCTATTGATTTGTCCCTGAATAGAGGCTATCTATTGATTTGTCATTGAACAGAGACTATCTATTGATTTGTCCCTGAATAGAGGCTATCTATTGATTTGTCCCTGAATAGAGGCTATCTATTGATTTGTCCCTGAATAGAGGCTATCTATTGATTTGTCATTGAACAGAGACTATCTATTGATTTGTCCCTGAATAGAGGCTATCTATTGATTTGTTCCTATATAGAGGCTATCTATTGATTTGTCCTTGAACAGAGACTATCTATTGATTTGTCCCTGAATAGAGGCTATCTATTGATTTGTCCCTGAATAGAGGCTATCTATTGATTTGTCATTGAACAGAGACTATCTATTGATTTGTCCCTGAATAGAGGCTATCTATTGATTTGTCCCTGAATAGAGGCTATCTATTGATTTGTCCCTGAATAGAGGCTATCTATTGATTTGTCATTGAACAGAGACTATCTATTGATTTGTCCCTGAATAGAGGCTATCTATTGATTTGTTCCTATATAGAGGCTATCTATTGATTTGTCCTTGAACAGAGACTATCTATTGATTTGTCCCTGAATAGAGGCTATCTATTGATTTGTTCCTAAATAGAGACTATCTATTGATTTGTTCCTGAAAGAGGCTATCTATTGATTTGTTCCTAAATAGAGGCTATCTATTGATTTGTCCCTGAATTGAGGCTATCTATTGATTTGTCCTAGAATAGAGGCTATCTATTGATTTGTCCTTCAACAGAGACTATCTATTGATTTGTCCCTATATAGGGGCTATCTATTGATTTGTTCCTAAATAGAGACTATCTATTGATTTGTTCCTGAAAGAGGCTATCTATTGATTTGTTCCTAAATAGAGGCTATCTATTGATTTGTCCCTGAATTGAGGCTATCTATTGATTTGTCCTAGAATAGAGGCTATCTATTGATTTGTCCTTCAACAGAGACTATCTATTGATTTGTCCCTATATAGGGGCTATCTATTGATTTATCCCTGAACAGAGACTATCTATTGATTTGTCCCTGAATAGAGGCTATCTATTGATTTGTCCCTGAATTGAGGCTATCTATTGATTTGTTCATATATAGAGGCTATCTATTGATTTGTCATTGAACAGAGACTATCTATTGATTTGTCCTAGAATAGAGGCTATCTATTGATTTGTTCATATATAGAGGCTATCTATTGATTTGTCATTGAACAGAGACTATCTATTGATTTGTCCCTGAATAGAGGCTATCTATTGATTTGTTCCTATATAGAGGCTATCTATTGATTTGTCCTTGAACAGAGACTATCTATTGATTTGTCCCTGAATAGAGGCTATCTATTGATTTGTTCCTATATAGAGGCTATCTATTGATTTGTCCTTGAACAGAGACTATCTATTGATTTGTCCCTGAATAGAGGCTATCTATTGATTTGTCATTGAACAGAGACTATCTATTGATTTGTCCCTGAATAGAGGCTATCTATTGATTTGTCCCTGAATAGAGGCTATCTATTGATTTGTTCCTATATAGAGGCTATCTATTGATTTGTCCTTGAACAGAGACTATCTATTGATTTGTCCCTGAATAGAGGCTATCTATTGATTTGTTCCTAAATAGAGACTATCTATTGATTTGTTCCTGAAAGAGGCTATCTATTGATTTGTTCCTAAATAGAGGCTATCTATTGATTTGTCCCTGAATTGAGGCTATCTATTGATTTGAATAGATAGCCTCTATTCAGGGACAAATCAATAGATAGCCTCTATTCAAGAAAAAATCAATAGATAGCCTCTATTCAAGGACAAATCAATAGATAGGCTCTATTCAGAGACAAATGAATAGATAGCCTCTATTTTGGGGACAAGTAAAAAGATAGCCCTTATTTAATCCTTAATAGGGATGACATCGCTTTACAAGGAAGAACGATTTCGCCTCAGACTCCAGACTTGTGCATAGTTTTGTTTTCATTTGTACGACTTTTATTATTAAATTTGTATAGCATATAAATGTGTAGCAACGTGTATGTGTAATGGCACAGTGGATATTTCTTAACTTGAATAATATGTGTAAGTCATTTGGTAAAAATGCTATTGAGATAAAGTGAATATTCGTATGCTTTATGACAATTTAAAAAAATAGATTTTGAATAAAGGTATGGGCCACATTTTATTTCATTATAATTATCTCTAGTCCACAATGGACAATGAATATAAATTTTCTTAAAAGTCAATGCTTAGTTAATTCAACAAAGCAAAATTTTATTTTAGTTTATATATATTTATATATATGTCAGAATAACAATATTAAGTGGTAAAATAGAAAGTGGATTTGCTTTGAATTTTCCATTTTCCTTTCTATGTATGGCGTTGGACTTTTATTTTTTTGGCGTTTTGATATTATTTATACGCTTTCTTATTTTTACGTCGCTTGCATTGTGTTGTAGTTTCTTTTCGCTTTCCTTTCGCATTGTCCGTTTGTGATCGTTTTCGCATCGATACCGTTAATCCTGTTTCTTTGTTTATTTTATTATTTTCATAAATTTTTAATCTAGAGCATTATTCATGATATTGTATGGTAACTATGGCAACAATTTAAGGTTGTCTAATGGAGGTTTCGACGACAACCAGATAGGGGCAAAAGCAATATTCATATACATCTTTGAGAAGTATTTTTTTAGCTATTGGAATGTAGACTCAGTGCCAAACCTATGCTAGACTTCGAAAAAGAAGATACTCACTTCGAATCCGACTTATAGCCCCAACATTTTTATAATTTAGTTATTCAATAAATATTTGATAACTTTGTATTAATATCAATTGCAATCCATTTAAGGTTAAAAGAAATGCGTTTGAACTTGTTTGGACGAATAAAAAGGTATCTTTATTAACGATTGAAAATTTGTACAAGATATATATCAGGATAGTATGAGGTAATAGAATGAATTGATAAAAAATATATATTTTATACACTATGTTTTAAGAACAAAGTGTCTATTTTTATGTTTTTAGAAATTCTTGTACAGATATATGAAATTCACTG
>JBAIZL010000009.1:42193807-42206307 GCA_036971475.1 Prosapia bicincta | reverse complement strand
AAGTTAATTAATTGAAGTCATATATATATATATATATATGTATATATATATATTTAATATTTAATAAATACATTTAATAATGAATTATTAACATTTTGGACAATTTTACGTAAGGAAATATGGACCAAATAATTAGTAAAAATATTAATAAATGGTTAATAATCCTTTAAAAATCTTTCTTGTCCCAAAATCATCACTACGACGATCTTCTTCGTCCTAGATGTTCCAGGACAGGTCCAGCGTTGTCGTAAGAATCTAGTCTTCCTGCACTAGTGTGTGTGTGTGTGTGTGTGTGTGTGTGTGTGTGTGTGTGTGTGTGTGTGTTTGTGTGTGTGTGTGTGTGTGTGTCAGAGTAAAGTATTGCTAGGTAAACTAATATAGTCATTTATTTCATTAAAACACTTCTTTTATTTACGACATTTTACGATCTACAGCTGTGTCTCAATTTATTTCAAAGATCCGATTTATTGAGACATTTCCAACTGTGCCATTCGCGCAGTTTTACGGCATCAAAGTTATCGTGTCTCGATAACTCAAAAACAACGCGCATCGTGAAAACAAATAAAATCAATTTATTGCGTTTATAAACCTGTCAAGGTTTGCGTTTCTATGCGGATCGTGTCTTTACCTGAAATTGTTTTGTTTGGTTTTAGATCATGTTTTGTTGTCTGTTATCTACATCTTTATGGTTAGTAAATCATGAGCTTGTATCTAAAAATATTTAAAGTTTAAATAGGAGATGCTTTTTAAACGGTCAGTTTCTAGTAGTTTTATGGCATCAACTCCATCGAATATCGTTTATTCTGAAGACGAAAATAACAGTTTGTTGCATTGTCAATACTTTGTGTATGATGTGCTTCAAAAGTTTACTTGAAATTTTGTTGTGTTTATTTGAGGTTTGGTTTTTTACAACTGTCACATTTTAAAAATTGTTAAATTCATAGTTTGTATCTAGATAACGTTAAAAAATGTGTAAAGGTTGTATATTTGCTTATTGTATGTACAAGTTGAGATTACAATAGGGGAAAAGTTGAAAGAAAATCTATTGTTTTAGCCGGTTAAGAATAAAGTTCCCCCCACAACCTCTTACCAGAGGTGTTCTAATCTGTGGTCATAGTTTGGTGACGTTTTCGTAGAGAAACAGATCAGGAAAGTGTGGGAAGCGGAAGAGATTTCAGTGCCAACAATAGTGATGAAGTCACTAAGAAGCATCTGGGGACAATATTGATAAATGTAACCAGAATTGTTAGAATTTAGTGAATGCTTGGGCTGGGGCCGATATACGAGGGAGAAGAGCAAGGTTAAGATACGAAAAAACTATTGTAAATAATTAGGATTTGGATTTCTTGAATTTCTGCGTCATCAGCCTGTTAAGAAAGTTATGATTGAATCTAGAAGTTAAGATCTCTAGGCTTAATCAAGAATTTAATAATAATAATTAATAATTTGAAACTCTTTCTCGGAAAACTTCTTCACCTTCCTTTATTTGTGAATATAACTATGGTTAGCTGTAATAAGACTGTTAGAAACATAGTAAGTTATTTATATTCAAAAGTAAAACCACTAGATAGTAACTATTCAGAAGCAAGAACACTAACTTAAAACATTATATAAACAAATATATAGTATTTGAATTTTGTAGCCCATTACGTTCGGCGAATCTTATCAATCACTTAAACATAGTTTATGACTATCCAAACTTTGAATTTAGTGAATTTGTTAAAACGTACTGAGGCAGAACGTTTTCCATCGCTATGTGGCGATCTTCATCAGTGTCTTCTGCTTGGAGATGTTGGGTCAAGCGGTGACCGAAATCATAAACATCCTCCAAACCATCACCAAACAAAACTATTTCACCCACAACTCAAACTTCTATTCACAACCAGATGGCCTACCCATGGAAGTCCTATCAGTAGTGTCCTTAGCGAAATTCTTCTACAACACATAGAAAACACCAAGATACTCACAAACAATACACACGCACACAAAATCATTTACTGGCACATATATGTCGATGGTATCATAACACTATACAGAGGCAACTCCCGTCAATGCGAAAAACTCCTCACCTACACTAATAAAATACACCCAAAACTCCACCTCACTTCAGAAATTGAAACCAACCGATCCCTAAACTTCCTCGACCTAACCATAACAAAAAACCACACACAAAAACACAGCTTCAACATTTACAGGGAACCCACAACGACAGACACACTTATCCACAACACCTCAAACCACCCTATCCAACATAAACACGCTGCCTTCAGATCCATGCTCCACAGACTTAAAGAAGTCCCAATGACCACAGAAAACATAAACAAGGAACTAGACACAATTAAATATTTAGCATACACAAATGGATATAGCACCACAATAATAGACAAACTATGGTAAAAAATACAAAAAAACACTAAAATTAACACTACATACAGGGAAAACAAATACATCACTTTACCATACACAAACAAAACAACAAACAAAAAAGTCCGCAAATTTCAAAAAATAGGTTACGAGCATACAAAACCAATAACAAATTACAATACAAAATACAACACAACACCAACAACAAAGATAAACTACAAGCACCATGCGTATACAAACTGAACTGCGACGAATGTAACAAATTACAATACAAAATACAACACAATACCAACAACAAAGATAAACTACAAGCACCAGGCGTATACAAACTAAACTGCGACGAACGTAACAAATTCTACATTGGACAAACAGGTCGCAGTTTTAAAAAAAGAGTCGAAGAACACAAACAGAACACCAACTCAACATTTTACAATCACATAAAAGAAACAGGACACAAATACATAGACATTTACCATAATTTAGAAATCCTACACATCAACAAAAAAGGACCACATCTCATCACACTAGAACAATATCAAATTTACAGACACACAAAAACACAAAATACAAACATAATAAACGAACAAATACAATACAAATCACACATACTCTTTGATACTATCGAAAACCTACCTTTAAAACCGTCACCGCTTGACCCAACATCTCCAAGCAGAAGACACTGATGGAGATCGGCACATAGCGATCGAAAACGTTCTGTCTCAGTAAGTGTTAACAAATTTACTAAATAAAAAGTTCGGATAGTCATAAAATATTGTTTAAGTGATTGAAAATATACAGTGTTAAGTTGAATAAATTAAATTTGGATTGCGAATATTTAATCAGTTAACACTTGATTTTTCTTGGGGTGAATGTAACGTTTTTTCTATAAACAATCCCGAATCTTGGTGTAACCACGCATTCAATTTCCTTAAAATAAGTTCCAGCATTTGAAGTGAATTAGAAGTTTAAAAATTAAAGTTTACAGGTCTTTAACGACTAGAATGTATAATGCCATGAACGTATCATAGGGCTGTGTCAGGCACGAGAAAAAAACTTTTCGGTCACTACAATGCCCACTGTAATATACCAACAGCGTTCTATATCTGTATAAAACGCCCATGATACCCGTTCTGTGAGACCATTTCTTGCGCCAGGATACTACTTTAGTTGTACAGTGTCTACTGTTTTAATGTTATTTATCTTTATAAATTGAATTAATATAGGCTATATATATTATTTTGCCGTGTTGTAAAATGTAAACTAATTTATGTTAGTTGTTTTGTGTGAAAACATAAAATTAGCTATTAAGCGATTTTAATTAAGAGAATTGGTAATGTTTGCCATTATTTTGAACGAGGAAGGGGAAAACGAAAACAAGACTCAGAGACGCGAATGGATTCTCAAATCTCTAAGAAAAAGGTAAACTGAGGGAGAATATTGAACTCACCATTTCGTAAGAATGGTTTTTACCACGTATGACGTCATTCCAGTTTAATGAATTGTTGAGAAAATTCATCAAGAAATTCACTGAGAAATAATTTTTCTTCCTAGCCAGTGCATGTTCAAAGGCAAGCAAAGAGCATCTAAGTTTTATGTCAGAACGAAACAGTAACGCGTCTGCAATGGGGTTTGACGGCGTCACGAACCATGGATGGACCGTGCTGTCACCGACAAAATATGCTGTCCGGACATGGCACGCTCCTGTGTTGGCTGGTAACGGAACCGTCTAGTGGGCGTTTTCCAATACATATGCTGCAAACAATATTTTTTGCATGTGTCGGTCCTTGTATGATACGTTCTAGTGGGTAAAGAACAATAGAACAATAGTGTAAGTATCGTATTGTTTTGGTTTGGGGGTCTAGATCGGAGTCGAAATGTGTATCTCATGTTCGAAGTCTAGATCTTTGGCACTGAGCCAACTTTTCCATAGCTAGAAATGTATTTGTTAACGGTAAATATATGCATTTTTCTTTTGCTCGCGTCTGGTTGTCGTTGTACCTCCATTTTACGTACTTAAACTGATGCCATGGTTACCACACAATATCATAATTAATGCTCTAGGAATAAAAATGAATGAAAAGAATAAAATAAAAAACAAACAAGATAAACTGTTTCGAACCTTTTTTCGCAAACAGACAATACGAAAGTAAAGCGAAAAGAAACTACAACACAATGCAAACGACAAAAAAAGAAAACGTATAAATTGTAACAAACAAAAATAATAGTCCAGCAACATACATAGAAAAGGAAATGAAAAATTTCAAGGGTATTAGCTTTCTATTTTGCCAATTATTATTGTTATTCTGACAAATGTATATACAGATATATAATTTGTAATTATAAAATAAAACGAATCTAAAATGAAATTTTGCTTTGTTGACTTAAATAGTAATTTACTTTTAAACAAATTTCATGTTACTTGGTTTATTCAATTTATTCAGATTTAAAACAGTAAAAGTTTCATTGGGGCACTACAGATTCAAAAATGATAAACTTACCTGTCGCGAACCCTTTAAATCACGTTTGTTTGACACTGGTATAATTTAAGGACTTCTAACATTCAGAGAATTTTTGTCGAAATATTTTGGCTCCTCAGACTAGGAGGGGTAGGAAAAACAAATTGAAAATAGTTAGCTATTTTGAGAAAATATTGCGCTAATTGACTTGATGAACTGAAAGATTCAGTCTAGAAATTACTGCGTAAAACCTACTTCTCTGAGGCGTAACAGATAAATGGCAAAGTTAACTATCAATAATAACACGTTACTGTAGTAATGCCCATTATTATTGCATGTTACTATAGCAACACAGACGTAACGCAAAGTGTAACTATTTATATAAATATTAAGTTTGCTTGACGCTATAGGAACGCAGATTGTTAGTGGTAGATTATATGGTAGTGGGATAGAACACTCCCCCGTACCTTAAAACAATACGATAATTGTAAAATATAGTAATTCCTATTACAAAGTACTTTAATTACCATATTTCCCCTCCAGTTGGAGAGGTTTAGTTAAGCACAATGCCCTAAGAAGCTGTTGTCTAGCGGGTGTTCCAAGTTTCCCATACACGTAACACCTTTCGGTAAGAATCGATGCGCAGAGTACCATAATCCTAACAGTTCCTCGAAAGTAGTCCTACTTCAAAGAGATTCGTGTTCAGAGTATAAAAGTCCTAATGCAGGTAGAGCCAAACGTTATTGGTAGATTAAGCTTCAGCAGTAGAAATTCAAACTGGTGGAAGTTTGTAAAGGTGTTGGGAATACACAAACTTGGATCAGAAACGGGAATAATTTTGGATAAAATCACCTTCAAGAGGAAAATAAAGCGAAATTAGCGGCAGAGAAAACTTCGCGAGAGGTTCAAGACAGTTTCATTGTCTACAAAGCCTGAAACGAATAGATTATGAAATGTAGGAGAGAAGAATCTGTGAGTACTGATAAGTGTATACCGTAGAGTAACAAATTGAAAAGAGAAGAAAAATCAGTTATGATTAGAGAATTGTTAAAGGTTGACAGAGAAAAGGGTTTAAAAACGGAAGAATGGTTGTAAACAATTGCGATTTGAAAACTTTCATTTAATTTCTATGGCGGAAATTGACTTTTGCAAAAGTTTGTCTATTTTAATTTAATTTCTGAAACTTTCTATGGAATAATTATTGTTTCTATCAACTTGCTTCAAAAGTTTTGAAAGTCTTATTGGCTCAATCAAAAATATAAAAAAACTCAATTACTGATTTCAAACTTCGTCCCGGCCAATTTAACTTATTTTATTTCTGAATACAATTCAATTTACGAATAATTAGTTTTGAAAATAAAAAAATGTCATAATTTCTTAATTATCATATTATTGGGACAAAGACAAAAATTAATGAAATTGTTAATATCACACACACACACACACACACACACACACACACACTCACACACACACACACACACACACACACACACACACACACACACACACACACACACACACACACACACACACACACACACACACACACACACACACACACACACACACACACACACACACACACACACACACACACACACACACACACACACACACACACACACACACACACACACACACACACACACACACTCACACATACACACACACACACACACACACACTCACACTCACTCACTCACTCACCCCCCCCCCCACACACACATACACACACACACACACACACACACACACACACACACACATACACACACACACACACACACACACACACACACACAAACACACAAACACACACACACACACACAAACACACAAACACACACACACCACACACACACACACACACACACACACACACACACACACACATACACACACACACATACTTCACATATACACACACACACCACATACACACACACACACACACACACACACACACAAACACACACACAAACACAAACACACACACACACACACACACAAACACACACACACACACACACACACACACACACACACACACACACACACACACACACACACACACAAACACACACACAAACACAAACACACACACACATACACACAAACACACACACAAACACAAACACACACACACACACACACACACACACACCAACTAGGATGAAGAGGGTCGTCGAAGTGATGATTTTGGTGCAAGTCAGATTTTTAATGAAATATTACTCATTTTTTAATATTTTTTTGCAAATTATTAGGTTCATATTTCCTTACGTAAGTTTCCTATTAGGTTCAAATTTTCCTAAATGTTGATAATTCAGTATTATATATATATACACATACAGATAAATGTATAAGGAAAATGTCCTACAAACACAATAATAACCACTATAATACGAGGGGTTCATATACCTAGAAGATAAGTGTTTGTCCTGGAGTTAACTGAAGGAGCAAGTGTGGTTGGAACGGATTTCAGCAAAAAAATGTAGGCGTATAGTGCGTACCACGTAACCGCGCACTTGGCCTTGAGAGATCGCAGTACGCGAGACGGGTGGTAGTCAGTGAGTATAAATAATTTCCTATGAACATCATAAGGTGACACAAAACACATGTTCCTACAATACACTGTCATGCATGAGATAGTTGGTATTAGATAAATTAGCTTCGGTATGAAATAACAAACATTCTTGAAATATGTATAGACCTATCTGATGCAGAAGCTGTATCTAACGTTCTCAATATGTAACATGTTTTCAGAAGTGATAGTACATGCAAAGCCAAGTGCACGGTTACGTGGTTCGCACTATACTTATATTCTTCGTAGACGTAAGATCGCTATTGGATCGCCTTAAAACAATAGAAAAAAAGTGCTCGTTCTGTCGATATGTATTAAATTCTGTTTTGCTTAATATGGACTGATCTCTGTTTCTCAGATTTCCATTTTAGAAGACGATAAAAGTTTTGTCAGATGTTTTGCTTCAGGATAGAATAATGTATTTCTCCTCAACTTAAGCCCAAAATGAAAAAAAACCCGGTCATTGAAACCGAAAGTCTTTCATACTATTAAACGTTTCCTTGAAGCGGAGTTTCCAGCCCATGGTGGTAATGTTTGTTTTGTATAGATTCTGATTACATCGTTGTGAGGGAACCGAGATATCAGACCAGAAGGGGTTTGCGAGACTACTGCAAACCAATCTGACCTCCTGCTGGGACTTCGACGTGTATCTGAACGTATTCAGGCAAAAACTAACTTGCCTGAAAGCTAAAGCGTCTCTATCTAGACGCGGTGATTTATGTTCGAATAAAGTTCTCCTTCGGCGGCCACAAACTTTGCTGGCGCGGGTGTTTCAGAGTTATCGTTTTGGTAAATTCATTTGCAACACTTTGCGGTTTTATTAAAGCCAATGAATTACAACGCTAACTTGGAGCCATGTGTTTGGAATGGTTTCCTATATAAATAATTATAATAACTGTACAAATCGGCTTTTAATTGTATTTTAATAATTCAGTGCAATTATAAAATGGGCGATGACGCTGTAGACCGCTTCTCGTTAAACGAGAGATATTTTTGCTTTTAAAGCGAAAGTTCACAGTAAATATAATCGCCTTCGAAGATAGGAAAGCATGAATGTATGTAGGATTAACTTAGGGACATGGAACATTCTAATACGCGGTGTAAGAAGGATGCAGATCCACGTGTTTAGGGTCGCATAAGTGAACCTACTTCTTATCGAAGTTATATTATTAGGTGTAGCATTGTTACAAAACCTGTAAGAAGAAGATGAGAAAGGGGTAGTCAGGAAGTAGTAAATAAAGTCTTGCAGTTTTGTGTTGTACATTTCGAGGGTTTTCTTATAAGAGATATACAAACACCATAAATACTATCTATAACACATTCTAAACGACAAAACACACTCCCAATCAAATACAATATTTGAGTACATAATTAACAACTACTCCATGACCAAAAATGCACCATAGAACGCCTATAAACCACAAACACCAACAAATCACACCTGAGCATCAGCCTTTTCCGTGATTCACAGCACTGAACAATGAATTGACCTAGTGCGAAACGCGTCTGCTGAAAAATATCAGTAAGTAGTCGTGTTTTTTGCCAAAAGTGTAAGTAGATAAAGGGCATAATGATCCGTTGCTACTAAGGATAGGGTTAATTAGTGGTATCTCGTTGGTAGAAGTAAGTAAGGAAAATAGGAGATTAGAGAAGAAACAGAATTCTGAGAAAGAACTTAGACATTGTGTTAAAAGGAGATGAAGTATAAACACGTGGAAACCATGATATATTCGACTTTAGAGTCATAGAAGTGGAGGAGGAAATGATCATGTTATATTCGAATATATAGAGTCATAGGATGCAAGATGTGGTGAAAGAGGAACTCTTCAAGATATATTGGAACATAAAGAGTCATAGGAGGGAAAATGTATAAAAGGGGGGATTCGCCTATGACATAAAGTCATTCGAGGTAAGATTTGGAGAAGGAGGAAATCTTCATGTTGTATTCGATTGTATAGAGTCATAGGAGGTAAGGTTTGAAGAAGGAAATGGTCTTGATACATTCGAATATAAAGTCATAGGAGGTAAGATTTGGAGAAGGAGGAAATCTTCATGTTGTATTCGATTGTATAGAGTCATAGGAGGTAAGGTTTGAAGAAGGAAATGGTCTTGATACATTCGAATATAAAGTCATAGGAGGTAAGATTTGGAGAAGGAAGAAATCGTCTTGATATATTCGAACATATAGAGTCGTAGGAGGTAAGGTTTGAAGAAGGAAATGGTCTTGATAAATTCGAACATATAAAGTCATAGGAGGTAAGATTTGGAGAAGGAGGAAGTCGTCTTGATATATTCGAACATATAAAGTCATAGGAGGTAAGATTTGGAGAAGGAGGAAGTCGTCTTGATATATTCGAACATATAAAGTCATAGGAGGTAAGATTTGGAGAAGGAGGAAGTCGTCTTGATATATTCGAACATATAAAGTCATAGGAGGTAAGATTTGGAGAAGGAGGAAGTCGTCTTGATATATTCGAACATATAGAGTCATAGGAGGTAAGGTTTGAAGAAGGAAATGGTCTTGATACATTCGAATATAAAGTCATAGAAGGTAAGATTTGGAGAAGGAGGAAATCGTCTTGATATATACGAAAATATAGAGTCATAGGAGGCAAAATGTATAAAAGAGGGAATTTGCTTTCTAACACTGATAATAAAAATCCAATAAAATAAATCTTTTGAAATTTATCGAATGCAACTGGAAAGAACGGTTTATGAAGCTTCGTAAAGAAAGACTGCAAATGTGAGTAATTCAAATACACTATGGAAACATCACAGAAAAAAGACATGTAGTAGAAACGTGTTGTATTGATAAAACGCGACGAAAGATGTAAAGATTATGCGCAAATGAATGAAAGATTATTATCATGAAATTAAAACGAGCAATACACTCATCATATGTTGTAATTTTTTATTTATAATATTCTCGTAAATATAAAGAGCATGGCATATCCGTGGTAACGACAGGGATTTAGCAAAAATATACAATAATTTGATTGTAGATTGCGTCAGTCGTTTACAAAAACGGGCAGTTTAGGTCTTTCCGCTGATAAAGCTTTCGTTCTAAATAGCTTCCTTTTCCTAAAGATCTTTCCGTGTCCTCGTTTGTCTGATCTCATATCTGCTGTGAATGGACAATCAAGCTGCTACTCCTTCATTATGTAATATTAACTCACTCTAACTTGTAAATAATTTTTTAGAAAGATGCTTTTAGGAGAGATTATAATCTTTCTTCTTATTTATCTTAACTTGTGATGAAGGTCATAAAATCTTTAACCTCTTAGGATTAGCTCTGACGAACACACAGCTCGATGCCCCAACAACCTTGGTTCACAGTTGCTTTACTTCAGATAAGCAGCCTTGCACACGCGATGCCATAGTGGTCTCCTGTTATCAGTGAAGTAGGTATCCTCCTTACATAATTACAACGTAAGGTTAGTCCTCCATCGAAGCTTTTAGGAGAGATTATAATCTTTCTTCTTATTTATCTTAACTTGTGATGAAGGTCATAAAATCTTTAACCTCTTAGGATTAGCTCTGACCAACACACAGCTCGATGCCCCAACAACCTTGCTTCACAGTTGCTTTACTTCAGATAAGCAGCCTTGCATACGCGATGCCATAGTGGTCTCCTGTTATCAGTGAAGTAGGTATCCTCCTTACATAATTACAACGTAAGGTTAGTCCTCCCTCGAAGCTTTTAGGAGAGATTATAATCTTTCTTCTTATTTATCTTAACTTGTGACGAAGGTCATAAAATCTTTAACCTCTTAGAATTAGCTCTGACGAACACACGGGTCGATGCTCCAACACACCCTGGTTCGCAGCTGCTTTACTTCAGATAAGCAGCCTTGCACACGCGATGCTATAGTGGTCTCCTGTTATCAGTGAAGTAGTATCCTCCTATTACTGAGGACATAATTAGAACGTAAGGTTAGTCCTCCCTCGAAGCTTTTAGGAGAGATTATAATCTTTCTTCTTATTTATCTTAACTTGTGACGAAGGTCATAAAATCTTTAACCTCTTAGGATTAGCTCTGACGAACACACGGGTCGATGCTCCAACACACCCTGGTTCACAGCTGCTTTACTTCAGATAAGCAGCCTTGCACACGCGATGCCATAGTGGTCTCCTGTTATCAGTGAAGTAGGTATCCTCCTTACATAATTACAACGTAAGGTTAGTCCTCCCTCGAAGCTTTTAGGAGAGATTATAATCTTTCTTCTTATTTATCTTAACTTGTGACGAAGGTCATAAAATCTTTAACCTCTTAGGATTAGCTCTGACGAACACACGGGTCGATGCTCCAACACACCCTGGTTCACAGCTGCTTTACTTCAGATAAGCAGCCTTGCACACGCGATGCCATAGTGGTCTCCTGTTATCAGTGAAGTAGGTATCCTCCTCACATAATTACAACGTAAGGTTAGTCCTCCCTCGAAGCTTTTAGGAGAGATTATAATCTTTCTTCTTATTTATCTTAACTTGTGACGAAGGTCATAAAATCTTTAACCTCTTAGGATTAGCTCTGACGAACACACGGGTCGATGCTCCAACACACCCTGGTTCACAGCTGCTTTACTTCAGATAAGCAGCCTTGCACACGCGATGCCATAGTGGTCTCCTGTTATCAGTGAAGTAGGTATCCTCCTTACATAATTACAACGTAAGGTTAGTCCTCCCTCGAAGCTTTTAGGAGAGATTATAATCTTTCTTCTTATTTATCTTAACTTGTGATGAAGGTCATAAAATCTTTAACCTCTTAGGATTAGCTCTGACGAACACACAGCTCGATGCCCCAACATCCTTGGTTCACAGTTGCTTTACTTCAGATAAGCAGCCTTGCACACGCGATGCCATAGTGGTCTCCTGTTATCAGTGAAGTAGGTATCCTCCTTACATAATTACAACGTAAGGTTAGTCCTCCCTCGAAGCTTTTAGGAGAGATTATAATCTTTCTTCTTATTTATCTTAACTTGTGACGAAGGTCATAAAATCTTTAACCTCTTAGGATTAGCTCTGACGAACACACGGGTCGATGCTCCAACACACCCTGGTTCACAGCTGCTTTACTTCAGATAAGCAGCCTTGCACAC
>JBAIZL010000009.1:42178807-42186307 GCA_036971475.1 Prosapia bicincta | reverse complement strand
TTTTATTGTATTGATTTATCAGTTACACTTTAATGTATTTAACCAAGAGTTTTACTAAGAATATTTACCAGTCGACTTTCAAAAGCTTATTACATTACAGTGCTTTCATTTTCGAGGTTCAAAGATTGCGCTTTCTTCTAGTAGTTATAAAACATTGAGATAATAACGTATGTACAAAAATCCCTAAATATGACGTAAGTTATAAGTAAATACAGTAATCCCTGTATATATATATATATATATATATATATATATATATATATATATATATATATATATACATATAACTTAGCAACTTTGTTTTATTGTATTGATTTATCAGTTACACTTTAATGTATTTAACCAAGAGTCTTACTAAGAATATTTACCAGTCGACTTTCAAAAGCTTATTACATTACAGTGCTTTCATTTTCGAGGTTCAAAGATTGCGCTTTCTTCTAGTAGTTATAAAACATTGAGATAATAACGTATGTACAAAAATCCCTAAATATGACGTAAGTTATAAGTAAATACAGTAATCCCTGTATATATATATATATATATATATATATATATATATATATATATATATATATACATATAACTTAGCAACTTTGTTTTATTGTATTGATTTATCAGTTACACTTTAATGTATTTAACCAAGAGTCTTACTAAGAATATTTACCAGTCGACTTTCAAAAGCTTATTACATTACAGTGCTTTCATTTTCGAGGTTCAAAGATTGCGCTTTCTTCTAGTAGTTATAAAACATTGAGATAATAACGTATGTACAAAAATCCCTAAATATGACGTAAGTTATAAGTAAATACAGTAATCCCTGTATATATATATATATATATATATATATATATATATACATATAACTTAGCAACTTTGTTTTATTGTATTGATTTATCAGTTACACTTTAATGTATTTAACCAAGAGTCTTACTAAGAATATTTACCAGTCGACTTTCAAAAGCTTATTACATTACAGTGCTTTCATTTTCGAGGTTCAAAGATTGCGCTTTCTTCTAGTAGTTATAAAACATTGAGATAATAACGTATGTACAAAAATCCCTAAATATGACGTAAGTTATAAGTAAATACAGTAATCCCTGTATATATATATATATATATATATATATATATATATATATATATATATACATATAACTTAGCAACTCTGTTTTATTGTATTGATTTATCAGTTACACTTTAATGTATTTAACCAAGAGTCTTACTAAGAATATTTACCAGTCGACTTTCAAAAGCTTATTACATTACAGTGCTTTCATTTTCGAGGTTCAAAGATTGCGCTTTCTTCTAGTAGTTATAAAACATTGAGATAATAACGTATGTACAAAAATCCCTAAATATGACGTAAGTTATAAGTAAATACAGTAATCCCTGTATATATATATATATATATATATATATATATATATATATATATATATATATATATACATATAACTTAGCAACTTTGTTTTATTGTATTGATTTATCAGTTACACTTTAATGTATTTAACCAAGAGTCTTACTAAGAATATTTACCAGTCGACTTTCAAAAGCTTATTACATTACAGTGCTTTCATTTTCGAGGTTCAAAGATTGCGCTTTCTTCTAGTAGTTATAAAACATTGAGATAATAACGTATGTACAAAAATCCCTAAATATGACGTAAGTTATAAGTAAATACAGTAATCCCTGTATATATATATATATATATATATATATATATATATAATATATATATATATATATATATATATATATATATACATATAACTTAGCAACTTTGTTTTATTGTATTGATTTATCAGTTACACTTTAATGTATTTAACCAAGAGTCTTACTAAGAATATTTACCAGTCGACTTTCAAAAGCTTATTACATTACAGTGCTTTCATTTTCGAGGTTCAAAGATTGCGCTTTCTTCTAGTAGTTATAAAACATTGAGATAATAACGTATGTACAAAAATCCCTAAATATGACGTAAGTTATAAGTAAATACAGTAATCCCTGTATATATATATATATATATATATATATATATATATATATATATATATATATATACATATAACTTAGCAACTTTGTTTTATTGTATTGATTTATCAGTTACACTTTAATGTATTTAACCAAGAGTCTTACTAAGAATATTTACCAGTCGACTTTCAAAAGCTTATTACATTACAGTGCTTTCATTTTCGAGGTTCAAAGATTGCGCTTTCTTCTAGTAGTTATAAAACATTGAGATAATAACGTATGTACAAAAATCCCTAAATATGACGTAAGTTATAAGTAAATACAGTAATCCCTGTATATATATATATATATATATATATATATATATATACATATAACTTAGCAACTTTGTTTTATTGTATTGATTTATCAGTTACACTTTAATGTATTTAACCAAGAGTTTTACTAAGAATATTTACCAGTCGACTTTCAAAAGCTTATTACATTACAGTGCTTTCATTTTCGAGGTTCAAAGATTGCGCTTTCTTCTAGTAGTTATAAAACATTGAGATAATAACGTATGTACAAAAATCCCTAAATATGACGTAAGTTATAAGTAAATACAGTAATCCCTGTATATATATATATATATATATATACATATAACTTAGCAACTTTGTTTTATTGTATTGATTTATCAGTTACACTTTAATGTATTTAACCAAGAGTCTTACTAAGAATATTTACCAGTCGACTTTCAAAAGCTTATTACATTACAGTGCTTTCATTTTCGAGGTTCAAAGATTGCGCTTTCTTCTAGTAGTTATAAAACATTGAGATAATAACGTATGTACAAATATCCCTAAATATGACGTAAGTTATAAGTAAATACAGTAATCCCTGTATATATATATATATATATATATATATATATATATATATATATACATATAACTTAGCAACTTTGTTTTATTGTATTGATTTATCAGTTACACTTTAATGTATTTAACCAAGAGTTTTACTAAGAATATTTACCAGTCGACTTTCAAAAGCTTATTACATTACAGTGCTTTCATTTTCGAGGTTCAAAGATTGCGCTTTCTTCTAGTAGTTATAAAACATTGAGATAATAACGTATGTACAAAAATCCCTAAATATGACGTAAGTTATAAGTAAATACAGTAATCCCTGTATATATATATATATATATATATATATATATATATATATATATATATATATATATATATATATATATACATATAACTTAGCAACTTTGTTTTATTGTATTGATTTATCAGTTACACTTTAATGTATTTAACCAAGAGTCTTACTAAGAATATTTACCAGTCGACTTTCAAAAGCTTATTACATTACAGTGCTTTCATTTTCGAGGTTCAAAGATTGCGCTTTCTTCTAGTAGTTATAAAACATTGAGATAATAACGTATGTACAAAAATCCCTAAATATGACGTAAGTTATAAGTAAATACAGTAATCCCTGTATATATATATATATATATATATATATATATATATATATACATATAACTGAGCAACTTTGTTTTATTGTATTGATTTATCAGTTACACTTTAATGTATTTAACCAAGAGTTTTACTAAGAATATTTACCAGTCGACTTTCAAAAGCTTATTACATTACAGTGCTTTCATTTTCGAGGTTCAAAGATTGCGCTTTCTTCTAGTAGTTATAAAACATTGAGATAATAACGTATGTACAAAAATCCCTAAATATGACGTAAGTTATAAGTAAATACAGTAATCCCTGTATATATATATATATATACATATAACTTAGCAACTTTGTTTTATTGTATTGATTTTACACTTTAATGTATTTAACCAAGAGTCTTACTAAGAATATTTACCAGTCGACTTTCAAAAGCTTATTACATTACAGTGCTTTCATTTTCGAGGTTCAAAGATTGCGCTTTCTTCTAGTAGTTATAAAACATTGAGATAATAACGTATGTACAAAAATCCCTAAATATGACGTAAGTTATAAGTAAATACAGTAATCCCTGTATATATATATATATATATATATATATATATATATATATATATATATATATATATATATATATACATATAACTTAGCAACTTTGTTTTATTGTATTGATTTATCAGTTACACTTTAATGTACTTAACCAAGATTCTTACTTGGAATATTTACCAGTCGACTTTCAAAAGCTTATTACATTACAGTGCTTTCATTTTCGAGGTTCAAAGATTGCGCTTTCTTCTAGTAGTTATAAAACATTGAGATAATAACGTATGTACAAAAATCCCTAAATATGACGTAAGTTATAAGTAAATACAGTTATCCCTGTATATATTATATATATATATATATATATATATATATATATATATATATATATATATATATATATATATATATATATATATATATACATATAACTTAGCAACTTTGTTTTATTGTATTGATTTATCAGTTACACTTTAATGTATTTAACCAAGAGTCTTACTAAGAATATTTACCAGTCGACTTTCAAAAGCTTATTACATTACAGTGCTTTCATTTTCGAGGTTCAAAGATTGCGCTTTCTTCTAGTAGTTATAAAACATTGAGATAATAACGTATGAACAAAAATCCCTAAATATGACGTAAGTTATAAGTAAATACAGTAATCCCTGTATATATATATATATATATATATATATATATATATATATATATATATATATATATATACATATAACTTAGCAACTTTGTTTTATTGTATTGATTTATCAGTTACACTTTAATGTATTTAACCAAGAGTCTTACTAAGAATATTTACCAGTCGACTTTCAAAAGCTTATTACATTACAGTGCTTTCATTTTCGAGGTTCAAAGATTGCGCTTTCTTCTAGTAGTTATAAAACATTGAGATAATAACGTATGTACAAAAATCCCTAAATATGACGTAAGTTATAAGTAAATACAGTAATCCCTGTATATATATATATATATATATATATATATATATATATATATACATATAACTTAGCAACTTTGTTTTATTGTATTGATTTATCAGTTACACTTTAATGTACTTAACCAAGATTCTTACTAAGAATATTTACCAGTCGACTTTCAAAAGCTTATTACATTACAGTGCTTTCATTTTCGAGGTTCAAAGATTGCGCTTTCTTCTAGTAGTTATAAAACATTGAGATAATAACGTATGTACAAAAATCCCTAAATATGACGTAAGTTATAAGTAAATACAGTAATCCCTGTATATATATATATATATATATATATATATATATATATATATATATATATATATATACATATAACTTAGCAACTTTGTTTTATTGTATTGATTTATCAGTTACACTTTAATGTACTTAACCAAGATTCTTACTAAGAATATTTACCAGTCGACTTTCAAAAGCTTATTACATTACAGTGCTTTCATTTTCGAGGTTTAAAGATTGCGCTTTCTTCTAGTAGTTATAAAACATTGAGGTAATAACGTATGTACAAAAATCCCTAAATATGACGTAAGTTATAAGTAAATACAGTAATCCCTGTATATATATATATATATATATATATATATATATATATATATACATATAACTTAGCAACTTTGTTTTATTGTATTGATTTATCAGTTACACTTTAATGTATTTAACCAAGAGTCTTACTAAGAATATTTACCAGTCGACTTTCAAAAGCTTATTACATTACAGTGCTTTCATTTTCGAGGTTCAAAGATTGCGCTTTCTTCTAGTAGTTATAAAACATTGA
The DNA here is from genome assembly GCA_036971475.1 of Prosapia bicincta. NCBI lineage: Eukaryota > Metazoa > Arthropoda > Insecta > Hemiptera > Cercopidae > Prosapia > Prosapia bicincta. The sequence continues at coordinate 42,180,569 of JBAIZL010000009.1, read as the reverse complement.
GATAATAACGTATGTACAAAAATCCCTAAATATGACGTAAGTTATAAGTAAATACAGTAATCCCTGTATATATATATATATATATATATATATATATATATATATATATATATATATATATATACATATAACTTAGCAACTTTGTTTTATTGTATTGATTTATCAGTTACACTTTAATGTATTTAACCAAGAGTCTTACTAAGAATATTTACCAGTCGACTTTCAAAAGCTTATTACATTACAGTGCTTTCATTTTCGAGGTTCAAAGATTGCGCTTTCTTCTAGTAGTTATAAAACATTGAGATAATAACGTATGTACAAAAATCCCTAAATATGACGTAAGTTATAAGTAAATACAGTAATCCCTGTATATATATAATTATATATATATATACATATAACTTAGCAACTTTGTTTTATTGTATTGATTTATCAGTTACACTTTAATGTATTTAACCAAGAGTCTTACTAAGAATATTTACCAGTCGACTTTCAAAGCTTATTACATTACAGTGCTTTCATTTTCGAGGTTCAAAGATTGCGCTTTCTTCTAGTAGTTATAAAACATTGAGATAATAACGTATGTACAAAAATCCCTAAATATGACGTAAGTTATAAGTAAATACAGTAATCCCTGTATATATATATATATATATATATATATATATATATATATATATATATATATACATATAACTTAGCAACTTTGTTTTATTGTATTGATTTATCAGTTACACTTTAATGTATTTAACCAAGAGTTTTACTAAGAATATTTACCAGTCGACTTTCAAAAGCTTATTACATTACAGTGCTTTCATTTTCGAGGTTCAAAGATTGCGCTTTCTTCTAGTAGTTATAAAACATTGAGATAATAACGTATGTACAAAAAACCCTAAATATGACGTAAGTTATAAGTAAATACAGTAATCCCTGTATATATATATATATATATATATATATATATATATATATATATATATACCATATAACTTAGCAACTTTGTTTTATTGTATTGATTTATCAGTTACACTTTAATGTATTTAACCAAGAGTCTTACTAAGAATATTTACCAGTCGACTTTCAAAAGCTTATTACATTACAGTGCTTTCATTTTCGAGGTTCAAAGATTGCGCTTTCTTCTAGTAGTTATAAAACATTGAGATAATAACGTATGAACAAAAATCCCTAAATATGACGTAAGTTATAAGTAAATACAGTAATCCCTGTATATATATATATATAATATATATATATATATATATATACATATAACTTAGCAACCTTTGTTTTATTGTATTGATTTATCAGTTACACTTTAATGTATTTAACCAAGAGTCTTACTAAGAATATTTACCAGTCGACTTTCAAAAGCTTATTACATTACAGTGCTTTCATTTTCGAGGTTCAAAGATTGCGCTTTCTTCTAGTAGTTATAAAACATTGAGATAATAACGTATGTACAAAAATCCCTAAATATGACGTAAGTTAGTAAGTAAATACAGTAATCCCTGTATATATATATATATATATATATATATATGATATATATATATATATATATATATATAACTTAGCAACTTTGTTTTATTGTATTGATTTATCAGTTACACTTTAATGTATTTAACCAAGAGTCTTACTAAGAATATTTACCAGTCGACTTTCAAAAGCTTATTACATTACAGTGCTTTCATTTTCGAGGTTCAAAGATTGCGCTTTCTTCTAGTAGTTATAAAACATTGAGATAATAACGTATGTACAAAAA
>JBAIZL010000009.1:42129433-42178707 GCA_036971475.1 Prosapia bicincta | reverse complement strand
TGTGTGTGTGTGTGTGTGTGTGTGTGTGTGTGTGTGTGTGTGTGTGTGTGTGTGTGTGTGTGTGTGTGTGTGTGTGTGTGTGTGTGTGTGTGTGTGTGTGTGTGTGTGTGTGTGTGTGTGTGTGATGTGTGTGTGTGTGTGTGTGTGTGTGTGTGTGTGTGTGTGTGTGTGTGTGTGTATGTGTGTGTGTGTGTGTGTGTGTGGTGTGTGTGTGTGTGTGTGTGTGTGTGTGTGTGTGTGTGTGTGTGTGTGTGTGTGTGTGTGTGTGTGTGTGTGTGTGTGTGTGTGTGTGTGTGTGTGTGTGTGTGTGTGTGTGTGTGTGTGTGTGTGTGTGTGTGTGTGTGTGTGTGTGTGTGTGTGTGTGTGTGTGTGTGTGTGTGTGTGTGTGTGTGTGTGTGTGTGTGTGTGTGTGTGTGTGTGTGTGTGTGTGTGTGTGTGTGTGTGTGTGTGTGTGTGTGTGTGTGTGTGTGTGTGTGTGTGTGTGTGTGTGTGTGTGTGTGTGTGTGTGTGTATGTGTGTGTGTGTGTGTGTGTGTGTGTGTGTGTGTGTGTGTGTGTGTGTGTGTGTGTGTATGTGTGTGTGTGTGTGTGTGTGTGTGTGTGTGTGTGTGTGTGTGTGTGTGTGTGTGTGTGTGTGTGTGTGTGTGTGTGTGTGTGTGTGTGTGTGTGTGTGTGTGTGTGTGTGTGTGTGTGTGTGTGTGTGTGTGTGTGTGTGTGTGTGTGTGTGTGTGTGTGTGTGTGTGTGTGTGTGTGTGTGTGTGTGTGTGTGTGTGTGTGTGTGTGTGTGTGTGTGTGTGTGTGTGTGTGTGTGTGTGTGTGTGTGTGTGTGTGTGTGTGTGTGTGTGTGTGTGTGTGTGTGTGTGTGTGTGTGTGTGTGTGTGGTGTGTGTGTGTGTGTGTGTGTGTGTGTGTGTGTGTGTGTGTGTGTGTGTGTGTGTGTGTGTGTGTGTGTGTGTGGTGTGTGTGTGTGTGTGTGTGTGTGTGTGTGTGTGTGTGTGTGTGTGTGTGTGTGTGTGTGTGTGTGTGTGTGTGTGTGTGTGTGTGTGTGTGTGTGTGTGTGTGTGTGTGTGTGTGTGTGTGTGTGTGTGTGTATGTGTGTGTGTGTGTGTGTGTGTGTGTGTTTGTGCGATTAGTAATCTATTGTATAGCGCTGAAATGTTTACATACAAATGGTCCCTGTTGTAGAGTGAAATGGAGCACTTGCAACCGGCTAACCTTGCTTCACTCATATAAATTAAATACATTTCTCTGAGCGCTAGCCTAGAGTTGGCCAATGTACTACTTGCAGATATATTGAAACCTGCAATCATTGTTTTAAAACGATTAAATTTTAATAATTCAGGAGTATAGGGGAGTAGGACGATACAGGAATCACATGTTTTGGTCGGGTTCCTGGCGTTGGTTATAAAGTTGCGTCTACCCGTTTGTAAATCTGCTCAACCTATTTCTATATTTATTTAGCAACGTTGGTAAATCCGACATTGTAATACGTTTATAAACATATTGTATAATTCAATGTAAAGCATGAATTTGTAATTGTATATTTAACTCAAGAAATATGTTATAGGTAATATTATTAGGAAATTGCAACGCCAGGGATAACAATTAATATAAACAAAAAAATATAAAGCTAAACCCTACTTGGGCTAAAAAATTATTTTAGTTACTTTTTAATAAATAATTACAATTAATATAAGTTAACTTAACTTAACTTATGAGTTAAAACAGCTGTTCTACCACGTAACCTATAATATAATATCAGCAGTTTTATGAAATCGTATGCAATCACTTACTCGAACTCAAATGGAAAAAATAACTAAATTGCATACCTTGCCTCTTTCGTGAAGACTAAATTTAATTCATTATCAATTTAATTATTGAGTTCATATTTATAGAAGCTTTATTAATATAAAGTGTCTTCCACTACAAGTTAAAAAAAAAATGTATTTGAATTTGAGTAATAAATAAAAAGTATTTTATTAACGATGGTAAATTCGGAAAAGATATATATATATATATATATATATATATATATATATATATATATATATATAAATATGATGAATAGTTATTATCTGAAGTACATCCATTCATTCTGCACTGCATAAATTGAAGTCTCCCTCTTCAATTGTTGTTGGGTTCACCCCGTCAATGCTAGATGAGATTCTAGTGAAACGTCGGAACTGCGAATTTATGGACTGCAGAATGAACGGATGTACTCCAGATAATAACTATTTATCATATTTTTCCATCCGTGAAGGAATACGTATCAGCATATAACAGATATTATGTTATAATGAAGACATAACTGTTTTCGTAATGATAACCTTTGAGGTTTCCGACATACCAACGTTTTCGATTTCAACGTGTAGAGCAGATATAAATACTGTCGCGGTTTAGGTATATTCTTGAAAAGTATTTTCAGAAAAGGTTTTGGTGTTCATGCTTATTTGAGCACACGAGATAATCATTGAACATATGATAAACCGGTTGAATATTGGGTCACGTTTATTTAATAAATGCAACGTTTTTGTGCCCGATTAATGGCCTGTAGTGGTAAGAAGCACAAAGAGCTTACTTTTAATGTTGAAGTGAGTAATGTAAGGTGACAAACCAAACACCACATTTCAATGTGAGGAGGCAAAACACCACATTTCAATGTGGGGAGGCAAAACACAACATTTCAATGTGAGGAGGCAAAACACCACATTTCAATGTGGGGAGGCAAAACACAACATTTCAATGTGAGGAGGCAAAACACAACATTTCAATGTGAGGTACTATCAGATATATCTTAACATATAGAATATGTTTAGTCTTATTACGTTGTTTTAAATTAACTGGTTGTACTAACGCTGACTCATTCTGTCGTAGGATAGTTTCTGGTTTACATTTAAATACAATCCTGAAGAAAAGGAATAATTATTTTATATTTATTTTACGTAATTTCAAAGTAGTTACAAGTATAAAATTGCAGAATATTACGTCATTATTAATTATTAATTGCGCTTGTCAATACGCGTGTTAGGCTTATAGACTGACTCGTAACAATGATTGTTATATAACTTTATTCTAAATATTCTATGACTTTTTTTTCCACTCTGCGAAATACCCTATATTTTCTATTTTGTACTGCAATATATATATATATATATATATATATATATATATATATATATATATATATTGATTTTTGGAATGTCTTATTTCATTATGAGCATAGGAATTGTGCCGTCCTCTATTCGATGTGGCTGGCCCTTGGTTGATATTAAGGGGTAATATTCTAATCCATTTATTTTATATTGTATATTGTTATATATGGTTCCTATTTGGGATAAAATATCCACACGTATTATTTTCGAATAAATTACCCTCAGGAGATATTTTTTAAATAAAATACCCTCACATGATGTTTTGGAATAAAATATCCTCAGGTGATATTATGTAATGAAATATTCTAACCTATTACTTTGGAGTAAAATACTCTCATGTTATATATTGTAGTATAAGTATTATTTTATTTAAACTAAAAGTTTAAAATATGTATTTGAACTCGTATGATTAAATAAAAATTATTACAACAAGATATATATATATATATATATATATATATATATATATATATATATATATATATAGGTTAGGTTTATTGTCTTTTTAGAAACAAGACATTCTTAATTAATTGAAATTCATATTGTATATGGTTTGTTACAGTTTGATCAAGTGGTGGTTGTTATATTGTAGAAAGTCTCATTGTATTTTATTCATTGCTTTAGTTAGTGAGTACTCGAGCATTCACTACGCTAGGACTGCCCACGCTGTAAGCCATGTCAATATATACAGGCCATATAAAGGTTTAAAACATCTTCTAATCTCTTATACAAAGTAAACTACCACGCCGATTATTCATTACTTTAGTTAGTGAGTACTCGAGCATTCACTACGCTAGGACTGCCCACGCTGTAAGCCATGTCAATATATACAGGCCATATAAAGGTTTAAAACATCTTCTAATCTCTTATACAAAGTAAACTACCACGCCGATTATTCATTACTTTAGTTAGTGAGTACTCGAGCATTCACTACGCTAGGACTGCCCACGCTGTAAGCCATGTCAATATATACAGGCCATATAAAGGTTTAAAACATCTACTAATCTCTTATACAAAGTAAACTACCACGCCGATTATTCATTACTTTAGTTAGTGAGTACTCGAGCATTCACTACGCTAGGACTGCCCACGCTGTAAGCCATGTCAATATATACAGGCCATATAAAGGTTTAAAACATCTTCTAATCTCTTATACAAAGTAAACTACCACGCCGATTATTCATTGCTTTAGTTAGTGAGTACTCGAGCATTCACTACGCTAGGACTGCCCACGCTGTAAGCCATGTCAATATATACAGGCCATATAAAGGTTTAAAACATCTTCTAATCTCTTATACAAAGTAAACTACCACGCCGATTATTCATTACTTTAGTTAGTGAGTACTCGAGCATTCACTACGCTAGGACTGCCCACGCTGTAAGCCATGTCAATATATACAGGCCATATAAAGGTTTAAAACATCTTTTAATCTCTTATACAAAGTAAACTACCACGCCGATTATTCATTACTTTAGTTAGTGAGTACTCGAGCATTCACTACGCTAGCTCTGTAAGCCATGTCAATATATACAGGCCATATAAAGGTTTAAAACATCTTCTAATCTCTTATACAAAGTAAACTACCACGCCGATTATTCATTACTTTAGTTAGTGAGTACTCGAGCATTCACTACGCTAGGACTGCCCACGCTGTAAGCCATGTCAATATATACAGGCCATATAAAGGTTTAAAACATCTTCTAATCTCTTATACAAAGTAAACTACCAAGCCGATTATTCATTACTTTAGTTAGTGAGTACTCGAGCATTCACTACGCTAGGACTGATTACGCTGTAAGCCATGTCAGCATATACAGGCCATATAAAGGTCTAAAACATCTTCTAATCTCTTATACAAAGTAAACTACCACGCCGATTATTCATTACTTTAGTTAGTGAGTACTCGAGCATTCACTACGCTAGGACTGCCCACGCTGTAAGCCATGTCAATATATACAGGCCATATAAAGGTTTAAAACATCTTCTAATCTCTTATACAAAGTAAACTACCACGCCGATTATTCATTACTTTAGTTAGTGAGTACTCGAGCATTCACTACGCTAGGAATGCCCACGCTGTAAGCCATGTAAATATATACAGGCCATATAAAGGTTTAAAACATCTTCTAATCTCTTATACAAAGTAAACTACCACGCCGATTATTCATTACTTTAGTTAGTGAGTACTCGAGCATTCACTACGCTAGGACTGGCCACGCTGTAAGCCATGTCAATATATACAGGCCATATAAAGGTTTAAAACATCTACTAATCTCTTATACAAAGTAAACTACCACGCCGATTATTCATTACTTTAGTTAGTGAGTACTCGAGCATTCACTACGCTAGGACTGGCCACGCTGTAAGCCATGTCAATATATACGGGCCATATAAAGGTTTAAAACATCTTCTAATCTCTTATACAAAGTAAACTACCACGCCGATTATTCATTACTTTAGTTAGTGAGTACTCGAGCATTCACTACGCTAGGACTGCCCACGCTGTAAGCCATGTCAATATATACAGGCCATATAAAGGTTTAAAACATCTTCTAATCTCTTATACAAAGTAAACTACCTCGCCGATTATTCATTACTTTAGTTAGTGAGTACTCGAGCATTCACTACGCTAGGACTGCCCACGCTGTAAGCCATGTCAATATATACAGGCCATATAAAGGTTTAAAACATCTTCTAATCTCTTATACAAAGTAAACTACCACGCCGATTATTCATTACTTTAGTTAGTGAGTACTCGAGCATTCACTACGCTAGGACTGCCCACGCTGTAAGCCATGTCAATATATACAGGCCATATAAAGGTTTAAAACATCTTCTAATCTCTTATACAAAGTAAACTACCACGCCGATTATTCATTACTTTAGTTAGTGAGTACTCGAGCATTCACTACGCTAGGACTGCCCACGCTGTAAGCCATGTCAATATATACAGGCCATATAAAGGTTTAAAACATCTTCTAATCTCTTATACAAAGTAAACTACCACGCCGATTATTCATTACTTTAGTTAGTGAGTACTCGAGCATTCACTACGCTAGGACTGCCCACGCTGTAAGCCATGTCAATATATACAGGCCATATAAAGGTTTAAAACATCTTCTAATCTCTTATACAAAGTAAACTACCACGCCGATTATTCATTACTTTAGTTAGTGAGTACTCGAGCATTCACTACGCTAGGACTGCCCACGCTGTAAGCCATGTAAATATATACAGGCCATACAAAGGTTTAAAACATCTTCTAATCTCTTATACAAAGTAAACTACCACGCCGATTATTCATTACTTTAGTTAGTGAGTACTCGAGCATTCACTACGCTAGGACTGCCCACGCTGTAAGCCATGTCAATATATACAGGCCATATAAAGGTTTAAAACATCTTCTAATCTCTTATACAAAGTAAACTACCACGCCGATTATTCATTACTTTAGTTAGTGAGTACTCGAGCATTCACTACGCTAGGACTGGCCACGCTGTAAGCCATGTCAATATATACAGGCCATATAAAGGTTTAAAACATCTTCTAATCTCTTATACAAAGTAAACTACCACGCCGATTATTCATTACTTTAGTTAGTGAGTACTCGAGCATTCACTACGCTAGGACTGGCCACGCTGTAAGCCATGTCAATATATACAGGCCATATAAAGTTTTAAAACATCTTCTAATCTCTTATACAAAGTAAACTACCACGCCGATTATTCATTACTTTAGTTAGTGAGTACTCGAGCATTCACTACGCTAGGACTGGCCACGCTGTAAGCCATGTCAATATATACAGGCCATATAAAGGTTTAAAACATCTTCTAATCTCTTATACAAAGTAAACTACCACGCCGATTATTCATTACTTTAGTTAGTGAGTACTCGAGCATTCACTACGCTAGGACTGCCCACGCTGTAAGCCATGTCAATATATACAGGCCATATAAAGGTTTAAAACATCTTCTAATCTCTTATACAAAGTAAACTACCACGCCGATTATTCATTACTTTAGTTAGTGAGTACTCGAGCATTCACTACGCTAGGACTGCCCACGCTGTAAGCCATGTCAATATATACAGGCCATATAAAGGTTTAAAACATCTTCTAATCTCTTATACAAAGTAAACTACCACGCCGATTATTCATTACTTTAGTTAGTGAGTACTCGAGCATTCACTACGCTAGGACTGCCCACGCTGTAAGCCATGTCAATATATACAGGCCATACAAAGGTTTAAAACATCTTCTAATCTCTTATACAAAGTAAACTACCACGCCGATTATTCATTACTTTAGTTAGTGAGTACTCGAGCATTCACTACGCTAGGACTGCCCACGCTGTAAGCCATGTCAATATATACAGGCCATATAAAGGTTTAAAACATCTTCTAATCTCTTATACAAAGTAAACTACCACGCCGATTATTCATTACTTTAGTTAGTGAGTACTCGAGCATTCACTACGCTAGGACTGCCCACGCTGTAAGCCATGTCAATATATACAGGCCATATAAAGGTTTAAAACATCTTCTAATCTCTTATACAAAGTAAACTACCACGCCGATTATTCATTACTTTAGTTAGTGAGTACTCGAGCATTCACTACGCTAGGACTGGCCACGCTGTAAGCCATGTCAATATATACAGGCCATATAAAGGTTTAAAACATCTTCTAATCTCTTATACAAAGTAAACTACCACGCCGATTATTCATTACTTTAGTTAGTGAGTACTCGAGCATTCACTACGCTAGGACTGCCCACGCTGTAAGCCATGTCAATATATACAGGCCATACAAAGGTTTAAAACATCTTCTAATCTCTTATACAAAGTAAACTACCACGCCTATTATTCATTACTTTAGTTAGTGAGTACTCGAGCATTCACTACGCTAGGACTGCCCACGCTGTAAGCCATGTCAATATATACAGGCCATATAAAGGTTTAAAACATCTTCTAATCTCTTATACAAAGTAAACTACCACGCCGATTATTCATTACTTTAGTTAGTGAGTACTCGAGCATTCACTACACTAGGACTGCCCACGCTGTAAGCCATGTCAATATATACAGGCCATATAAAGGTTTAAAATATCTTCTAATCTCTTATACAAAGTAAACTACCACGCCGATTATTCATTACTTTAGTTAGTGAGTACTCGAGCATTCACTACGCTAGGACTGCCCACGCTGTAAGCCATGTCAATATATACAGGCCATATAAAGGTTTAAAACATCTACTAATCTCTTATACAAAGTAAACTACCACGCCGATTATTCATTACTTTAGTTAGTGAGTACTCGAGCATTCACTACGCTAGGACTGCCCACGCTGTAAGCCATGTCAATATATACAGGCCATATAAAGGTTTAAAACATCTTCTAATCTCTTATACAAAGTAAACTACCACGCCGATTATTCATTGCTTTAGTTAGTGAGTACTCGAGCATTCACTACGCTAGGACTGCCCACGCTGTAAGCCATGTCAATATATACAGGCCATATAAAGGTTTAAAACATCTTCTAATCTCTTATACAAAGTAAACTACCACGCCGATTATTCATTACTTTAGTTAGTGAGTACTCGAGCATTCACTACGCTAGGACTGCCCACGCTGTAAGCCATGTCAATATATACAGGCCATATAAAGGTTTGAAACATCTTTTAATCTCTTATACAAAGTAAACTACCACGCCGATTATTCATTACTTTAGTTAGTGAGTACTCGAGCATTCACTACGCTAGCTCTGTAAGCCATGTCAATATATACAGGCCATATAAAGGTTTAAAACATCTTCTAATCTCTTATACAAAGTAAACTACCACGCCGATTATTCATTACTTTAGTTAGTGAGTACTCGAGCATTCACTACGCTAGGACTGCCCACGCTGTAAGCCATGTCAATATATACAGGCCATATAAAGGTTTAAAACATCTTCTAATCTCTTATACAAAGTAAACTACCAAGCCGATTATTCATTACTTTAGTTAGTGAGTACTCGAGCATTCACTACGCTAGGACTGATTACGCTGTAAGCCATGTCAGCATATACAGGCCATATAAAGGTTTAAAACATCTTCTAATCTCTTATACAAAGTAAACTACCACGCCGATTATTCATTACTTTAGTTAGTGAGTACTCGAGCATTCACTACGCTAGGACTGCCCACGCTGTAAGCCATGTCAATATATACAGGCCATATAAAGGTTTAAAACATCTTCTAATCTCTTATACAAAGTAAACTACCACGCCGATTATTCATTACTTTAGTTAGTGAGTACTCGAGCATTCACTACGCTAGGAATGCCCACGCTGTAAGCCATGTAAATATATACAGGCCATATAAAGGTTTAAAACATCTTCTAATCTCTTATACAAAGTAAACTACCACGCCGATTATTCATTACTTTAGTTAGTGAGTACTCGAGCATTCACTACGCTAGGACTGGCCACGCTGTAAGCCATGTCAATATATACAGGCCATATAAAGGTTTAAAACATCTACTAATCTCTTATACAAAGTAAACTACCACGCCGATTATTCATTACTTTAGTTAGTGAGTACTCGAGCATTCACTACGCTAGGACTGGCCACGCTGTAAGCCATGTCAATATATACGGGCCATATAAAGGTTTAAAACATCTTCTAATCTCTTATACAAAGTAAACTACCACGCCGATTATTCATTACTTTAGTTAGTGAGTACTCGAGCATTCACTACGCTAGGACTGCCCACGCTGTAAGCCATGTCAATATATACAGGCCATATAAAGGTTTAAAACATCTTCTAATCTCTTATACAAAGTAAACTACCTCGCCGATTATTCATTACTTTAGTTAGTGAGTACTCGAGCATTCACTACGCTAGGACTGCCCACGCTGTAAGCCATGTCAATATATACAGGCCATATAAAGGTTTAAAACATCTTCTAATCTCTTATACAAAGTAAACTACCACGCCGATTATTCATTACTTTAGTTAGTGAGTACTCGAGCATTCACTACGCTAGGACTGCCCACGCTGTAAGCCATGTCAATATATACAGGCCATATAAAGGTTTAAAACATCTTCTAATCTCTTATACAAAGTAAACTACCACGCCGATTATTCATTACTTTAGTTAGTGAGTACTCGAGCATTCACTACGCTAGGACTGCCCACGCTGTAAGCCATGTCAATATATACAGGCCATATAAAGGTTTAAAACATCTTCTAATCTCTTATACAAAGTAAACTACCACGCCGATTATTCATTACTTTAGTTAGTGAGTACTCGAGCATTCACTACGCTAGGACTGCCCACGCTGTAAGCCATGTCAATATATACAGGCCATATAAAGGTTTAAAACATCTTCTAATCTCTTATACAAAGTAAACTACCACGCCGATTATTCATTACTTTAGTTAGTGAGTACTCGAGCATTCACTACGCTAGGACTGCCCACGCTGTAAGCCATGTAAATATATACAGGCCATACAAAGGTTTAAAACATCTTCTAATCTCTTATACAAAGTAAACTACCACGCCGATTATTCATTACTTTAGTTAGTGAGTACTCGAGCATTCACTACGCTAGGACTGCCCACGCTGTAAGCCATGTCAATATATACAGGCCATATAAAGGTTTAAAACATCTTCTAATCTCTTATACAAAGTAAACTACCACGCCGATTATTCATTACTTTAGTTAGTGAGTACTCGAGCATTCACTACGCTAGGACTGGCCACGCTGTAAGCCATGTCAATATATACAGGCCATATAAAGGTTTAAAACATCTTCTAATCTCTTATACAAAGTAAACTACCACGCCGATTATTCATTACTTTAGTTAGTGAGTACTCGAGCATTCACTACGCTAGGACTGGCCACGCTGTAAGCCATGTCAATATATACAGGCCATATAAAGTTTTAAAACATCTTCTAATCTCTTATACAAAGTAAACTACCACGCCGATTATTCATTACTTTAGTTAGTGAGTACTCGAGCATTCACTACGCTAGGACTGGCCACGCTGTAAGCCATGTCAATATATACAGGCCATATAAAGGTTTAAAACATCTTCTAATCTCTTATACAAAGTAAACTACCACGCCGATTATTCATTACTTTAGTTAGTGAGTACTCGAGCATTCACTACGCTAGGACTGCCCACGCTGTAAGCCATGTCAATATATACAGGCCATATAAAGGTTTAAAACATCTTCTAATCTCTTATACAAAGTAAACTACCACGCCGATTATTCATTACTTTAGTTAGTGAGTACTCGAGCATTCACTACGCTAGGACTGCCCACGCTGTAAGCCATGTCAATATATACAGGCCATATAAAGGTTTAAAACATCTTCTAATCTCTTATACAAAGTAAACTACCACGCCGATTATTCATTACTTTAGTTAGTGAGTACTCGAGCATTCACTACGCTAGGACTGCCCACGCTGTAAGCCATGTCAATATATACAGGCCATACAAAGGTTTAAAACATCTTCTAATCTCTTATACAAAGTAAACTACCACGCCGATTATTCATTACTTTAGTTAGTGAGTACTCGAGCATTCACTACGCTAGGACTGCCCACGCTGTAAGCCATGTCAATATATACAGGCCATATAAAGGTTTAAAACATCTTCTAATCTCTTATACAAAGTAAACTACCACGCCGATTATTCATTACTTTAGTTAGTGAGTACTCGAGCATTCACTACGCTAGGACTGCCCACGCTGTAAGCCATGTCAATATATACAGGCCATATAAAGGTTTAAAACATCTTCTAATCTCTTATACAAAGTAAACTACCACGCCGATTATTCATTACTTTAGTTAGTGAGTACTCGAGCATTCACTACGCTAGGACTGGCCACGCTGTAAGCCATGTCAATATATACAGGCCATATAAAGGTTTAAAACATCTTCTAATCTCTTATACAAAGTAAACTACCACGCCGATTATTCATTACTTTAGTTAGTGAGTACTCGAGCATTCACTACGCTAGGACTGCCCACGCTGTAAGCCATGTCAATATATACAGGCCATACAAAGGTTTAAAACATCTTCTAATCTCTTATACAAAGTAAACTACCACGCCTATTATTCATTACTTTAGTTAGTGAGTACTCGAGCATTCACTACGCTAGGACTGCCCACGCTGTAAGCCATGTCAATATATACAGGCCATATAAAGGTTTAAAACATCTTCTAATCTCTTATACAAAGTAAACTACCACGCCGATTATTCATTACTTTAGTTAGTGAGTACTCGAGCATTCACTACGCTAGGACTGCCCACGCTGTAAGCCATGTCAATATATACAGGCCATATAAAGGTTTAAAACATCTTCTAATCTCTTATACAAAGTAAACTACCACGCAGATTATTCATTACTTTAGTTAGTGAGTACTCGAGCATTCACTACACTAGGACTGCCCACGCTGTAAGCCATGTCAATATATACAGGCCATATAAAGGTTTAAAATATCTTCTAATCTCTTATACAAAGTAAACTACCACGCCGATTATTCATTACTTTAGTTAGTGAGTACTCGAGCATTCACTACGCTAGGACTGCCCACGCTGTAAGCCATGTCAATATATACAGGCCATATAAAGGTTTAAAATATCTTCTAATCTCTTATACAAAGTAAACTACCACGCCGATTATTCATTACTTTGAATTTAAAGTACATTAAGTGTCACTTTAACTAAAACGTTTTGTAAAGAAGTACTACAGTAAGATAACTCGACTGGCATTCTTAATCTATGTCTCACCTTTAATTCAAACTAACAAGTAAGGCTCCTAATATACTCGTATACTATTAGCTTATACATAGGGTTTTGGCATTTTATGTTATTATTACTTTCTCTGATTGAAATTTCAACTATTGTTTTAACTCATTTGTTATCTAGAAAATTATTCCCTTAGATTTAAACATTATGCAATTCCTTCTACTAAACCCAGTCTCCCTTTATATATCTTGCTCAAAATTTCCTTTGCTGATAAAATACCTTTTATTCATCTACTCAAGATCAAATGCATTTGTTTTTTAACTCGTATTTTTTTGCACTATATGTTAATATAGTTTTTCTCAAATATTAATTTAATAATTAAATTTAATAATTGAAATAATTTTAATTTTATATAGGTGAAAAACTTTCCACAAAAGGGTCAGGTATGCAATAGTTACATTGCCCCATTTGGCCTAAAATAAGTGATAACATATGATTTCATAAAACAGATGATTTTATGTTATAGGTTATGTGGTAGAACAGATGTTTTAAGGCATAGGTTATGTTCCTTCATTTACAATAACTGTAACTATTTAAAAGTAACTGACATTTTTTTTTTACCCAAGTAGGAATTGACTTTAAAACTATATGTTTATTATACTTATTTTTAAATATATTCAAGTTAGGGTGCTGAGAGTTTACTGCCTTCAGAAGAAGCCAAAGTTGAATAAGTCCACAATGTGTCCCCTTTTCCTTAAGTTATACTATCAAGCGTTTGTTTACGACTCACAAAACTAGTAACAGATATTTGGTGATATAGTTAAGAAGTACATTTCTTATATATTCTAGTACATTTTCCTGGTTTTCCCAACATTACATTGTTTCCCTTTGTTGGCTCCATTTTCAAAACGTTAATAATACCCCGAGTTACTCCGAAACGTGCCAATAGAGGAGACTATTGTAATGTTAGGAAAGGCGGATAATGTAGCCTATTCGAAGGGAAGATGTGTAGGCCTATATTAAGGATTTCAGTACATTTCTTCTTTGCTTATATTCCAATGTTATCCTTCTGTTTTCTAGCAATGCTTTTCACTATTTCTGTATAAAGTGGGTATCCCTAATGAATTACTGACATTGGTGAGTTTGTAAAACTGATAAGGTTTATTGTTTTAATCTCACCGCAAAAAGTGTTAATGTCACAGGATAAAATATTTTTTCCTGTTTAATAGACGCCATTTTATTATGAGCATGTTGCAGCTGTTAATAATTGATACTTATATATAATAGTCGTCATCAGTTTCTCCTATTCATTGGTATACTGCACTTGTATTATATAACCGTACTCGTGTTCTCCATATTAGACGGCCTTGTCTATATAGAAGCTATTGTAATTCGGATTCTCCCTTACCTATATCCATACCTCGTTGTCGGTCCGGCTTTAATCTCATCCATTACAAATACGAACAGAAATTGTCGCTTTGTTTAAAACTATTCCGTTATTGAATATAATACCTCGCGAACTATTTAACTATGGGACCGGAATTCTATATTGCAAATTGACAACAATTGCGTCACTTAGGGTGTAATCCACTCTGTTTTGTTTAGGAATCTAGTCCCGGTTAGAAACTAGCCTGAGCAAGGCCAACTACTTGTTTAGCATTACGTCACACTCTGTACTTGCCAATGGCTAAGTGTTCGCGGAATTGCATCTATAATATCACTCCTCTTTGATATACAAGTCAATACAGTCAGAGATTATTTGTTTGTTGAATATTTTATATATTATATGTTTTATATTTTATATTCAAAGACTCCGTAAGATTATATTTCATTTACTCTCCGTAAGATCACGTTACAAAAAAATAAGGCTTCTTTCTAGTTTAATGAAACAACTTTACTCACGTGATTATGAAATTTATAGATTTATTATAAAAGTATGTATCTGTGAGTAGATACTCGAATTTGTACTATGTTAATAACGTTTTGTTTATGTACCACAGGTGATAGAAAATACTAGAGGAACTGAGAATAATATCAAATTGCATAGAGACATACGTTTCATAAGAAGTTATACTCAGGCTAATGCGAATAAACAGTGATATAAGTAAAAACTTCACACGTTAAAGATTGCCCGGAAGTAAGAAGTTGATATCTTCCCTGGCAGAGAGAATGTAAGAGGAACAGAAGTAGCAGAAAGGTATCCGTCCAGAAATAATCCTGAACAAGCTGCTGCAGCACGGGTGCTCCTTATGACAAGCTCACATCCCTGCACTGCGTCCTTCTCCAGTTCGTTCGATATTTTTTCAAGCTATCAACATATATAGCTCTCACCAAAGAAACTACATCGTCGTCGAAACTAGTCTGTTGTTTCGAAAGTAGTGTGTTTGTGTATTAAAAACTACCTTTTGGTGAAATCTTGAGTTAACTATTTGGACTTTTACCTTTGTGAATAGTTTTC
Organism: Prosapia bicincta; assembly: GCA_036971475.1. Taxonomy (NCBI): domain Eukaryota; kingdom Metazoa; phylum Arthropoda; class Insecta; order Hemiptera; family Cercopidae; genus Prosapia; species Prosapia bicincta. The sequence goes on along the minus strand of JBAIZL010000009.1, from coordinate 42,163,352 downwards.
ACTAGCTAAACTTCTCTAATTAACTAAATATATGATTATTATTATTTTTTATTATATAGCTCACTGAGGTTTGGTTTATTAACTAAGTAGGTTACAATTTATGTTTTGAATATTTCCCTTAGAGATTGATTACTTAAGGATAATTCTAAACAATGCTAGTAACCTTTTAAAGTTATTTCCGAATATTGTTAAATGTATAAAAATGTTAGAAGCTGTTAAACTAGCTTCAACTAAAATAAATGGGATCTTGGCTGGAAACAGTTCTTGAATTAAGACAAGGACGGAGGAACTTGATGTGGAACAAGGTAAAACAGAACTAAAAAATAGTAAGACACGTTAAGTGTAGGCTCCGGCGTATGTGAAAGCTGGTGACCTATTAAGCCATCGAAAGGATCTGATACAGTGTGAGGCGATATTTTCTAGAATTAGATAACAAAAACAGCATTCGTTGCGATAATTAGCTTGTATAAAAGTGTTTTCACAACTAATTCTAACAAGTAGTGCCAATATTTGCTCTACATTTCCAAAGTAACAAGAAGCAATACGCACGACGCAAAGACTTCCACGTTTACCGCAGATAAAGATTTTAATTAAATGACTTTATTTTCTTTAACGGAAATACATCTAAAATTACTTAAAAAATTTGTTACAATATTAGATGGTTTTAAATGTTTTTTGATGCAAACAAATAACTTTACAGAAATCTATTTTTAAACTGTAAAAGTTTCCAACTTAGATTCTATCTATATCTCGCATTGAACGTTCTATTGTAAAGTCAATAATCGTTATAATAATAGGGAAATGTAGTTTTCAAGCGCGTGAAGCTCCAGTGACATGTTACTCCAATTACTTATACTTTTAAAACTCTGATAAAGTATATTTAAGTTGTTCCTTATAACTTACATAATATCCATACAGTATGTAAGATATTATAATATAAGATGCTATTATTATAATATTGTAAGATACTATTATTATATTGAAGTAAGATAATGTAATGCAAGATACTATATTAAATTAATGTAAGATATTATAAATGGATATTATTATTACATTAATGTAAGATATTATAATTAAAATTTTTTTTTTTTTTGTGGAGGTTGGAATCCATTTACGCACCATCAAGTCTGCCCTGACAGACCTGGTGTGTGGGACTCTTGGCGAATACCCCCTAAACCCTTCCTCCTTTCCAGCCCTTTTTAGATCTGACCAGGGTATCATTGTATTAGCATTCTTCCTGGTCAGAGGGCCCTTTATTAACTACAGTAGTTTCTATTTCTAAAGCTGAATGTATTTGGCCTTGTCACTGATCGTGACCTCAACCATCTTCTTGTCTCATTTTACTCCGCAGTATGCTCTCGATATATGTCGCTAATTCTATCCAGTTGGATGCGCTCCACAGCATCTTTCCCACAATGTTGTCCGAGTCTATAGGCCCGACGTAGCTTTCCAGCGTCGTCCTCTCCGAAGAAGAGTGTGTTCGGGGTTATCGGGTGACCCTTCACCACAATAGGAGCAATTTGGATTATTCACCTTTTCCATTTTATATAAATAGACCCGGAAGCAGCCGTGTACTGTCAAGAAATGTGTAGTGTAGACGTTTATCTCTCCATGCTGCCTGTTAGTCCATTTGGAAAGGTTTTTGATTAGTCTGACTGTCCATCTTCCGGTGGGTTTTGCAGACCATCTTTCCTGCCACTTGGTCATCGTCGTCCTTCTCGCTTCCTTTTTGTTATCCCTATCGTTCATATTATTTCGTCGCTCTGCAATGGTCTTTTTTTCTAGTACCAGCAGATCAATAGGAATTATTCCCGCCACCACTAGAGCAGCCGATTCCGAGACCGTTCGATAAGAACACGCCACTCTTAGTGCACCTGTTCTCTGCACTAAGGCCATTCGCCTTCTATTCCTCTCGGTTTTGAGGGCACCTGCCCAAATGTCCGTTCCGTACAACATTATAGATTGCGCCAAGGATATCAGGAGACGGTGTCTGGTCTGCGTAGGGCCCCTAACGTTAGCCAGAAGCCTGCTCATAGCTGTTGTGACTCTGATCGCTTTCTCAGCTGCGCATTTAACATGAGTTTGAAAACTCAGCTTCCTAACAATCATGGTACCTAAGTACCTAATGGCATTTTTACCCGCTATTTTTCCTTTCCCACGAGCATCTCAGGGCTAGGAATAAGATGTCTCTTGGATATCAGAACAATCTCAGTTTTTCCAGAGCCAATCGCAGGTCATGCTCCAACATCCAGCTGTTAACTCGACGCATTACTTGGGCCAGTCGCAATTGGGCGAGCTCTTGGTTTCTCGCTATAATGATCGCAGCAAAGTCGTCTGCGTATCCCACTAGGAAAGTTCCATCTGGCATTGTTATACGCAAAATGCTGTCGTAATTTGCATTCCAGAGGTCCGGGCCAAGAATGGAGCCTTGAGCTGCTCCTGCTGTTACTCTCTTCCTTCTAGGTCCATCTGAAGTCTCGTATATCAGATACCGGTTGTTAAGGTAGTCCCGTACTATCCGTAGGAGATACTCAGGCAGATCAAATGTCAAATGTCTTCTCCAGGGCATACAGTATGTCTTTCCATCTCGCTGTGTTGAAGGCATTACGTACATCTAGGGCAACCAGAAGGCACACAGGTCGTGAAAAGTGGTTACCTACCTCGACTATTTTAGCAGCATCAACTACGGTTCTAATAGCATCAATAGTTGACTTGCCCTTCCTAAAGCAAAACTGTCTATCAGAAAGATCTCCTGCATCGCGTAAGGCAGAGAGCAGCCATGGCCTAATAAGTTTTTCTAGCAGCTTTCCAACCGCATCCAACATGCACAGCGGTCTGTATGAAGACGGAGAACCTAAGTCCGGCTGAAACGACAGCTTTCAAGCAGTGGTTGTAAATGTTGAGTAACTCCGCTACGCCGGTCCCAAGCCCGGGGCCTCATCTTATGATGGGGAAGGAGGAGGGATAGAGGAGTAACACCTCTTTAAAAAACCTTGGTTTAGCTGGCCCGGCTGATGGTACCTTGTAAGGGCTCCTTGTACAGGGTTACAGTACTAGGGGAAAGAACCCCGAAAACAAACCAAAGATAGAAGTTGTAGATAAAACCAAACCTACGGTGCAGGGGGTCGGATCCCCAGTACCGGCGACCCTCGGTAGTGAGCAAGATATTAAAATGTAAGATATTATTTTTGCATTAATGTAAGATACTATTATTATATTATTGTAAGATACTATTATTACATTATTGTAAGATATTATAATGTAAGATACTATTATTATATTAATATAAGATATTATAAATGGATATTATTATTACATTAATGTAAGATATTATAATGTAAGATACTATTATTATATTAATATAAGATATTATAAATGGATATTATTATTACATTAATGTAAGATATTATAATATAAGATACTATTATTATATTAATGTAAGATAATATAATGTAAGATACTAATATTATATTAATGTAAGATACTATTATTATATTAATGTAAGATATTATAATGTAAGATACTATTATTATATTGTTGTAAGATATAATAATGTAAGATGCTATTTTTACAATAATGTAAGACATTATATTACTATGTAAAATATCATAATGGGAATATTATAACGTATATTCATAGATTATATTATTTCCCATTACAATAATACTGCATTCCGAGATTCGTCAAAACGTTTTATATCTTCAACTCAGTTCAAAGAGCTGCATCTATTTGAACTATTTAATTACAGTCTTGAGCAGCTACAGTACTATTAAATTACTCACTTTGAGGGGACCCCTCCCAAGGGCGTAAAGTTTATAAAGAACAAGTATTATAGAAAAACCTAAAGTCAATCCCTATTTAGGCCAACAATGAAAGTTTTTATTTCAGTTACTTTTTATTAAATAATTACAATTAATATAAATATGTATATACATCTGACAGATTCACAATATTGAGTGGGAAAATAAGAAGTAAAATTAATTAATTAATTTAAATTAATGAATTAATATTTGAAAAAAACTGTATTACCATCAAGTGCCATCTACTACAAGTTTTAAAAATGTATTTATACTGTAATAGGGGAATAAGAACTATTTTAATTAAGATTGAAACTTTGAACAAGATATATGAATAGAGATATAGAGAGATAGAGAAGGGATAGAGAGAGAGACCTATATACGGAGAGTGTGATCTAATAATGAGAATTGAATAAACGTATTTAATTTTTAGTTGGACTAAACTGGATTGGCAGAAATACTTATTAAATAGTAAAAGTACTATTAAAAATATAAGATGTGGCTATAAGTAATAAAAGTAAGACAGTGCGTATTTGTGCGCGCGCGCGCGTGTGTGTGTTCGTGTATGTTATTAAACAACCTTAAGCTATTTTACTAAGTAACGCTATTAAATATTACACAACTGTCACACAACTAAAATTTCAATAGCGAAATTTGATTATAGACAAATTCCATAGCAAATTTAAACTTATGGATTTACATTTTCCAAAACACAATTTTCCTAAACTCCAATAGAAACAAATTTAACCAAAGTAAATGGCGTGTACCGTAATAGCAATACAGCGACCAATGAATAGTTAAAAACCCAAATTAAGATTTATATATGAAAAAATAATTATTGCAGGCATACATTTATATTTGTTTTTTTTAAATTTTTCAATTGGTATATTAATGGTTAATTTTTGAGGACCGAAACGAGGTACGAGGATCAACGTTTAATGCTTTCAGTACAGGAGATTTTCAGAGTACAAACTTTCCAATAGAAAATATTGCAGGTGAAAACATGTTGTGCTCAATAGAAATCTTGAAGTTTTTATCATAGTAAAATTAATGGTTTTGGCTTTCTATTTAAAAAATTGCATTCGTCTTTGTTTTCGTTTTCAAAAGTAAAACTATATTCATCTTTCTAAATCCCTCCTATTAGTTCACTCTCGCCCTACATATATCTTGTTTAAATTTTCAATCGTTAATAAAATACTTTTTATCCATCCACTCAAGTTCAAATACATTATTTAAACTTGTAGAGAATTGCACTTGATAGTAATTCATTTTTTTTCAAATATTAATTCATAAATAAATATTTAAAAAATGTAATTTTAGATTTATTTGGTGGGTAAAAGTATTGATCGAAGATAGTAGGTATGCAATATAGTTATTTCGTCCCATTTGGTTTAAATTAAGTGTTATAATATGATTAGTTGATAAGATATGATACAATAACGTTAACAAATGCTATTTTAAAGCCTGGTTATTGGTGACTAATTCATTGTCATTTTTAGTAATTGTAAACGATTGTAAAGGATGTAAGGATGGAGATGTAATCTCTGTAGTAGAGATGTACAGTTCATCCATTACTAACCCGTGTTTTATTTGAATAGTAAAGTAAACGTACTGCGGAAATACTGACCGTGTGTATTTTATTTATGTTCATTTTAGTTGCAAAAGGAAAACAGTTAAAATATAAACAACATAGATAAATACAAGCAGTAATCTAATTCAGCACAGCTGGGAATGAGATGCGAAGTAGCTAAATACGTAGTTATCCAGCATGATTAAAAACAACGTCGCTGTCCCACAAATACTAAAACCTGTTTAGATTAATTTAATTGCTTTAAATCAAACCAATAGTTGTTTGAGTCTTACCATTTGTGAAATACAAAAGGTTTAATATTAGAACTTAATTAGTAATTAGTAAAATTTGCAGGGAAGTGATATTTTGGATGGAAATAGTATAATAGTCTTAGGAGGTAAATTGATAGAGAACTCATAGAAATGCTTATGTATGTTATGGCAAACGCTGTAGCTTCTATTCTTGGCTGCGACCGCAATATAATATATAATTCTCGTATATTGTAGTAAACCGTGTACAATAATAATATTATTATAGAGTATACGAGTATTATTAGTGAAAATGTTATACTATTAAATATAGTACAGATATATTATACATAGTATGGTACTATATATTATACAAAATTTTGTATATATATATATATATATATATATATATATATATAATAAATTGAAAATATTTCATAAACAAGAATACTTTTAATGAATATATTTATTCAAAGCTTTTCGCCGATAAAATAGTATCAGCATCTTCAGGAAAATAATTATCTAATAAAATACTTTTACAAAATTAAATCATACGTACTCATTGATGTACTTAAGTTTGTAAAAGTATTTTATTAGATAATTATTTTCCTGAAGATGCTGATAATATTTTATCGGCGAAAAGCTTTGAATAAATATATTCATTAAAAGTATTCTTGTTTATGAAATATTTTAAATTTATTAACTATATTACAAGAAAACATATCACCATATTTAATATATATATATATATATATATATATATATATATATACACAAATATATATATATATATATATATATATACACACACATATATATATATATATATATATATATATATATATATATATATATATATATATATGTATATATATATATACATATGTATATATATGTATATACATATATGTATATATATGTGTATATATATATATATATTTATATATACACATATATATACATATACATATATACGTATATGTATATATATATATATATATATATATATATATATATATATATATATTAATACATATATATTTATAATACACACACATATGCATATATATATATATATATATATATATATATATATATATATATATATATATATATATATATGCTAAATGATATTTTAACTAAAATATCTATAAAAATTTTAATATAATTCTCTAGTCAGTAATACTCTGCTTTCGTAACAAGAGTAGGACCTAATGTTTTTGTCGTACAAAGTTTACCTCTCATTTACATTAAAATATAATAAATTTTGTAGCAGCTTTTAAGAAAGGTGAAAGTTCAATTTCTAAATTATTATATTTTCGCAAAATATAATAAAATGTTTAATGTGAGCAACAACATCTTATCAGTAGAAAATGTCATCTGAAAGGAAGATTAAATTCAATAATAACTTGACGTTATTGAACACACTTCTACAATATAAACAGAAAAGGTTTTATTGTAACGCCAACATTATACCAGCTGGAACGTTTGTAAATCAGTAGAACAAATGATAGAAAGTAAATTGCAGTCCATGCTTCAGAAGTAGTTTGCCAACAGTAGATATTTCAAGTTAAAATATATCCACGCTTTGCTATAACTTTTACTTTAGCTTTCTTTATAACATTTCCGGAAAATTTGGTCATTTTTAAAGGATTATTTCTTTTCTTGCTTTTCGTGCCTGGAGTTACAACAGCAGTAAAAGTTCTGGATGAAAAATGGATCGTTCAGCGCGTACATTTGGTTTAGGCGTGAGATAGCAATGAATAATGGCAGTGGAGATTGTTTCACTGCTTAATTCCTTGTACGGTGTGTCTCACTGCAGATAGTAGTTTAGGCAGCTTTAGAAGGAAATTAGAAGAATTCAAGTAATCCTAATATTCATGTATCTTAAATATTGTATATTTACCTTTTAATTGATAATAGTCACTATTTTACTGTACGACTTGAAATCGTTTAGTTAGAGCTATTATTTTAAAATAAAATTTCCTCATGTATTATTTTTGAAAACGTTTTTGTATAATATGTAATAAAATATCCGCAAGTGTTATTTTGGAATAGAATATCTTCGTGCGTATTTTGAATTGAAATATCTTCACGTGTTATTTTGGAATAGAATATCCTCGAGTGTATTTTGAAATGAAATATCTTCACGTGTTATTTTGGAATAGAATATCCTCGAGTGTATTTTGAAATGAAATATCTTCACATGTTATTTTGGAATATAATATCCTCGTGTGTATTTTGAAATGAAATATCTTCACGTGTTATTTTAAAATAAAATATCCCCACGTATTATATTGGAATAAAATATTCTCAAGTTTTATATTGAAAGAAAATATCCTCGCGTGTTATTTTGGAATAAAATATCCTCAAAAGTTATTTTAGAATAAAATATCTTCAGGTGATATTTTGGAATAAAATATCCTCACTTATTACTTTGGAGTAAAATATAATCAGGTTTTATTTTGGAATCAAATATCTTCACGTATTATTTTGGAATAAAATATCCTCAGGTTATATTTTTGAATAAAAGATCCACAATTATTTTTGCATATGCTCAGATTATATCTTGGAATAAAATATCCTCACGTGTTATTTGGGAATAAAATATCCTCAGGTGATATTTTGGAATAAAATATCCTCACGTGTTATTTGGGAATAAAATATCCTCAGGTGATATTTTGGAGTAAAATATCCTCAGGTATTACTTTCGAATAAAATAATATATTTATTAAATAATACATACAATCAATAACCTATTATTTCGAAATAAAATATCCTCACGTATTATTTTTGAAAACGTTTTCGTATAATATGTAATAAAATATCCGCAAGTGTTTTTTGGAATAGAATATCCTCGTGTATTTTGAAATGAAATATCTTCACGTGTTATTTTGAAATAAAATATCCCCACGTATTATATTTGAATACAATATTCTCACGTGCTATACTAAAAGGAAATATCCTCGCGTATTATTTTGGAATAAAATATCCTCATAAGTTATTTTGGAATAAAATATCCTCACTTATTACTTGGAGTAAAATATAATCAGGTTACATTTTTGGAATCAAATATCTTCACATATTATTTTGGAATAAATTATCCTCAGGTTATATTTATGAATAAAAGATCCACGATTATTTTTTAATAAAATATCCTCAGATTATATCTTGGAATAAAATATCCTGACGTGTTATTTGGGAATAAAATATCCTCAGGTGATATTTTGGAGTAAAATATCCTCAGGTATTACTTTCGAATAAAATAATATATTTATTAAATAATACATACAATCAATAACATATTATTTTGAAATAAAATATCCTCACTTATAGCTTTGGAATAAATTATTTTTTTTTAAATGGTTGTACAAAACTATTTCATTTGTCAAAATAGATTACAAATTGTTGATTAAACAATTCCAGTGTGATACACAAACCAGTCATTGAACTGATGATGTATTCATACGTCGCGTCGTTTATAAAACATCTTGAGCAGAACCAAAATGACTGACAGTAAGAACGTTTCTGTAAAGAGACGTAAAACAAAATGATTGAGGAATGTTTTGTATTGAAATACAATAATGAATAGGATATAAGTTTTCTACAATATATTGAAAAAATGAAAACATCCTTTGTTAGTGCCCCTAGTTAGTGCGACATACTACACACAGTACGCAAGAACGCAAACGCAAGCGCGCGCGTATAATTATTACAAAGGATCCAAAATTCAAGAAATTTACTTTGTAAACAGTTAACGGTTACGACCACTAACTAGATACTGGAATAACTTGGATGTCATTGGTAGGGATAGCATACACGTCTAACACAACTTGTCAATACACCGCCTGATATGTGTCATGTATTTGCCATGATTTATATATAACTTCTAACCAAACCTCATAGCCTTTACTATATGGGATTTATCTGACCTCGTTTACAAACGAATTTTTAAATTTGTACTGTATCTTAAAATGCTAAATAAATAGGAGAAAATGTAACTTTGAAGAAGTCAATTTGTTACTCTAAATTGAAACGTAGTTTTTGCGTTAAAATAACCTGAATTTTATCGTAAGTAATTATTTGAAGAGATTTACTTTCTTTGCTGACGCGTTTCGAAACCGTCTTTTCATTTACGATGCCTAGCTGGCTACTTATGTGTTTTCACTTAGCTATTCAAATAATAACAAGATTTAATCAGTGGAATCACGATTGTTACAAGTAATTTTAAATTTAATATAAAGTAAAATGTAAATGTGAAATTCAATTTAATATCTCGCGACAAAAGTCTATTTGTTTTGACAAGCAAAATATTTGCTGACCATGAACAAACCAACACACCTATACAGTTTACTTGAGCAGCTTTGTCCTATAATGGTATTATCTTGAAGACAGTGTACTGTATTCTCTTGGATTGTTCTTTTCGTTTAAATTGCATACTCAATGGTTTAATTAAATCTATATAACATTTTACCCGTCCCTGATGATGGCAGTTTTGCTGTTGAAACATGCTGACATTATTGTAATGATTTAAAAAAAATGTTTTTAAGAATTGAGTTCTTTTCATGAATTTAAATAGGCCTAGACGAGATTGTCAACTCAGAATCTATTTTACTAAATAAGCTCTAAAAGCTTTTAGCTCACTTTTGAGCGGTAGTAACTGAAAGAATTTGCCTTAAACTTACATTTAGTTAAATTCTTGAAATGCAATATAAACGCAAATAACGATCGAATAGTATACAATAAACAATCTTCAAGATAATGTCGCTATAGAACAGAGCTACTGAAATAAACTAAACTTTTAGGTATAACATAAATAACTAAAAGCTCTATACCACAAATGACTTTTTTTGTCTTTTATTTAAAACCTTATGTACATTTCGATTGCATATCAATCATCCTCAGAGGTAATTTACAATAAAAACACAATATAAATGCAATCGAAATGTACATAAAGTTTTAAATAAAAATTTTAAAAAAGTCATTTGTGATATAGAGGTTTTATTAATTTATGTTAAACTTTACGCCACAGTTGTTTTATACAGTTTAAACTTTTAGGTATTTAGGTAAACCTCAATAAACGCTATCTACAAAACTCATAGCAAACTCAACCTATAAAATTAGTATCTCATACTGCAACATTAACATATGTAAAATTATTTTAATATTTTAGAATACCCGCAGGATGTCGGATATTTATAAAAAGACCTAGCGGAAGGAAAATGATTTAAAAGAAAAATGGAAATACCGTTAGAAAAACGGAGGCAAGCAATAAAAATAGATGACGGTGTTTATTTATAAAGAGGGATAAACTTGTGATAAATATTTTATCGTAACTACTACTTATATATATATATATATATATATATATATAGAATAGAACGAAATAAAAACATCATTCACTGCTACCACATGACGTAATATTCCGTTGCTTGTGGTAATCATCTTGAATTTACTGATTGAAGTATAAGTAATTACAGTACTGCATAACTAACTGAATAATTTAAAATTTTATATTTCTAAAATTTCTGCATTTATTTTCGCAATTATCAAGCTGAAGAACAGGTAAAATATTACCCAAACTCCAACCGAAATATTGCTATAAGTAATTATTGCGTAATTAAATGAATACTTCAGAACTGACTTGCTGACGCGTTTCAAAACAATCGTTTCATTTACGCAGCTGACACTCTACTAAATGAAACGATTGTTTCGAAAAGCGTCAGCAAGTCAGTTCTAAAGTATTCATTTAGTTACGCAATAACTACTTATAGCAATATTTCGGTTGGAGTTTGAGTAAACGTTTATCTGTTTTTCAGGTTGATAATCGGAAAAGTAATTAAAGAAGTTTAAGAAGTTAAAAAATAAATTAAAATTGCTCAATTAATTCCTGACCTTTAATGTCTGATAGTAAAATAACTGTCTTATGTAGGTTTACAATTCGAGTAAAGAATACAACAATAGCTTGCTTAGCTAACTAACGTTCTTTACTCTTTCACCTATTCAGGTTTATATTTTGTGCCTGGAGCTTAGACTTGTATGTATGTGTATATCTATACATAAAATGTCCGCCTAAACATATGATAAATCCAGAGGAGTTGAGAAAATGTGCTTTGAAAACCAACCAAACACTCTACCCCCAAAAAAAAAATGGCTGCAAGTTTATACGGATGGCTCCAAAATCCCAATCTTTGGAGTTAAAGCTTTTTGCAGTTTGTAGTAATTATGATGTGAGATCGCAGCTGTATTCTTGGCAATTGAAGAGCTGATAAAAGTTGTAGACAAGACCATAATCCGCCAAGTAGCCTTTTTCATTGACTCGGAATCTGCTATGAATGCCCTGGCTAGCAATACACCAACAGACTGTAGCAGAACCATCGAAGGGAGAGAAGCTATCCACGAAGTAATTATGGAGGGATGGATGGTACACCTACAATGGATGTCGGTATCAGTGGAAACAAAAGGCGGACATATTGGCGAAATGGGACGAAGAGCAACCTTTTACCTTTACGTCTCTCGCTGCGGCAAGAGGCATAATAGAGGCTAAGGTTGGATCGCTGTTCAAGCTATGAAAATGACTGTAAAGGAAAAAGGTGGAGACCCATTAGCTAAAGGCCCAATCCCTATTAATCTGCCAAGAGCGAGAGCTATGGCAGAGTTTCGGATGACTACCTTCAGGCTCACCTACATCGTAGACACCGACACCATCCTACTTTGGCACGATGGTCGGATGAATGGAGATCACCTGCGTTTCTGTCAAGTTTTGCTTACAGATCGACCTAACACGTCTACCCATTATTGGGAGGCTCGTCGCCGAATGACTTTATTGGCAAGGGCAGGCATTGGCTAAATCAAATCATATATATAATTTAGGAAAATCATATGTACCTTGAACTAAATGTAGGATAGGCTTATGCAACTTGAATGTAATTTAGGATAAGGGATCTCGTCCGACTAGCTGCAATCAAGACTTGTCAGGCTTATCTGACGTGAGTTTTCTAGAAATTTTCGTTAGTATTGGAACTATTTTGAAATTTATTTAAAAAAAAATTTTAAACAAAGAAAACAGTAGAAATTTAAAATGAATAAGAAAAAATACAATTTATTTGAATACGTAGAATAGCTTATTTTAATAGGGAGGCTGCTTCAGCTTCCTTCCGTCGTCACCTTCGCCATGCCCGCTGCTTGTTGCGCCACCGGCGTTTAGCCCTGAGCTCTAGTCCCTCATAAGGTCTTCATAGAGTTGGATGTGGTCTTCTGCGAATCCTTTGTCCTGGATGCAGACTCCCGGAGCTAGAACGAGCTCAGTAATTTCTCTAAATGATGTCGTGAGCTCGTCGTCCGGGATCAGCTCAGTACACGTGTCGTTGGCTTCTTCAGAGTCCCAGAAGAAGTACTTTTTCCTCAACTCCTCGACACGGGCCGGCTTGGTTTTCGGCCGACGGCGGCGACGCCACACTCTCTCCCATCCGGCAGCCACAGCAGCGGGATCCTCCCTGTACTCTGTGTTGCGGTACTTCCTCTTACGAGGGGGAGCAGCCTTCTTGGATACCGCAACAGAATCCGGCGGCGATAACGACGACGACGCAGCCTCTTTGCTGTCCGCAGGAGACTGGAGGTCCCCCAAGGACCTGGCGATCGCTTCTCGGTGCGGGCGTCTGCTTCACTCTCTTCTGTCGGCGGGGCCGGGACTCGTGCTTGGGACAGCCGCCGTACCGCTTGGACGCATGTCCAACGGTCCTGCAGTCCTTGCACTGGCCGCTCCGAGTCGTCATCCTTGAACACTGTTAACTACCCCAACTGCACCCCAGCACTAAACAGATTTTCTCTTTACAGAATGCATTCTTTCATTTGCAAAGGGTATTGGTCTATTTTTGATTTAGTAGGCTATAAGGTTAACCTTTATTTATTTTCTTAGACGCAACTAATGAATTGTAAAAAAAGGTTTAGGAAGGATATTATAAATGATATTACGTTTATATTACGATTGCATTGCTTATATTAAAAAAAATATTGTATTTAAAGCATTGTAACAACACTTTTCAACAATATTTATTTAAAAACAAAGAATCTAGGGCGAGCAAAAACTTTATCTATGGATACTTTGATAATTTGTTGAAAAATATTAAACGAAGCACAAATTACAGAAGGATTTTTTTTAAACTACAGAAATAACGTTTTTGTTTTTAGATTTCACAAATGGTTAAAATAGGTATTGGTTGATCAAAACTAATTATTCGATAATTTTTGTAAAAAATTCTTGAAAATTTGAACAAAATGTGGTAAAAACTGAAACATAACAACATAGTGTCTTATTGATTGGTAATACACACTAGCGCTGCGGAGACTAGATGAACTAAACACCTGGACTCCCTCTCCCAGGAAATAAGAAGCTTAGATGGGGAAGAGCTGTGAATTACTGTAGTAACTAGGGATGCCGACACGGAACTGAATTAACCCTCCCGGAAATTAGCGAAAAAACGGAAATGCATATTAAATTATTCACTTAGAACCTTCACTTAACGAAATTAATCCACATATCAAGAGATAATCCTTTCAATAAATGCTTTTTTTACCACAAAATAAAAATACATTACTTAGTCGTGTTATATCGACTCAAGTTAAATGAAATTGTAACTTTTTGGTTCAAATTAACGCCATTAGAAATTCAGTGAATAACCTTACAATATTTGTGGTATTGTATATAGCTTATTTGAGTGGTAAATTAGGTTATTTCATTTTTCAATCTTAAAATACAACCGTGGTTAAATAATTTTTTTTGATGGAGTATTTACAGAATTAGAATTGGACTCTTCGAATATAGCGAAGTTGGGATAATTCAATTGCTTCTTATATTAACATATATATATATATATATATATATATATATATATATATATATATATATATATATATCTTTTTCAAATTTTCAGTGGTTAGTAAAATACTTTTAATTCATCCAATCAAAATCAAATTTATATTTTTTAAATTTGTATCGGATAACACTTGACGTTATTGCAGTTTTTTGAAATAATAATCAAATAATTAAATTTATTATACTTTTATATAGGAAAAAAACGTTTCTCAAAAGGGTCAAGCGATGCAATATAAATATTTTGACCCAATTTGATTAAAATAAGTGATAACACGATTTCATAAAAAAGACTAATTTTATGTTATAGGTTATGTGTAGGAACAGTATTTTTAACTCATAGGTTATGTTACTTTATTTGTATTAATTGTATTTTATTTAATAAAAAGTAACTAAACAAAACTTTTTCTGACACATTTGATTGCTGCTGGTAAAATTGACACTATTAAAGAACCCGGTAGACGGGGCACTTTTGACTCCATAACGTGTGTTACGAGATTGGAAAGTCATTGCTAAACAGTTTACGTCCGTTAAACTAAATAACGCCACGTTAATAGCATCGTTACCAAAATACAGAAAAAAATACATTAGTGTAACACTTTATTGAATAATTTTTATTATGATATTTGTTTATTTTAAATTAAATAGTCAATACACAAAACTAATATGGTAGCTAAGTACGACCGTTAACAATTAAAAGTGTGCGTGAGTGATTACACGCGGATAGTTTGTCAATTTGCATTATATAAATAAAATCTAATTCCTTTAGTAAATGTTAGTCCACTTAAAAATTCAGGGCATTTATGCAACATACTACTTGGAAAGTTGGATTATAAACAACTGGATTCCTTCTTTATTCGAGTCTACGAATCAATGTCAACCTTGTCATAAGAGGAAGAATGCAGACTTTATAACTTTTCAAATTGTTCTAGTCAAGTGGGCTTTTAGTAGGTTAACAGGTTAATGTATGCAATGATCAGACATTTTACTAAGGAATGGCGTGTTTTATTGCAGAAACGTATAAACATTCAGAAATTAATAAAACGTTTAACATTTTGAAGAGTGATATGCAAATTAATTATGTTGTAAATTTCTAAAACCAAGATAGACTGTATAGGCTAAATAGCATTGCAAACTCAATGCACTTTAGGTGACTTTAGCAATTAGGTGTGAGAATACGTTATATAAGCTTGTGTTTTGTGGTAGCAACTTATAGCGAGTAAATTATTTTTCAATTCCTTCTATTAGTTCACACTCTCGCTATAGGGGTGTATATATATATTTATATATCTTGTTCAAATTTTTAATCGTTAATCAAACACTTTTTATTCGACTACTCAAGTTCAAATACACTTTATCAAACTTGCAGTGGATGCCACTTGATGTTAATACAGTTTTTTTTTCAAATATTATTTCAATAAATAAATTTAATAATGAATTATTTATAGTTTTATATTTAAGAAAATCTTTTCACAAAAGGCGCAAGGTATGCAATATAGTTAATTAATCCCATTTGGGATAAAAGTGATAACATACGATTTCATAAAACAGCTTTTTATATAATATAGGTTATGTGTATGTCAGTTGTTTTAACGCATAGGTTATGTTACTTTATTTATATTATTTGTAATTATTTATTCAAAAGTAACTCAAATACAATTTTTCTTTGTTGACCAAAGTAGAAATGGACTTTAAAAATTGTTGTTTTGTAATGGTTTTCTTCCTTTACATCTTCATTGAAGCGCTGAAAGAGCAATATTATTGTTTTCATTGTTTTGTAAGAATTTAACAAATTTAGTTTGATTTAAGGTTTTTTACAAGAGTTAAATTGATTGTTAAGTCTTGAAATACGTAATGCGTTAATAAACTAAGTTAGAAAAGCATATAATAAAGTATTTGTTGTATTTATCTAAGTTAAATACACGTAAGCTAGCGCATAGGATTAAACATTGGTGGTGGGAGAGGCTAGATGCGCAAGAACAGGTGCGCGAAGGCTCTTCCAAACTTATACTGGAAGAATCAGTACCCCTCTCTACAAACGAACGCACAATAACAGTACTTGTGAAAATATTGTTTTTATAACTCAGTGTTTATACACTACAATTAGCCTTAACCGCTCTTTGAAACAAGATAATAATTTCATTGGTCTCTGTCCCTCTAGTTCTACAATTATGCTTTCGTGATGCTTTATCATCATAAAACAAGTAATATAAAAAACAATTCCTACTTTAAAAAATTTAACAAGGAAAAATTTTATTTTAGTTACTTTTTTAAATTACAATTAATATAAATAGGGTATCATAACCTATGCGTTAAACATCTGTTCTACTTCGTAACCTATAACGTAAAATCAGCTGTTTTATGAAATCATGTTATGACTTTTTTTAGGCAAATTGGGAAGAAATACAGTAAGTATATTGCATATTGCGTCTTTTGTAAAAGGTTTTTCTCCCATAAAAAATTTAAATAATTTAATAAATGAAATAATATGCAACTATTCTTTGAGCTAGTTCGTGAGGTTATGTTAAAACAAATAAAACACATACACAATACTCACAAATTAACCATTTATCTACTCATACACGTTTCAATGACAAAGTCATCATCATCAGTGAGTGTTGCTACTACAAACACTATCTTACAACTAAGTTGAAAGTAAGGTTATGATGACTTTGTGATTGAAACGCGTATGAGTAATTAAATGGTTAATTTGAGAGTCTTGTGTATGTCTTTTATTTGTTTTAATGAATTAATACATTAAAAAACTGTAATATCATCTAGTATCATCCCCTACAAGTTTTAAACAATTTATTTAAACTTGAGGGGATGAATTAAAAGTATTTTATTAACAAACGAAATGTTGAAACACACACACACACACACACACACACATATATATATATATATATATATATATATATATATATATATTGCAATATGTATTCTTGTGTATTAATAAAGAACTAAGTCAAAATACAAATACAAGAATTATAATTGAATTTACAATTCAAAGCTTTTCGTTGGCTAACAGTAGCAACATCATCAGGAATATTAAACAATTCTATTATAGTAAATTCAATTATAATTCTTGTATTTGTATTTTGACTTAGTTCTTTATATATATATATATATATATATATATATATATATATATATATATATATATAGGGAGAGAGTGAAATAATAAAAGGAATTGAAAAATGTGTTATAATAATTCCATAAGTATTTGTTCTGAATGGCAATATTACATTTTTATGTTCACGCCCTTTGGTATAATTTGCCCAAATTAACCTACATTGTTTAGTAATTTCTTGTGTCTCATTGACGCACACACATCTGTATCACAGCTCGCGTTAGTTTATTATTCAACCGCTCTTAACATTTAGCGCTTTCTGCAACTATAATGACGGCCAGATGCAACTTTCATACTATCAAGTGACGTAATCGCTCGCCAGAAGTTCGCTAGAGGGATTTGTAACTATTTTATCAATTCTCCGTAATTTTAACTGACGTTTGTACTGATTAAAGAGTAACCGATCATGCGTCACTTGTTCACATGCTGACGTGAGTGACAGCATCGAGTTGGTATTTACAAATCCATCTGTCCACACATTTTGTTTCGCGTTTGTTGAGTGATTGCCTAGAGCTTAATAAATTATTAATTTTCTTCCTCTTCCAAAACATTGCATAAATACGAATATTTCCAAAGCATAAGTCTTGCATTCCTGCTGAAATGTTTCTGCCACTTTCCGTATTATAACACTCCCTTACTCTTCCACTTAAACTCGTGATTCTTGAATAAAATCAGGTGATTGTCTAAAGCTTAATAAATTATTAATTTTCTTCCTCTTCCAAAACATTGCATAAATACGAATATTTCCAAAGCATAGTCTTGCACTCCTGTTGAAATGTTTCTGCCACTTTCCGTATTATAACACTCCCTTACTCTTCCACTTAAACTCGTGATTCTTGAATAAAATCAGGTGATTGTCTAAAGCTTAATAAATTATTAATTTTCTTATTCTTCCAAAACATTGCATAAATACGAATATTTCCAAAGCATAAGTCTTGCACTCTTGTTGAAATGTTTCTGCCACTTTCCTTATTATAACACTCCCTTACTCTTCCACTTAAACTCGTGATTCTTGAATAAAATCAGGTGATTGTCTAAAGCTTAATAAATTATTAATTTTCTTCCTCTTCCAAAACATTGCATAAATACGAATATTTCCAAAGCATAAGTCTTGCACTCTTGTTGAAATGTTTCTGCCACTTTCCTTATTATAACACTCCCTTACTCTTCCACTTAAACTCGTGATTCTTGAATAAAATCAGGTGATTGCCTAAGCTTAATAAATTATTAATTTTCTTTCTCTTCCAAAACATTGCATAAATACGAATATTTACAAAGCATAAGTCTTGCACTCTTGTTGAAATGTTTCTGCCTCTTTCCTTATTATAACACTCCCTTACTCTTCCACTTAAACTCGTGATTCTTGAATAAAATCAGGTGATTGTCTAAAGCTTAATAAATTATTAATTTTCTTCCTCTTCCAAAACATTGCATAAATACGAATATTTCCAAAGCATAGTCTTGCACTCCGGTTGAAATGTTTCTGCCACTTTCCGTATTATAACACTCCCTTACTCTTCCACTTAAACTCGTGATTCTTGAATAAAATCAGGTGATTGCCTAAGCTTAATAAATTATTAATTTTCTTTCTCTTCCAAAACATTGCATAAATACGAATATTTACAAAGCATAAGTCTTGCACTCTTGTTGAAATGTTTCTGCCTCTTTCCTTATTATAACACTCCCTTACTCTTCCACTTAAACTCGTGATTCTTGAATAAAATCAGGTGATTGTCTAAAGCTTAATAAATTATTAATTTTCTTCCTCTTCCAAAACATTGCATAAATACGAATATTTCCAAAGCATAGTCTTGCACTCCTGTTGAAATGTTTCTGCCACTTTCCGTATTATAACACTCCCTTACTCTTCCACTTAAACTCGTGATTCTTGAATAAAATCAGGTGATTGCCTAAGCTTAATAAATTATTAATTTTCTTTCTCTTCCAAAACATTGCATAAATACGAATATTTCCAAAGCATAAGTCTTGCACTCTTGTTGAAATGTTTCTGCCTCTTTCCTTATTATAACACTCCCTTACTCTTCCACTTAAACTCGTGATTCTTGAATAAAATCAGGTGATTGTCTAAAGCTTAATAAATTATTAATTTTCTTCCTCTTCCAAAACATTGCATAAATACGAATATTTCCAAAGCATAGTCTTGCACTCCTGTTGAAATGTTTCTGCCTCTTTCCTTATTATAACACTCCTTACTTTTCCACGTTAACTCGTGTTTCTTTAATAAAATCAGGACTTTCTTTCTTCAGAATGAGCGATAGGTCATTCTTCCTATCGTAGACAATAGTTTACGGTTTTTGTGGAAATGGACAATTACGCTATACTAATATATATATATATATATATATATATATATATATATATATATATATATCTTAATACATAAGTGTTTACTACTTTTGTCTTTTCAAGATTTTTTTCAAAGTATAACTTCCGTTTCGTCTAATTTTGTTAGACCAGAAATTATAATAACTCATGAATAAGGTGATCAGACATTCCTTTTTCCAGCCGTATGTCCCGTTGTCCAGTTTATCCTTTCTGGGAAGTTTATTTTTGAAAATAACCCGTTTTTTGAAAATAGTAACTGACAGTAGTTTTCAATATTTTAAAAATAGTATTTGAGCAGATAAGTATTGAATGCTCTAAAAAGTAAGTTTAAGGTCTCATAATAACGATTTGAAAGTAGAAATTCTTAGTACATTTTATTGTACTATTGCATAGTTTACTGCCATAGCAATGATGCCAAGGTGGATTCCAGCCGCAGCAGCTCTCATTCCATAGTCCCAGAGGGTATGGCCCCATTTTGGTCTTCTAGAAATGTTGTTACCTTACCCATGAAGCACAGAGTTAACTTGACACTTTAAAGTCTCAGAAGCAATGACACTGTAAACATTCATTTAGTTTTGTTTCTCTATGATAATCGCTCTACGATTATCTAACTTAAATTGTTTAAGGCATACAATGAAAATTTTTGTTAACATTTATTGGACTAATAGTCGTAAGAATGTATCAAGCCTACCAAATTTTTACTCAGCAAAAAAATAAATGCAAATATAATAGATTCAGCAAAGGCTGAGGTAGTGCGTATATTTTCCCCCTCTGTATGTCACCCCCACTACAATGCCCCCCCCCCAGGAATGTCAACGCTCGCCAGTGTGCTCACTTTGGCAAGGAAAACACGAAGCAACACAAATACAGTAATGTTTAGTTTATATAAAATAGAATTATAAAACGTTCACTACGATGTCCTTGAGTGAGTTCACTACACTCATGAAACAAGTAGTATTTCATGTTATTAGTTTCAATATCTATTGTAATTTCTGTACGTGAAGATGCTTACCTTACGTTTCGCATAACTTACATTTTATGTTTCTTGTTTCTGAAATCAATGCATTTTACTGTTAACTATGAGAAACATAGAAACAAAATAAACAAACCTGAATTTGACTCATATTCATAAAATAAAATAATTTTTATTCAAGCAAAATATTTTAATTTAAAGAACTTTTAAAAGATTCAAGATTATTTTTTATTATTTCAACGTAAACTAAACATTTGGTTTAAAATGCAAATTATTTTTGTGTTTCATAACCTCTTAAACTCAATCATAGACAAAATCTTTATCAACCGTAGTTTTATAAAATCTTCTACTTTGGTTACTTATCTTAAACGCACACGTTTAGAATAAAACAAAAATTATGTCGGCGAGTCATCAGATCGATATTAGCTGGCCTTCAAGCAAGAAGTAGATTGATGTCGTAGAAAGAATAGAAAATAGATGTACATATTGCATCATGCACCGGTAGACTGTCATGTATTAAAAGTGAAACAAGAGTAATATATCGTTTGAACTGAATCTCTCGACAACCCAAGCCGTTCAAGGCTCAATTCCAAAAGTAGGATCGAAAGACAAATAAAATCTTTGTAACTCGAAGGAAAGTTTAGTGCTTCAAATATATTAAAAATATGTTCAAACCTAACAATGCAAAATGTGTGAAGTATTTATTCACTATTCAATATCAAGATCACAGTGGCACAATATATTAAAACAAAAATATTGGCAAAACGCCCAATACAAATAATTGAAAATAAATAATCTTAAAAGTTGCCTAAGAATAAACCCTTATTTACATTTTGATGTTTTGCCATCACCAGAGTGCCCTGTCTAGTTTCTAATTCATTGTATTCTAGATTGTAATAGGACTCTCTGATGATGATGATGACATGGTCATTAAAATGTACATTAGGACTATTCTTAGGTAACTTGTAATATGAAATATTTTTTATTAATTTTATAGTTTTGGATTTTTTGCCAACATTTGTATTATTTATTCAATAATATGTGCTTGTGGCAACAAACTTTTTAAGGTGTATCACTGTAGGACACCAATCACTAGCCGGTTGTCTACTGCTACAAACTACCCTAAGGCAAGTAATTAATACAGAATCATTCTCATTTTCCTCCCCGGGAGGTTTCCCTCCATTTTTGCGCACTTAATGTAACTGATTACTTTCCGAAACTTATTTACAAAATGTCATGTATTCCTCCTTCGTGGAAGGAGTATGACGCTAATTCTCACACGTTCGCATTCACGATGTTCCAAGAAATGGAGATAACATCTCAACCGTTGCTTCTACCATGTGAAGTAACTATTGTTGGAACAAGGTACAGACGTTTTATTACCACTCACGCGAATAAACTGCCCAATAAAACACTTTGCAAGTCTGATCTGACATTAAATGTTGAATTTATTGTTACCTCAGCATTGGTTGGAGGTTGAGAATAGTGGCAAAATAAAACTATAATATAAACTAGTTACGTTTCATTCCTTCATTTCTTACCATATAAATACTGAGTTCCAAGGCGACCTTCCAGATTGGCTGTTTCCGTCTGCGAAGGTTGAGAAAGAATGCCATAGTTGGTTATGGTAGAGATATGAAACCTCCGGGTAAAGGGATGTAGGGTGGGGGTTCATTTTATCCCGTCTGCAATGAAGCATACCTGGAGGTGAAACACTCATCATACCCACACAGACTCACACAGAACACACTCACATGCACACGTGTGGTTAAGCTCATGCAAGAGCTTATATGACACATGAACACACATAACACACACGCAGACTTACGCACACACGCGCACACGTGTGGTTAAGCTCATGCAAGAGCTTATATGACACATGAACACACATAACACACACGCACACTTACGCACACACACGCACACACACACACACACACACACACACAGGCTCATATGCGCACATATTGACTTGTACACTTACACACACACATACATAGACACACCGTACGCACACACTCACACAGATACCACAGACACACAGACACACAGACACACACACACACACACACACATATATATATATATATATATATATATGTGTGTGTGTGTACATATATATATATATACGTGTATACTACTAATCTATAAAAAAGTAGTTTTGTAATTACGAAATGTTTTATTTGGAAAATATAAAGTTATGTCAACTCTGGGTATAAAGTATATGAAGTGTTTATGCTTTGAACAACCAATGACAAAATAACATTTTCATATAACAAAAAAGGTTTTTATTTAGAATTCCTTAAACATATTAATATGTCTTAGTTCCCTAATCACATTTCATCAAATGGCACACACAAACTGTTGTGATCTCAGAGAAAATAATTGTTGAGTGTTCAGTGAAAAATAAAATTATTTCAAACGTAATGGGATATCGTTGGAGGTATAAATACAACCAAACGAGTGTTTACAGAGCGTTTTACTATATGAGCTATTTTTGCCTGTTTATGTTTGTTTATCTAATGATTTAATCCCCGTGGTATAACCAGCAGTTCCAAAGGTTTTTTTAGTTATGGTGGATTAATGTCTACCTTATCTGATACCCAATGACTTCAACACACAGGCTAATTTAAAAAGGCAAATAAAATTAACTAAATATTTACCTAGTTATGAATTTATTAAATGCAAACAATAAATCTGGGCGATTGAGCCAGGAACTAATGCTCGTTAACATGATAAGGAAATGTAAATGACATTGTTACAGTATAAATTGTGTCACGATGTTTGCATTATCTTCGAAATCGTGCTCTCTTCACTTTATATTGAGTGTTGAAGCAGGTAAAGTAAAACATTACAAACAGTAGACTGTAGCGATGCAACAGAAGTTTGTAATAACGTTTTGCTCAGAAACATCAGCTGTTGCGACTTGGAGTTTTAGACAGAGGGGGAATCTTTGCATTTCCAAGGCTGTAACACGCGTTCCTTAGTAAAAGTGTCGCCCTAAATCTGGACTCAGTTCTGATAAATTAACATATTTAAAAAATTAATAGTGCGTAGAGGAATAACACAAATTATCTTTACAACATGAGTTAATTCTAAGCTTTACTGCCTAGTCTAAAATAATATAATTTGTTTAACATATTATAGCTTATTTAATATCGGAAGGCATTTTTCCTAACAAGTTTAGTAATAGTGCTAAAGAATACACGTTGATATAGTGATAAAGTGAAATCATTAGAGACATGCGGGAGAACGAGACAGTAGTAGAGGAGAGAGCTTAAGATTCGGACACGAGAATGTAGGAGGGAAGATTGTCGAGAGTTGCTATGGGATGAACCCCACTGGAAGAAAGAAGAAAGTGAAATCATTAGAGACATGCGGGAGAAGGAGACAGTAGTAGAGGAGAGAGCTTAAGATTCGATCACCTAAAGAGAGTTGCAAAGAGATGAACCCCACTGGAGGAAAGAAGAAAGTGAAATCATTAGAGACATGCGGGAGAAGGAGACAGTAGTAGAGGAGAGAGCTTAAGATTCGGACACGAGAATGTAGGAGGGAATATTGTCGAGAGTTGCTATGGGATGAACCCCACTGGAGGAAAGAAGAAAGTGAAATCATTAGAGACATGCGAGAGAAGGAGACAGTAGTAGAGGAGAGAGCTTAAGATTCGGACACGAGAATGTAGGAGGGAAGATTGTCGAGAGTTGCTATGGGATGAACCCCACTGGAGGAAAGAAGAAAGTGAAATCATTAGAGACATGCGAGAGAAAGAGACAGTAGTAGAGGAGAGAGCTTAAGATTCGGACACGAGAATGTAGGAGGGAAGATTGTCGAGAGTTGCTATGGGATGAACCCCACTGGAGAAAAGAAGAAAGTGAAATCATTAGAGACATGCGGGAGAAGGAGACAGTAGTAGAGGAGAGAGCTTAAGATTCGGACACGAGAATGTAGGAGGGAAGATTGTCGAGAGTTGCTATGGGATGAACCCCACTGGAGGAAAGAAGAAAGTGAAATCATTAGAGACATGCGAGAGAAGGAGACAGTAGTAGAGGAGAGAGCTTAAGATTCGGACACGAGAATGTAGGAGGGAAGATTGTCGAGAGTTGCTATGGGATGAACCCCACTGGAGAAAAGAAGAAAGTGAAATCATTAGAGACATGCGGGAGAAGGAGACAGTAGTAGAGGAGAGAGCTTAAGATTCGGACACCTAAAAAGAATGTAGGAGGGAAGATTGTCGAGAGTTGCTATCGGATGAACCCCACTGGAGGAAAGAAGAAAGTGAAATCATTAGAGACATGCGAGAGATGTTTTATAATAATATTTCTATGGTAAATTATTGTGAACGTATAGTAAAAAATAATTTGTTTTTTATTTCTGTTAGAAATTTAATGCACTAAACCACAAATAGTAGACAGTTTTAAAAGTTTCATTAAGGCTTTAATATTGTGAAATTCCGTTTATCACTTTGACCTGAAAAGGAAATTAGATTGTTAAATGTAGGTTTCATGTTCCATATATGTGAACGTCCTGTTAAAGTGCATTTAATCTGTTCTTTGTACAATATTATTACATGTTTTTATTATATTTGTCTATTCCTTTTATTAGATCACACTCTCCCAATATATAACTTGTTGTAATTTTCAATCTTTAAAAATAACTATTTATTCATCCACTCAAGTTCAAATACATCTTTTTTAAACTTCTAGTGGATGACACTTGAAGTTAATAAAGTTTTTTCAAATATTAATGCATTAATTAATCTTAATGAATTAATTTTTGTTTTATATTTGAGGAAACGTTTCACAAAAGGGGTAAGATATGCAATATAGTTATTTCGTCTCCTTTCGCTTAAAATAAGTGATAAGATATGATTTCATAAAACAGCTGTTATAGGCTAATGTGCCAGAACAGCTATAACACATAGGTTATGTTACTTTATTTATATGAATTATAATTATTTATTGAAAGTGATCCAAATTATATATAATTGTTTTGATTAGGCTTATTAGTTGTTTTTAATACTACTTTACATTTTTTTATTAAGTAATTATTACGTTATAATTATATAATTTACCTATCTACAATCACAACAGCATATAATATTCAAAGCTTTATTCTATTAAAAGTAATAAAAGTTGATAATTTTTCTAAAACTATATTCAGAGCATTAAGGAATTCTTCTTACACAATATACGATATTGGCAACATCACATTTTTGCTCATATCTTTATATCTATTTTTTTTAAATATAACAACTTATAACTGTATAACTTATGTTATAAAAACAACGTTCTTATACTTCCTAGAAACAACAAAAAATGAAAAACAGGTTCTTCATATTCTCATATCGAGGAAATGAGGTCCCAATTTTAGAAATGTTTCCTAGAAAATAATCCCAAATTAATCGAACTCAAATATCAGAAAATTTATTATCACAGTTGAACGTCTCTTGTTCGTCACATTCGGGACCGAGGGGTGACGAATACGAGAAAATGACGAATCACGGAAGTCGCGAAATTATCATGTAAATATGGGTAATCATAAGACATAAATAAATAAATGTGTATTTAATGTAGGTAATTTTGTAGTTACATGATTTATGTCGGCCGAAAAACCCAAAACACAATAGTGTAATAACACAACACTATAAAAACACAACAGAAGTCTGCACTACAAATCGTAATTACAAATACAACATGTTACTCTATTTTTATAAAAGACACAAAAACATATTACAGTACCTTGTAAAAACTATAACCCTAGGAAGAAAAAATACGGTGTATTAAATCTATTTATCTTTTAATTGTTAAAAAATTCTGTCATTTTTTTTTTTTGTACGAAAGAATTCTTTTCTGATGGCGCCAATACTATGTGACAGTGCAGACGATGTTTGTTATTACAGTGACGAATGCGGTGACGAGTTACAGAAGGTGACGAATTAAAGAGTGATGAGTTAGAGAGGTTCTACATTTTCTTCCGTATTCATTAAAAATTTTTTAAAAATTCAAGACAAAATTAAGTTTAGGTTAGAACTAAATAGTTTTATTGTAAATTAAAACAAGTCATAATTAAAAAAAAAAGCAAATAGGAAGATCTGATGTCGATACACGAAAAATATAAAGAAAACTGATGAATGGCTACTTTTTATGAAAGCCACGTCTTGTAAGTGTAAAGTTTTCTTGTCCTGGGAAGGGCTAAATAGCTCAAGCAGAAAGTTTCTGTTTCTGGTAATCACGAATAAGATTTAACTTTCCGTCTCCCCTAAGTTTCAGGAAAGCTATTGCAGCGTGGTTTGGAGGTTAGTCTAGCGTTTTGTAAAGAAAACTAATACTGCAGCTAAAATTAACGAGCCATTCATTTTCGTTTTGAGTATTTATTTTTTTATTTTTCGTTGTTTTTCTGCCAGTTTAGCAAACTTACACCTTCTAATATTAATAACCAAATTTAGCAATAGAAAAATTAATCAATTATATTTTACCTTTAAAAGAGTTTGACATATAAATAATTTATGTTTATAATTTATCGATGTCAACAAATACTTGACTTGAAATGATACTTTAAAAGTACTCTATTTTGCCAGACAAATGATTCAAGTTTTTAAAGACCCTTTCACCTACTCTGTTATTTGAGCGTTCAGCATTTAAAGATTCTTTCCAAGAAAACTCAATTTATATTTTCATAACTAAATCTTATACTAGTATCCTAAAACAGTTTAGTGTTATTGTTTTTGTGAAATCACATCTCTTGACGTTTAATAATTTAATAATCGCTAGTAGCATTATTGTTTTGGTGTAGTCAAATCATATTGAAATATTCAATAAAATCATTTAAGCATCTCAGATACTATTTATTTCAATTATAATTTTCAAAAGTTCATATTAAATTTTACTCTGTGTAATTGAAGTGGTTTAAAAATAAGGAAATAAACAAAAATAATTTAAAGTAAATTCCTACTTAAGCTAACAAAGAAAATTTTCATTTCAGTTACGTTTTATCATATAATTAGAATTGCATAGATAAAGTAACATATCCTTTGCGTTAAACACCTGTTCTTCCACATAACCTATTATCTAAAAACAGCTGTTTAATGAAATCACGTTATCAATTATTTTAAACCAAAATGATGAATAACTATATTGCATACCTTGCCCCTTTTAATGAAAGGTTTTTCTCCTAAATAAAACTGTAAGATATTCATTAAATTTAATTATTGTAATAAGTTTAAAAACAAACTGTATTAACATCAAATGTCATCCACTAAAAGTTTGAAAGAAAAATATTGAACTTAAGTGGATGATTAAAATGTATTTTAACAAAGATTGAAAAATTGAACAAGATATATCTTTATATAATTATATAAATAAAGTAAAATATCGTGTGCGTTAAAACACCTGTTTTTCCACACAACCTATAATCTAAAATCAGTTGTTTTATAAAATATGTTATCACTTATTTTTAACCACATATAAGGAAATAACTATATTGCAATGGCCCCTTTTGTAAAATTTTCTTCTCCTATATAAAACTATAATAAATTCATTAAATTCAATTATTGTATTATATATTTTTTTTAAAAACTGTCTTAACATCAAGTCGCATCCATTAAGAGTTAAAAAGAACAAAATATTGAACTTAGGTGGATGATTAAAAAGTATTTTAATAAAGATCGAAAAATTGAACAAGATATATAAATAAATTAACACGTAAATATTAAACACAATAATGTGCGCCTGTGATAATGAGGAAAGAAAGAGAAACGAAAACATAAGTAGAGAAGGACATAACGGGCAACATATCTAACACTTCTCTTCATGCGAGTAGGGCTATTCCGGAAGGACCACATGATGTCATAATGTCCTCTTATTCCTAGGATCAGAGGCCATTTACTTGGTTACACGTAACTCTTACTTCCCTCCTCTTATTCACAAGTTGGTAGCTAGTACCTTGGACCTTCAAGTCTATTATGTTTAATCCTGCATATGTTGTGTCCTGATTCAGTCCATTACCTCCCATATGTAAGTTTTTAAGGAGAGCTGGAGGTAAAGACATTTTAAAAACTTAAGGAGTAAGAAATTCAAGTTTTAATCTTGTTTAACCTATTACTAGTTATAAAGTACAAGACCAGTGTACTTCATGTATAAAGAATATAAACACATTAATCTAATTACACGTACTATTTATTAAACAAACAATAATATGTAAATACACACATACAACACTAATGTTTTATACATAAATACTTTAGTCTTAAGTCATGTCCTACAATTCACCAATGTTTAAAATAACTAAAACACCCACTTGTCTAGATATAGCTTGGATATTTATTTTGTTTTTTAAATCTAGGGTACACTAAGGGCGCCGCGGTCGTCGTATATGCGTCATCGTGAATTCTGCCCTATATCCATTATCACTGGATTTTAAGATTCTATTTTAAGACAGTCATGCTGGCTGATTCGTTAAATATATTTTGTGGGTTTAAATGTGTGCTTTTTGTGCAAAGAGAACGCGAAGATGCAAAACCAGCTTCGTAACGCAGAAACTTTGTAATTTGGTTAGCGTGTTTCCGGTTGTGAGTTTAAACTTTAAATAGAAAGAGGGCTCACATTTAAGACGTCTCCACTCGAACTTTCCAGGCATGATGAATCGCTGTACGATAAAACCTGATTGGATCTGACATTTCTCTTCAAACATCCCTTTGAGGGGATGCAAATCTAGAGATTCTACCTCTAAGCCTACACTTACAAACCGACCAGTCAGGGAATTCAAATCTCTACATACATCTGAAAGTAGGATGGATAAAAATTGTTTCTTTGTCTTTTGTTAATTTTTTTAAACACATCCAGCATAGTTTGGTATTGTAATTGTAAAAAATTGTAGTTTTGGTTGTTGAAATTATTTGAACATTTTCGTATCAATCTCAAAACATTAATGAGCTAAATATTGCTTAATTGTTTATATTCAGTTTGTTTTTGGTATACCAAGGTAGTGCAAAGGTGGCTTTACTTACGGATTTATAATAAATCTAATTTTAATAGTGTCCTAAGTAAATAGCAAACAAATCTTGTCGCTTTAAAACGTTCTAAATATCTCGAAGTACACTACTACCATTCATTATAAGTAATGATACTTTGTGTTTAAAACGGTTTAATATAATTAGTTCACACCCTATATATATATATATCTTGTACAAATATTCATTCGTTAATACATATCGTTTTTCTTCATTCAATCAAGTTGAAATAATTTTCATAAAACCTGTAGTGGATGACACTTGATATTAAATAAATTTAAGAAAGTGGATGTAAGTAGATAGGATTCGAACTGTATGACTACACGTTTGAAATCCAGCACTCTGGCACTAAGCCGACTTACCAAGCTGGGAATGTTTTCATGGAGAGGTGTAGGAAGATGATAATTTAAACAAAACCGTTTGTGGATTGCATTCAATGTAATTTTTATTGTAGTTATGATTTGTCACCTGAACGTTGTCGAACATTAAAAAATAATTGACTTAAACTCTCTCTTATATATTGTTAAATGGAAAACTAATCGAATGATTGCAAACATTTATTTATACTTACAAAAAGGTCTTTAGTACAAACAACAAATTTTTAAAGTCAATTCCCACTTTGGTAAACAAAAACAAATTTTATTTGAGTACTTATTATTAAATATTTACAGTTAAAAAAAATAACATAAAATATGCGTTAAAACAGCTGTTCTACCACATAACCTATAACATAAAATCACCTGGTTTATGAAACTATATGTTATCAGTGGTATTAACCCAATTAGGACAAAATAACTATAATGCACACCTTGTTCCTTTTTGTGAAACGTTTTTCCTCGTATGTAACGAAAATTAATGGGATTTAAATTTAAATAATGATTTATTATTTGGAAAAACTGTATCAACACCAAGTGTCATCCACTATAACTTAAAACAAAAATAATTTGAACTTGAGTGTTTGAATAAAGGTATTTTATTAACGATTGTAATATAGAACAATATAAACTATATTTTGATTGTAGACGATAAGGAAAGGTAGGCTAATAGTAGGGATTAAACAAATAAACCTACATCAAATTTGAGTATTAAAATTTATAAATAATATCTTAGTTGCAGAAATGGTGGTTAGATGGTTAGTAAACCACTATGACATGCTCCAAAAATATTTAACACCACAAATCTTTATTTTGCCAACTCAATAATTGATTTATCAAAAATGTAATTTATTTTCGTCATATTAGACGGTAAATGAACTGACTGCTTTTCCCGGGATTAAGCGTACCCTTATTGTTTCATACATAATATACAGACATGATTCTCTTTACTACTACAAAATGAATCAATACAGCTTATTTGGGAAGTCCGTTCTGCTACCCTTAGGCGTAACGTAGGGGCTGACTCCCGTTCTTGAATATAGACAGGTTAGTTTGTTCTTTCTTGCGTCTGATGACATTTTTCTGGGGAGATGTAAAGCACCGTTTCTATGAGCACCCATACGCTCAGATGTCACTGCTGCCGCGACAATTTTTACGTATAGCTGGCAACTCGTCAGCTGGCGCGAGATTGATCAATAGAGAACCTGTACTAGTCCTATTCAAAAACATTTGTTTTAGTAGTGCGTGTTGCATCAAAGACCCGAGCTAAGAAACTGCAGGCGTTGCGTTCGTTTATAAAACTGTTATAAGTAATTTTGTTCAAACCTTTATGGGAATGATCTGGTTAATATGACAAATAAAATCAAATAATCAGAGAGCTTGTATGTCCTTCACCTCTTCTACCCCGCCCCCTCCCCGCCGTCTATACACGTACTTCAAGATCACGCGTCAGCTTTCGAGTGACAAGCTACAATCCTGAAGGATGTATGAGAAGTACTCTACTACCACCTTTTATAAAAGTAATTTAAAGGATTGGTTGTAAGATACGTACTACTTGTACAACTATGTAAACTATTTTGTATTTAATTATAAAACTAAAATGATCTTTTTAAAACACTTGGTATTTGAGTATAAGACAACCTTAATACATTGAAGGCAATGAGGAGGTACTACCCTTCAACTCATCGTTTCATTGGGTACATATCTCTAGTTTGCATGCCTATTTATTCCTCACTTTGATTAAATAACTGTTTATCAGTAACAGTTAGAACATGCACGATCAGATAAATCAGGCTCAGGACAGATTACAAACCGCAAGGAACAAAACAAACTGAACTGTAGCGGCAACTCTGACGATGTGGTCAAAGTTTTAACCTACTTAAAGAGTTTGCCCAGTGCTATCGCTTTTTACAAAAGTCTCGTTCTGAGACTAAAGTTTTGGTTTACACTGGAAGAACGCCATTACTTATCCCTGGACAGCTTTTTCGTCCCACTTTATCTTTATAACTCATATGTTACGCCATTTAAATTTTCATTTAAATTAATCAATCAACTAAATTTTTCTCAATCCCCTATGATATTTGTTTTATTAGAAGAAGTAAATTTCACACTGTACAGATTTATAAGTAATGTAATAGCTAAAATATTAAGATTTTACGTTGAATAAATGATAAGTCTATTTTTAAATAAATAAAACCTCTAAAAGGTTTTAGAGGTTTTATTTATTTAAAAATAAACATTACGCCACAGTTGTTTCATATAGTTATAAATGATAAGTCGCTTGAATATTGAGTCAAAAATTCATTTATTTAGTACAACGTTTCTGTAACTAATTAATTTGTTGTCCTTACCAAGTCTAAGAACAACATAACATTGCTTATATATACGCATATAAAATATAAGTACACTCACTACAATAATTTTAAGCTTTTAAAAAAACTCAATGAAATTTTGTTCAATAACTTAATAAAATAACCCACCAAAGTAGTGAAAGTCAAATTCATTTAAATTATAATAAAAAACAGTAACAAAACTGAGAGAACAATAATATAGACACATAAAACACACACACACACACACACACAAATAACAAAATAAACCATACACGAAACAATAAAAGAACAAGAGATTAAACCATACAAATCAACCCTAGTTAATTCTTGGGTGTTATTAATTTATGTACCTTTAACAATGGCTTATACATACTACATAACTTATCAAAATCCTTTCTAATATTGATACCATTTTTTTGGCAAGTTATTATGGACTACTTCTTGCAGTCCTCTGCCTGCAGCTTGAGTCATTGTCCAGTATAATGCAATTTTCAAAATAAAAAAAAATACTACTCTTACATCTTTAATGGGTTATTTTATTGAGTTTTTAACTAATATTCCATTGAGTTTTTTTAAAGTTTAAAATTATCGCATTGAGTGTACCTGTATTTTACAAGCGTATTTATAAGCAATGTAGTAATGTTTTCAGGCTTGTTAAGGGCAACAAACTAGTTGCCGAAACGTTGCAATTAATAAATGAACTTTTGACTCGATATTTATCAACCAACTTTTCATGTATTCAACAGTTATCTCGAGTGCTCAAATGAACATAAAAAAGATTTTACATTATATCTCTGATTCTCAAACTCGCCTAATAGAATTTCACTTTTATTCTACCTAGTTGAATTAAAAGAGTTAATAATATTAAGTTAATTAGAGCTTAGCTAGTGAGAACAATTCACGACGGTAAAAACTTTATCAGTAGTAGCCAAGAACTGATGAAGGCGACATCGTCGTCGAAACTAGCGTGTTTTATTAAACTAATGTATAGTGAGATTTGTAGAGTGAACTAATGTAGAGTGAACTGTTTTAATTTTTAGCGTCGGTAGTAAATTAGCTCCGCTGACATTTGCTCTGACATCTATAATGTCATTTAACTGATAGCTTTTGCTGTTTAATTAGATGGATACACGTGGCCTAGATGTAAGCCACATTCTACAAGCTTCCAGTTCCGGTTAGGTTGCTAACTTTTCCAGCATTTAATTAATTTGTTTATAGATAATTTCTTACAGCAGACTTTCTTATTAGAGTGGCCACCATTACTAG
>JBAIZL010000009.1:42109433-42126933 GCA_036971475.1 Prosapia bicincta | reverse complement strand
TCACCGGATTGCACTAATTGCTTTATGGCGGATTCTAATTGACGTCTAATAAATCATTTAAGATTTACCTCGGCCAGATTTCGATAGAACACAAGGCTCGTAAGTCAGCGGTTGTTGTCAGGAGGTTATTACATTCCGATCGATAACACATTGACCGCTTAGTCCACAACATTGTGAGCTATAAGTGGATAAGTTGGTTTCTCTAAGCGTAAATTCACAGGAGGAGCAAGCCACAAATTATTCATAAACACGCAATCATTTCAATGATTATATTAAAACACTTAATAATTATATAGCAAATAATTTATTTTAAGGGTATATTTTTTAAATGATCTATAGGCCTATGTTTTTATATTATCACAGTGACGTCATTTTCAATTATTATACTACTCTAACTGGTTCATTGAAGGCCTTTACATTACGTTTACTTTTGCGTCCATGTTCATTAGAAAACAAGGCCTAATTGTTTCTTATTTTTGAGTTGACAATTCAATCAGGTTTGCAGGTTTTTTGTGTGGTTAAAAGTAATATAAATAAACATGTTTTAAAGCCAATTGCAACTTAAATAAACAAAGAAAATTTTATTTTATTTACTTTTTATTTAATAATTACAATTTATATAAATAAAGCAATATAACATTTGCGATGAACCAGCTGTTCTTACACATAAACTATAACACCAAATCAGGTGTTTTAACGAAATCATATTTTATCACTCATTTTAAGCCAAATGGGACGAAATAACTGTATTGCATAACCTTTCTCCCACATAAAGGTGTATAAAGGTATTTCTCCCACATAAAACTAAAATGAATTCGTTATTAAGTTTAATTAATAAATAATATTCGAAAAAATTCTGGTAACTCCAAGTGTCGTCCACTATAAATTTAAAAAGAGATATTTAAATTTGAGTGGAAGAATATAAAGTATTTTAATGATTTAAAATTTGAACAAGATATACATATATAGGGAAATGTGACCTATTAGTAGGAATTGAATAAAATCCGTACAATACTACGAAAATCTTTGATTAAACAATCTTACTTTATTTATCACCTTTAGATTTAAAAATATCTTTCTTTTTTGATGATGGCGAGACAACTGTCAGATATCCTCTTGTAATCAACCCAAAGGTACAGGGTACATATTGTTGGCCCCAATCTCACTGAGGTAAACTCAAAATGCTAGAAATTTGGCTACTTTCCACATATAATAATTTAATTAGGTTCCAATTTGACATTCAGATGAAGAGGGGGAAAAATAATTCTGTACAAAAATTGTCCAAATTTCAACAAAGTGGTAAATTTAATTGTTCAAGAAGTTGTTAGGAAGAGCAACCATGATTATTTCGAACTGTAAAGGTAATTATCGCACTTGAAAAACAGGGTGATCCAAAACTAATACCAGGATTTTGAAATTGCGATAATCAACAAATTAAACGATTTAAACATCCCTGAATTTGAAATAAGTAAGCTTTGCTACCGTGTTTGTCAGTTTCATGCTCAATGGTAATAATGATATTTCCAATTCTCCTAAAAGAATGCTGTTCTCAGACAAAGCTACATTCCACACATATGCTGTTGTTAATCGCCACAATTGTCGCATATGGAGTTCAGAACGCTTTAACGTTGTGAAGAAACACGCGCTTGATTCGCCAAAGGTGAACTTATGGTGTGGATTAATGCATGACCAAGTGATAGGTCATTTCCTTTTTGCAAAAAAAAAACAATTATTGGTATAATTCATCTTGATATGTTAGACCAACTTTTGTTTCCTCGAATCAAAGACATAAACAATATAATAAAGCATGAAAAAGTTTGATCTTTTCTCTTCAATTTGATATTTAATTCATTTAGTTATCTCGAGCAGTCTTTCGTTACCGCTCGTTCAAAATCTCAGCATTATTTATGAATCACGCTGTAGAAGGTTTTATTTGTCTGAATCCTTTATCGCATGCAATGAGTCTTGTTGATCCGTTGTTTTTCTCGTCAACACTTCCTTCTCAGATCAATACATGGTTCATAGTAACGAAACTGGCTGTGAATTCAGTACCTTTGATTAAACTTTACAAATAAGAGAGGTTATTATTGGTTTTAGAACCCATTCTACCGTCCAGTCAAGAGCGGAAGCACCAGAGTGCAGTCATACACTCCCTCCATTGAAGAATGATACACAAAATGTGATCCAAAAAGTTTTAACAAAGAAAGCTACTAAAATTGTCAAATAACTAGATTGGGAATGATATTAAAGCTTAACATAGTAAATGTTATCTGATGAAACTTCCTTAAATTATAATAGGTGTTTAATGAAAACGTGGCTAATGGTAAACAAGCGAAAGGAGATGCTCGGGGGTTTGGAATATGATGGAGAACTCATAGAACTCGTCGAACATTATAAGTATTTGGAACGAATTCTCAATGAACATTGGGACACCACACACAAGACCCGAATAGAATTAGCCGAATGTTTCTTTATCAAAATGAAGGCAGTACTATGCTCCGTGACATCGATCTACCCTTAAGGATTCGCATTCTTAGTTGTTACGTCTTCAGTATGCTTGTGTACTGAAATCGCACTGCAGTCGGAGGATTTCATAAAACGAGAATATTAATATTAATTTTGAAATAGCATTTAGACCACTAATTGATCCGAATAATCCTCCACGAGCTGTGGACAGTGCGTTCAAATAATTTTTAGAACTAATAACTATAAAAAAAATATTAAATTACTCGTTTACCTGTTGTGAGGCGTCATTATGAATAGAGTTACCTCTCTCTAGTTCCCTCGGGAAGTTAGCATGCCGCGGGATGTACTCCTTTGGTCACAAGGAAGACGTGTCCTCTCTCGACTGCTGTCTCTATAAGACTCTACTCGACGACTCACTTTTATTTAATTTAAAACTATACCGGAAAAATCAAACTTTGCTTCACAGATATATTGCTATCGGTCAGCTGTCGGTCTCTCTTGGCGACAATGCTCTCAGAACTATTTGGCGGTAACATAAAAAGACGTTAACGAACTTGGCGGTAATATAAAAAGACGTTAACGAACTTGGCGGTAATATAAAAAGACGTTAACGAACTTGGCGGTAATATAAAAAGACGTTAACGAACTTGGCGGTAATATAAAAAGACGTTAACGAACTTGGCGGTAATATAAAAAGACGTTAACGAACTTGGCGGTAATATAAAAAGACGTTAACGAACTTGGCGGTAATATAAAAAGACGTTAACGAACTTGGCGGTAATATAAAAAGACGTTAACGAACTTGGCGGTAATATAAGAAGACGTTAACGAACTTGGCGGTGTATAGAAAAAGACGTTAACGAACTTGGCGGTAATATAAAAAGACGTTAACGAACTTGGCGGTAATATAAAAAGACGTTAACGAACTTGGCGGTAATATAAGAAGACGTTAACGAACTTGGCGGTGTATAGAAAAAGACGTTAACGAACTTGGCGGTAATATAAAAAGACGTTAACGAACTTGGCGGTAATATAAAAAGACGTTAACGAACTTGGCGGTAATATAAAAAGACGTTAACGAACTTGGCGGTAATATAAAAAGACGTTAACGAACTTGGCGGTAATATAAAAAGACGTTAACGAACTTGGCGGTAATATAAGAAGACGTTAACGAACTTGGCGGTGTATAGAAAAAGACGTTAACGAACTTGGCGGTAATATAAAAAGACGTTAACGA
The DNA here is from genome assembly GCA_036971475.1 of Prosapia bicincta. Taxonomy (NCBI): domain Eukaryota; kingdom Metazoa; phylum Arthropoda; class Insecta; order Hemiptera; family Cercopidae; genus Prosapia; species Prosapia bicincta. The sequence goes on along the minus strand of JBAIZL010000009.1, from coordinate 42,123,230 downwards.
ACTTGGCGGTAATATAAAAAGACGTTAACGAACTTGGCGGTAATATAAGAAGACGTTAACGAACTTGGCGGTGTATAGAAAAAGACGTTAACGAACTTGGCGGTAATATAAAAAGACGTTAACGAACTTGGCGGTAATATAAAAAGACGTTAACGAACTTGGCGGTAATATAAAAAGACGTTAACGAACTTGGCGGTAATATAAAAAGACGTTAACGAACTTGGCGGTAATATAAAAAGACGTTAACGAACTTGGCGGTAATATAAAAAGACGTTAACGAACTTGGCGGTAATATAAAAAGACGTTAACGAACTTGGCGGTAATATAAAAAGACGTTAACGAACTTGGCGGTAATATAAGAAGACGTTAACGAACTTGGCGGTGTATAGAAAAAGACGTTAACGAACTTGGCGGTAATATAAAAAGACGTTAACGAACTTGGCGGTAATATAAAAAGACGTTAACGAACTTGGCGGTAATATAAGAAGACGTTAACGAACTTGGCGGTGTATAGAAAAAGACGTTAACGAACTTGGCGGTAATATAAAAAGACGTTAACGAACTTGGCGTTAATATAAAAAGACGTTAACGAACTTGGCGGTAATATAAAAAGACGTTAACGAACTTGGCGGTAATATAAAAAGACGTTAACGAACTTGGCGGTAATATAAAAAGACGTTAACGAACTTGGCGGTAATATAAAAAGACGTTAACGAACTTGGCGGTAATATAAGAAGACGTTAACGAACTTGGCGGTGTATAGAAAAAGACGTTAACGAACTTGGCGGTAATATAAAAAGACGTTACAGTATGGAGCTGAAGCAAAGACACTCACAGAGGCCATTGGTAAAATACTGGGGACTTTTGAAGTGTGGACCTACCGGCGTATGCTGCGTATTTCATGGGTTGACCAAGTCTGAAAAACAGCAAAGGTCAATGAGCTGAACAAACAAATCATACACACTATCAACAATAGAAAATTAGAATATTTCTGTCATATTTTACTTATTACAAATTATCAACTCTTTCATCTTAATATACAAGGAAACATTGAAGCCACAAGATGCCCAGGCCATCGCAGACGAGCTTACAACAATGGTTTGAAGTCGGCCCTTTTTAGAAGATCAGTTGTCCAGATTCAAATAGTGCTGATGGTTGCCAACGTTCGACACGACACGTTCTCTTCTTATAAAGAAAAAGATGTATATCAAAAATATATTATCTTAATTAAAAAATCTTTCAAATCCAGATAAAACCCATAATTGTTGCATAATTGTTGATAATCAAAAGTTATTAAATAATATTAACAAAAATTACTTCCATGTGTAATTATTTTAATATTGTAATATTGACACCCCCCCCCTTATATATACATGGAAAACGTTATAATACTTAAGTAACAATTATGTATATTCTATATGTTGTATATTATACAAGAAACAATATATAATAATAATAAATTTTGTTATAATTCGGTAATAAACTATAGTTAAGTTAATTGTAAATATAATACAATTTTAAAAAGTTGAATTAGTTTTTGTTATAAATAAGTTTGCATTGATCACATATTTCTTTAAGAATACAGTAGTTACGTTATAAATATGGATGAAGACGTTCAAGAAAAAAGCTGAACGATAATGTCCCTTGTCGTAAGAGAAAACGCAGGGGCTGGTATAAATATATTACAAGGGGAACCTCGCGTAAGCGTACATAAAGTGGGGTTCCATGTAGCCGGGGGTGGAGTCGGGAAGCGATAATGAAGGAGGGAAGGTATAAAAAACGTTGTGATCCTAGTGGCATGAATAACGTAGTACGTCTAATGTTAAGCAATGTTTATTGATTCGATAGTAGTTACAAAGTAAAGTTTGATCTCTGGAGCACCTGTGCATGCAAATATATATATATGAAAATGAAAACTTTATGTTTGAAATGGGACCAGTAAATTAAAGTTATAGTTTGGAAAAGGTGTGATTGTGTCAAGATTTTAATAGGTTTATCCCATTACGAAGTTATATCTCCTTAAATCATTTCCATTGTTACATTTTTCAATTTCTTTTATTAATTCACATTCTCTTATATATATATATATATATATATATATATATATATATATATATATATATATCGCAATATGTTTTCTTGTGTATTAATAAAGAACAAAAGTCAAAATACAAATACAAGAATTGTAAATTCAAATATAATTCTTGTATTTGTATTTTGACTTTTGTTCTTTATATATATATATATATATATTATATTAAATATGGTGATATGTTTTCTTGTAATATAGTTAATATATTAAAAATATTTCAAAAACAAGAATACTTTTAATGAATATATTTATTCAAAGCTTTTCGCCGATAAAATAGTACCAGCATCTTCAGGAAAATAATTATCTAATAAAATGTACTGATACTGATAATCTAATAAGTATCTAATAATTATCTGATTTTATTAGATAATTATTTTCCTGAAGATGCTGGTACTATTTTATCGGCGAAAAGCTTTGAATAAATATATTCATTAAAAGTATTCTTGTTTTTGAAATATTTTTAATATATATATATATATATATATATATATATATATATATAGTGTTTTTTCAAATATGAAGTCAATAGTTATATTTAAAATGAATTAATTATAGTTTTATTTGGGAGAAAAACTTTTCATTAAAGGGGCAAGGTATGCAATATAGTTATTTCGTGCCATTTAGCTTCAAATAAGTGATAACAAATGATTTTATAAAACAGCTGATTTGATGTTACAGACTATGTGGTAGAACAGCTGTTTTAAAGTATAGGTCAGGTTTCTTTATTTATATTGTTGTAAGAGTTGTAAGTTAGAGTTTGTAGTAGTAACACTCACTGATGATGATGACTTGGTCATTGAAACTCGTATGAATAAATAAATGAATAATTTGTGAGTTTTGTGTATGTTTTTATTTGTTTTTATATTGTTGTAATTATCTAGAAAAAATTAGCTCAAATATTTTTTTGATCTAGGTAGGAACAGATAAAAAAAGAATTGTTTGTATTACTTGTTCTTAAAAATGTTTTTCTAATAATAATATTTTCAGGCAAACAATTATTTATCTGTTATGTTAGAGTTTGTCCAAAGCTGTACGAAGATAAATTAAACAGTAAATATAACTAAAAAGTTAGGTAAAGGTAGCAAAATTTTGTTATGATGTAGAAGAGACAGAGTTGCGTTACTCTGTCACGGTACTCAAAGAAGGCAATGTGTCCAGCGCAACAAGGGTGGTCAATCTAAGGGTTGAAAAGCCAAAAAAGATTCTGAGTTACTGAAGCTCGAATCTAGGACTTTTTCGTTAGAAATGACGTGCTCCACTAACTAGACTAATTTTAAAAATATATATTTTTTTAGTTTATTGTAAAATTGTGTTTAAAATCAACCATTATATTTATTTAGCAATCAGAAAGTAATATTTAATTGTAGTTATAGAAATAGAAAGACTTTGATTTTATTTATTCACAGAAAAATTTAATTTCCCTTAAAGCTAAACATAGAGCTCCATTTTAAATATTTCCAGAAAATACTCAAAGATAAATAGTAAGGGAATAAGTAAAATAAATTTACCCGCTATTTTAATAATATCAGTAATATATGTATAATTTGTTGGACTAAACTTCGTAGAAATATTTTATAAACTTAAAATTACAATTACAGTTTGACGCCTATTGCTTATGGTATACCTGGAGACGTATTACAGTGTAGGGCCTATTTTTAATCAGCCTCAGTTATTCTATTGCAGACGGAGCCCTCTTTAGCAGCAGAAAATGATTTTATTATCTTTCAAACGCTGGAATTACACCACAAAATATATTTTATATATTTGAGTACATTTTTCTACCTTTCCTAACATTAACATTTTTTTTTGTTGACCCGTTTCGGAATGATTTTATTTTCAAAACTTTAATAGTAGTCCCTTTAAATAAATTTAAATAGTTTTGAAAATGGAGTCATTCCGAAACGTGTAAACAAAAGAAAATATTGTAATGTCAGGAAAGGTAGATGAATGTACGCAAATACAAATACTCCTAATAGAAGTGAAGATTAGTAAATTAGGAATTTCACAAAATATATGATTTTATTTCAATAGTCGTTTCAATGTTATTGTAAACAATAAATTGTATTCAACCAAATGTAAAACTATAAATGCGTTTTATAGTGTCATTACAAAAAAAACACATTTTCTAACCAGTTGTTTAGTGATATCTGAATTTATTTTAGTGAAAATAAAAGCAAACCAAAATTATATATTTAAAAAAGGACTAAAAGCCTTGTTTAAGTGATTGTTCTTTAGACAATTTAATTAGGAATAAGTTAATTGCATTATGATTAGCTTGATCATAGACATTCTGATTATTCTAAAGCTAGGTATATATTTTATTGTACTTGATAAATATGCTACTGTTGCAATTTACAAAAGATGCAGATTACACGAATGAATTATTTATTATGATTTTGATGGTTTAAAATTAATTGCTTGTCTTGCATGACATACCCAGCCAGTGTCGGTGTCTGGTAGAGACTAGCTGCACTAAAAATATACCTGCGCCGTTCGATATAATGCTCAGGCAATCCGCAGTTCCCTCGAGTATGAGTAGAAGCCAAAGTGACTCCTGTAAAGTTTAGTTAAGCATATTACACCGTTGTATTGGACAAAATGGAACAAGAAGTTACATAATGAAGGAAATAAGAGTTTTTGCAACGTTTATTATAATATGAATTTGGATAATTTTAAATCAATTGCTTAGAAATAATTTTGTTTGTAATATACGGGATTCCATTACTTTATTGTATATTTAAAATGAAATAATGGTTAGCCTCTTTTAAGATGTATTTCATGTAATTACATTATGAACTAGCTTACAAAACTGATAGCAATGGGAAAATGTGACACTTTAAGTACGGTAAACAAACATTTACACATACACACACACACACACACACACACACACACACACACACACACACACACACACACACAAATACATACATACACACACACACACACTCGCACTACACCTTAACAAAAGATTTCAATAATAAATACACAAAAACCTCTTAACCACAAACTTTCTTTATTTTACCCTTATGTACATTTCAGTTACAAAGTAACCATCCGCAGAGGGATAACATACAAATACTAGTCTTTGTATGTTATCCCTCTGAGGATGGTTACTTTGTATCTTACTTTATTTTACATAAGAGTAAAATAATGAAAGTTTGTGGTTAGGGGGTTTTTGTGTATTTATTATTAAATTCAACCACAGTATATTCCTAATAAATAGTAAAAGAATTCAATTATTACTGAAATTACACAATAACGTAATTTAATAACACAGTTTACAAACAATTTGTGACAATATAATAGTAAGGGATTAGTAACATTTATAGACCCAAAATGAATGAGATACACTTTACAAACAAACACAGACAAATAAAATACCCGCCTCACCAGTGTAATGGAGAAAACGGAATTTAATAATAATGCATAAAACAAAAGCTTGAGAATGAGAGCACGTAAATAATAGCTCTCGAAAGCCGACCCGCAGATATACCAAGTAAGATTCTTATTTAAGTACATTTAACTGTATTTTAAGTTTTACTCATATTTTATGTAACTTGAATTGGAAATTCGTGAAAGTAATTATATTGAAAATAAGAAAATATATAAATATTTTTGGGAGGTAAGAAAGAACACTATGAAAACTATATCCAGAGAATAAAGTTGAAATGAATGCGGAGATCTTAATGCTCAGGTACTAAAGAAAGAAATATATATATATATATATATTCATTTTTTATTTCTCAAATAAGCTTGAAAATAAGATTAGGTATTTAATAACTCTCGAAAGTCGATTCGGAAATATACCAAGTAAGATTCTTATTTAGGTATATTAAAGTGTAAGTGATAAGTGAATACAAACAAATGTATCCAAATTCGAAACATAAATACCTGAATATTATTATTGTTCCCTCAAGTTATTTGCAGTCGTAACCTTTCGTTCTTGTTACCATCTGTTGCTAAAGTAAAACTGAAGCACATTTAAGTTTCAACGCAACTTCTTTTATTAAATGCAAAAATGAATGTAATTTATAAAAGACAAACTTTCTTATTATTCTGCAAGCTGTATTCATTAATTTAATAATGAAAAGTAGAGAAAGTATAATGATGATTGTGTAAATATACAATTTTTGTGTAGTTGTTATTATTGAAACACATATAAACACCAAAAATCATTTCAAAACTATCAAAACAATATAGTGACACATCTGTAGTTCCATGGGATAACCCTGTGATGTGAGGGAGAGAGAGGACTCCATCTTAGAGCCTGAGACACGTTATTTGACTCCTGGCTAGTGCTCTGGATTTATTGGATCCTGAGGGTAGTAGTGTAAAGGTGGTCAAGGGCTATTTTAAGATGGCCCTAAAATAGAACTAATAATGATTTAAGAAACAAACAATAGTTTAGAGCCAACTAAAGGTTTGTGTCGTCTTATTTTCAATATACACTTTTTTGACAAATTTCAGGAATTTTAATTATATAACTTTCATTTTTAATTTTAGAAAAATATGAAACTAGATATAAGTAAATTGGGAATTTTCTAATAAGTTATAAGATAAAATGACCAAAAGGATTCATATTTCTTGCTTTCAGCCCATTACTAGGATATTCTACTATAAAAAGGACATTATTAGGTTCTTATTAGGTTACAAGTTTTTGAAAGTCTGGGAAACCTAATTTTTAGTTGCTTTTTGAGGCACTATCTTCTCTTACTATCTGTCACTTCTATTTCCCCCTCCACCAGTTACATCCTTCACACGCTTTGATTCCTTTAGAAACCCAAGACGATGCATGTTACTATATTCTTTCCCCTTTGAGCGTTTATTTATGAATTTGCCCTAATTTTTATCAATAATAACCTTATTCCACCATTTTTTATTCAAATTTTTAAATATTTTTATTATATTTTTATTTTATTTTAATTGTTTTCTCAGGTTTACTTGTAAAACGTTTATCTCACATACATTTATGTATCCTAAAGTTGTGTAATATTTTTAAATTTGTGTTTTTAAACATTTCTGTACAATATGGAGCTCTTCATTTATAAAAAATTCAATTTTAAAATTCACTCAGTTTGCTTTAGTTATTAAAAGTAATAAATAATAGTTATGTATTTTTTGGTCACATAGTTTGAGCTTTTTATTTCCATTTGCAATTTTTCTTGTGTTAAATTAGTTTCCCTACACAAAAACAAAACTTATTTTTTTAACATTTAAATCGTAAATTACAATATAAGTATTTTAAAAAACCAAAACACCACAAAAATAATCAGAAATAACCGATACGTACAAGTTACCTAAGATCTGTCTAGTTTATAAAATATTGTATTCTAGATTTTAAATTTGTAACAGCACCCTCTGAAGATGATGTCATGGTCATCGAAATGTACATAAGGGTTTTTTTTTGGTAACTGGTAATAGGAGTTACTTTTTTAATTTTTTGGTATTGAGGTTTATGCCAATATTTTTATTGTGATATACGAGTATTGTACCTCTGTAATCAATAATTACAGTTAAACACAATTAAATAAATAAAGTTAAACACAATTGAAATTATTTTGAAGAAATAATGCTTCTATAAAATGCTAGCAGATTAACGGGACAGCTGCTAACATACGGACCACGCTGACGAAGAGAGAAGTGTCAGCAATTGTATCCGGTCATTGCGGCTGACCAGCGACAAAAACCGGAACTATCCATCGCCAGGGTTGCAATAAATTCCAACCTTGATTGAAAACAGAACGATAGGTATGTTGGGTAGATGCTGCGGTATCTTCTTGGTTTTATAGATTCTTATGCTTTCTCAGTCACAGGGTCTATTAAAACTTCGGGTTTTACCAGAGTTGTATTCAGTGGTTATTTCTGTCAGTCCGTTAGTCTCTCTCTCTTTCTGTCTCTCTCTCTCTCTCTTTCTTTCTCTCTCTCTCTCTCTCTCCCGTTCTTTTCTACGGATCTATACAGATTGCTTCGAGTTTAGGAGTATTTGTCGTCATTGCTCATTTCATGTATAAAGGTCGTTTTGGTTACAATAGGGCTTTTTACAAAAACGATTATGCCGGAGGCAACTTTTCGAGGTCCCTTACAACAAACAAACAATAGAAAGGAATTTCGTAAACAAAAGTGGCGTCGGTAGGACCACCTTCACATAATTATATAGACGTCAAATTTTAAAATGTCGGTTTACATTCAGAATGTTTAGAGTTTCTCAAACCATCTGCATCACGAAACAAATGCATTTTCAGTTGAGTCGCTTTTAACGTTCGTTTGTTCCATATAGAGGCTCGACAGGAAAATGGCGTTCGTCGTAGCAGATTAAGCGTCACCTGGAGGCCTGCTACGTTACACCCCTGTCTATTACAGGGTAAAATAGAATTTAATTGGAAAAATTCATTATTTTAAACAATCATTACTATAATATTTTATGGTTTACTTTTAAAGGTAACGTTAGTATATTCTTACTTTGACAACAAAAGAATTAAAATAATTAGTCCAATATTATTACGAAATAAAATACCTTTGAAAATATTATTTTATAATTATAAATTTATAATATTATAAATTTAATTTCAATCTAAATTACAAAATAAAACAATGAAATATAATTATTTTAATATATGTTTAGATCTTTCGTGATAAAGTTGAATATATATATATATATATATATATATATATATATATATATAATATCAAATGTGTTTTCCTGTTAGAATATTTTTAAGATCAAATAATATACACAAATAGAGGAATATTTAATTTATTGAATAATAAACTCAAAGCTTTTCGTTGGTTTACATTACCAACATCCTCAGGAGTTACAATACTAAGAATCTTGGTATCTTAGATTCTTAGTATTGTAACTCCTGAGGATGTTGGTAATGTAAACCAATGAAAAGCTTTGAGTTTATTATTCAATAAATTAAATATTCCTGTATTTGTGTATATTATTTGATCTTAAATATAAATATATATATATATATATATATATATATAAATATATATTAAATATGGTGATACGTTTCTGGTGAAATAATAAATTCATAAAAATATTTAAAATACAATAAATGTTATAATTTTATATTTTTCGAAGCTTTTCGGTGGTTAACGTATTAGCATCTTCAGGAAAAATAATAATATAACAAAATATATTAGACTTAAGAATTTTCGTAATGAAATTTGTTATACCATTACCTATCCTGAAGATGCTGATACAATAATAACCAAAAAGGTTTGAAAAATATAAAATAAAAAAAATTTTTTTGAAATATATGAGTGTATAGGAATAAGCATACAACAGAAATACATTTTTCATATCTGGAGGGAAACATAAATTGTAAACAAGAGGACAAAACACAAATATATAATTTGAAAGAGCTTTTAGTTTCTCGGGAACATTAAAATATAAAAGATAATGAACAAACCGAGGTAATGGCGTCTGTAGCAGACGTATTGTCTCCAGACTACGGTGACGTCACACAGATATTTAATTGTGAGCAATGAATTTTTCCTAAATATTTTTGCGCGGGTTTAAATTCAATCTTGTAGATTCTAAATTTCAAAACCAAATGATATTTTACATATTATCTCTGTTTTTATTGAAATGATGTATGTTTCGCAAGTTATTGTTATGGTTTAATGAATGTGTTTTATTTGTTAAAATTTAACATAACTATAACACAAAATCTATTTAATAAACTTTATTTTACCTATAGCAAAACCGAAGGTATTTGAATCATTATATAACTGTTGAATATACGGGACTGAAAAATACTTTAATTTGTAACTTTTATATAGTCTAGGAAACATCGTTTATCAGTTGATTATTTGGTTATTTTTAGTGATATCACTCAGTAAAAACCATTACTTACTGCTATTTTTTAGGAGAAGCGTTTCGCACTTGATCAGTGCATTGCTCAATGCTGTGAGTCACGGACGAGAACAGTTATCCGTTACTCTCAGCATTGAACAACACACTGATCTAGTGAGAAACGCGTCTGCTAAAAGTTATCAGTAAGTAGTGTTTTTTATTAAGTGGTGTCGATAGAAATAATTTTAAGAAACCTCAAGACGTACACCACAAAAACTGCGAGTTTTATCTTTTGGTTTTTTAAATTGCAAGAAAGTACTGTGTTGTGCGGAAAAATGTAACTTGAAAGAAAGATGGTTAAAAATAAGATTGTTAATAAAGAGAACATATACGTAACGACCTAGTCAAAAAACACAAAGATAAATCCTTATGTGAGGCTTCTCCTACCTAGCATTGCAACCACGGCTTCACGAATCCATCCTGAAACTCGTGATTCGCGCCCGGGAGACTAGCGTCAGTCCCGAAACGAGGGTCTAGGTGCCGGGACGCATGGTACCAGTAAGAGTCTGGCGATCTTGCTGTTGGACCTGGACTGAGGACTGACCCACCTCTGAGAATAAATAAGGCCTTAACTAAACACTGCGTTTCGACCGCTATTCCAAACCTACTCGGGACCAATAGAACTACAACGGCCAGGTTTCTATCCCTCGATACCGTGTCTGATTAGTTCAGTTCAAGTAGTGCGGAACTCTCCACTCTCGGTTGCTTTTACCTAAGAGCCGTACCTTCATGGTCGAGACTTGGTCCTATCCCGTGGGACCTGGACACCTTGGCTGGAATCCTCTAAGCTACTGGAATTCCTGATGTGGGAATTTTCTTGCATCCGTGCTAATTAATATCGGAAAATCTAATGACCAAACCCTGAGACTCAGTCTTAGATGGGCATAAAACCCTACCCGTAAGGATAAAAAGAAGATACATTGTGCTGATGTGTGTTTGGAAAAAGAAGAATAGAAGAAGCAGAAGAAGATAGAAGAAGAGAAGTGAAGCAGGAAGATACCTCCTGACTTTAATCTTCCTTTCTAAAATACACAATTTAGAAAAGAAACGGGGAGTCTACCCTAGTCTGTGGAACCACCACCCCACCTTTCCGCAGCTTATGTATCGGGGTATAGAACCCAGGAGGGCTTTGTGCATGATCCCGTGGTACTGTTATTAGGATATAAGCCCCGAAACCTTGAATGATCGTGGGCCCGCTATCCCACACCTCGTAAACGAGTAATGGGGCCACTACAGTTTTTCTAGACCTCCAGACACCGCCTGGGACTTACGAGACTAGACGGGATGCTGTACCCCACAGAAGAAGCTACAGCGGGATATACTTGATAGAGGGGTGAAGGATGTAACATCACTTTTGAGAAACAGGTAAGTTTTACCAAACAAATTTTGAAACAATCACCAATAATACTGAGTTTATAGTAAATATTATTTTGTGTAACCCTTTTACAAACTGCAAAATGGTGCATTTCCGATTCAGATTCATTAGTTTCAGATTCAAAACGTTTTTACCCTACCATGTCACCTAAGCAGTGGAATAGCAACAACATTGGTAGTATATCCTCTGAAGTGCTCTTTGTACGAGCACAAAGATAAGTTTCAAACAAAACCTGAGACTCTGCATTTTAAATTAAAAGAACGACGTATTTTTATGTAAAAATAATATTCCCGGTTGCATTCTGCGCCGCTCTTGGCATTAGAGGAATTAAAATATGAAAAGCAACAATTTCAGCTCCTTTTTTGTTACAGATTAAAAGGAAAAAGAAGATTGCAAACCTTGAGATTAGAGTTAGTACTTCCAAGTATTGTCGCTCGAGCAGTAACTACATGGCCGAGTGAAGGTCACTTAGAATGAAAATATAAATTATTAACTTCTTGTTATTGGAATATGTTTTGTAAACAAATATATTATTTTCATAGGTTGTCTTAGTTGAGTGCCAACTTTCCAACTTTTAACTAGGGCTCTTTTATTTACGTGAAATAAATCCCTGTACACAAAATTTACTTGTGTAGTTTTATTCTGGACGATTCGGTTTCTATATATAATATTGTCACTTACTTCCCGTCTTTTTGTATGTTGAGCTTACTTTCGTCTCGATTGGTTGTTATTTCTCACTATATATATATATATATATATATATATATATATATATATATATATATATATATATATTAGTCCATTAGGATTGTCCTATTGTTGTATGTGATTTTATTAGAAATACCTTACAATATACTGTAATTCACTTATACTTTGTGTTCTGTACATTCACGTGGTGTACCAGAGTTACTCAGGTTAGCCTGACCTACTTATGCTTTGTGTACTTCACTATACTGAGTAGATTTTGTACTTTTGAGACTTCTGTGCCCTTAAGATTGTTTTAAATTTTCATCCCGTCTGGTTAATACTCATAAACTTATAGTTACATTCGTGATTCCATTTTGTGCACACGCTCACTCACTCATTATTGCAAGTTATTTTTGTGTGTTTCATTTTATTTTGTGAAATTTTTCATTATTACTAAATCTTTATTGCTTAGGTTTCTCATACATCTGTGTGAAGCAAATATCCCCTTTCGTATATATATATATATATATATATATATATATATATATATATATATATATATATATATATATATATAACTTATATACATATATATAGTAATCCTCTGATGAATTTCTTTTTCTTGTTTTATATATACACAATTAAAAGACACTTTCAAAAGTAGAAATTTTATTTTATTTTTTTTCGTATAATGAAGCTTTTAGCTGATTGGCAGTATCAGCATTATCAAAAATTTTCAAACTACCTTATAGTTCTATGACTACATCTGGACTAAATGTATATTTATATATAATTTCTTTTTTCAATATAAGTACAGTCTGGATAGTCGATAACTAAAAAAAACCTACATCAGGTGAATATGAGGATTTGTATAATTGCTCAGACCAGTAGTTCTACCTTTTGCTATCAGATTCATACCTTCTCTCTACCGAGGGTATAGTCTCGAAGGTACTTGCTCTCTGGTAATGTTATGCAAACCTAGATGATAGTAGCTCTTCAATGCTCATAAATAACATAACCCATAATGGGATGCAAACTTTCAAAGGCCTAATTGGAGCTACAATTTTAAAACCTTTATTAATCACTTTCCAGTGTCATGTAATTTGATTGGTTATTACAAACGTTATTTGGGTAACATTGTTGTTGACATTGTTTAACTTAAATATAAATATTTAAAGACGTGTGACTCTTAGGTAGGCCTAAGTCTAGTGATTGTTGTTTCCACATAACCTTCATTAACGATTTAAAAAATCATTATAAAAACTACATGAAGTAAAATGTTTCTTGTTTCCTGATTACGTAAACCAATAATAACTATGCGTAAATTAAACGTAAATTAGTTAGGAATAATGTTCCACAAAATTTATTGTAGTTTATAGGTTAAAATAGTCAAAATATTTACTTATTTCGTGTCCAGTTTACGTGTATTTGGTTTTTAATGCTCCATATAGAGAGATAGTAAAATGGTTAAGAATTCTGTATAGGTAAATGTATACTAAATATAGTCGTGTATTTTGACTCAGAGTTTGTCATATATAGTATTTGAATTTTTAAGATGTCTTTTTCAAGACAACCTGTAATCAGCTTATTAAATAGAAAGTTACAAAACTATCTCCCTGCTTCTTGCTTTTATTACAGTGATAACAGTTAAGTGGAGCCTAAAAGGTTCAGGCTGCCAGTAGCCAGTAGCCCTCACGAACAGGAGATAACATTGGGAGCTTGGGTTAATGCGTAGGACTTACTACACATTTATGTACAGCTATATCCGATGATAGG
>JBAIZL010000009.1:42086933-42104433 GCA_036971475.1 Prosapia bicincta | reverse complement strand
AAGTTGGATAATACCGTAGGATTGCGATGAAATAAAGTGGGCTAATACTTTAGAATTGCAATGAAATGAAGTGGGCTAATACTTTAGAATTGCAATGAAATGAAGTGGGCTAATACTTTAGAATTGCAATGAAATGAAGTGGGCTAATACTTTAGAATTGCAATGAAATGAAGTGGGCTAATACTTTAGAATTGCAATGAAATGAAGTGGGCTAATACTTTAGAATTGCAATGAAATGAAGTGGGCTAATACTTTAGAATTGCAATGAAATGAAGTGGGCTAATACTTTAGAATTGCAATGAAATGAAGTGGGCTAATACTTTAGAATTGCAATGAAATAAAGTGGGCTAATACTTTAGAATTGCAATGAAATGAAGTGGGCTAATACTTTAGAATTGCAATGAAATGAAGTGGGCTAATACTTTAGAATTTCAATGAGATGAAGTGGGCTAATACTTTAGAATTTCAATGAAATGAAGTGGGCTAATACTTTAGAATTGCAATGAAATGAAGTGGGCTAATACTTTAGAATTTCAATGAAATGAAGTGGGCTAATACTTTAGAATTTCAATGAAACGAAAATGGGTAATATTGTAGAATTGCAATGAAATGAAGATGGGTAATATTTTAGAATAGCAATAAAACGAAAAAGAATAAAACTACAAGATTGCAATAAAATGAAGGCGGTTATTATTTTAGAATTGCAATAATATGAAGGGGATTAATATTGTAGAATTGAAATAAAATGAAGATATGCAATATTTTAAAATTGCAAAGAAATGAGGGTGGTTAATATTGTAGAATAGCATTAAAATGAAGGTGGTTAATATTATATATTTTCAATGAAATGAAGATGGGTAATATTTTAGAACTGCAATGAAATGAAGATGAATAACATTACACGATTGCAATACAATAAAGATCGTTAATATTTTAGATTTGCAACGAAGATGGTTATTATTGTAGAATTGCAATAAAATGAAGATGTGTAATATTTTAGAATTGCAAAGAAATGAAGGTGGTTAATATTGTAGGATTGCAATGAATTGAAGATGGGTATTATTTTAGAATTGCAATAAAATGAAGATGTGTAATATTTTAGAATTGCAAAGAAATGAAGGTGGTTAATATTGTAGGATTGCAATGAATTGAAGATGAGTATTATTTTAGAATTGCAATAAAATGAAGATGTGTAATATTTTAGAATTGCAAAGAAATGAAGGTGGTTAATATTGTAGGATTGCAATGAATTGAAGATGGGTATTATTTTAGAATTGCAATAAAATGAAGATGTGTAATATTTTAGAATTGCAAAGAAATGAAGGTGGTTAATATTGTAGGATTGCAATGAATTGAAGATGAGTATTATTTTAGAATTGCAATAAAATGAAGATGTGTAATATTTTAGAATTGCAAAGAAATGAAGGTGGTTAATATTGTAGGATTGCAATGAATTGAAGATGGGTATTATTTTAGAATTGCAATAAAATGAAGATGAATAATATTACACAATTGCAATAAAATGAAGGTAGTGTATATTTCAGAATTGCAATGAAACAATGGTGGTTATTAATGTAGGATTGCAATGAAATGAAGGTGGATAATATTGTAGAATTAAAATGAAATTAAGATGGTTAATATTTTAGAATTGCAATAAAATGAAGATGTGTAATATTTTAGAATTGCAAAGAAATGAAGGTGGTTAATATTGTAGGATTGCAATGAATTGAAGATGGGTATTATTTTAGAATTGCAATAAAATGAAGATGAATAATATTACACAATTGCAATAAAATGAAGGTAGTGTATATTTCAGAATTGCAATGAAACAATGGTGGTTATTAATGTAGGATTGCAATGAAATGAAGGTGGATAATATTGTAGAATTAAAATGAAATTAAGATGGTTAATATTTTAGAATTGCAATAAAATGAAGATGTGTAATATTTTAGAATTGCAAAGAAATGAAGGTGGTTAATATTGTAGGATTGCAATGAATTGAAGATGGGTATTATTTTAGAATTGCAATAAAATGAAGATGAATAATATTACACAATTGCAATAAAATGAAGGTAGTGTATATTTCAGAATTGCAATGAAACAATGGTGGTTATTAATGTAGGATTGCAATGAAATGAAGGTGGATAATATTGTAGAATTAAAATGAAATTAAGATGGTTAATATTTTAGAATTGCAATAAAATGAAGATGTGTAATATTTTAGAATTGCAAAGAAATGAAGGTGGTTAATATTGTAGGATTGCAATGAATTGAAGATGGGTATTATTTTAGAATTGCAATAAAATGAAGATGAATAATATTACACAATTGCAATAAAATGAAGGTAGTGTATATTTCAGAATTGCAATGAAACAATGGTGGTTATTAATGTAGGATTGCAATGAAATGAAGGTGGATAATATTGTAGAATTAAAATGAAATTAAGATGGTTAATATTTTAGAATTGCAATAAAATGAAGATGTGTAATATTTTAGAATTGCAAAGAAATGAAGGTGGTTAATATTGTAGGATTGCAATGAATTGAAGATGGGTATTATTTTAGAATTGCAATAAAATGAAGATGAATAATATTACACAATTGCAATAAAATGAAGGTAGTGTATATTTCAGAATTGCAATGAAACAATGGTGGTTATTAATGTAGGATTGCAATGAAATGAAGGTGGATAATATTGTAGAATTAAAATGAAATTAAGATGGTTAATATTTTAGAATTGCAATAAAATGAAGATGTGTAATATTTTAGAATTGCAAAGAAATGAAGGTGGTTAATATTGTAGGATTGCAATGAATTGAAGATGGGTATTATTTTAGAATTGCAATAAAATGAAGATGAATAATATTACACAATTGCAATAAAATGAAGGTAGTGTATATTTCAGAATTGCAATGAAACAATGGTGGTTATTAATGTAGGATTGCAATGAAATGAAGGTGGATAATATTGTAGAATTAAAATGAAATTAAGATGGTTAATATTTTAGAATTGCAATAAAATGAAGATGTGTAATATTTTAGAATTGCAAAGAAATGAAGGTGGTTAATATTGTAGGATTGCAATGAATTGAAGATGGGTATTATTTTAGAATTGCAATAAAATGAAGATGAATAATATTACAAAATTGCAATAAAATGAAGGTAGTGTATTTCAGAATTGCAATGAAACAATGGTGGTTATTAATGTAGGATTGCAATAAAATGAAGGTGATGTATATTTTAGAATTGCATTGAAATGAAGGGGGATAATATTGTAGAATTAAAATGAAATTAAGGTGGTTAATATTTTATAATTGCAATGAATTGAAGATGCATATCATTACACGGTTGCAATAAAATGAAGGTGGATAATATTTCAAAATTGCATTGAAATGAAGGTGGATAATATTGTAGAATTGAAAAAAAATGAAGATATGCAATATTTTAAAATTGCAAAGAAATGAGGGTGGTTAATATTGTAGAATAGCATTGAAATGAAGGTGGTTAATATTATATATTTGCAATGAAATGAAGGTGGGTAATATTTTAGAATTGCAATGAAATGAAGATGAATAACATTACACGATTGCAATACAATAAAGATCGTTAATATTTTAGATTTGCAATGAAGATGGTTATTATTGTAGAATTGCAATAAAATGAAGATGAATAATATTACAAAATTGCAATAAAATGAAGGTAGTGTATTTCAGAATTGCAATGAAACAATGGTGGTTATTAATGTAGGATTGCAATAAAATGAAGGTGATGTATATTTTAGAATTGCATTGAAATGAAGGGGGATAATATTGTAGAATTAAAATGAAATTAAGGTGGTTAATATTTTATAATTGCAATGAATTGAAGATGCATATCATTACACGGTTGCAATAAAATGAAGGTGGATAATATTTCAAAATTGCATTGAAATGAAGGTGGATAATATTGTAGAATTGAAAAAAAATGAAGATATGCAATATTTTAAAATTGCAAAGAAATGAGGGTGGTTAATATTGTAGAATAGCATTGAAATGAAGGTGGTTAATATTATATATTTGCAATGAAATGAAGGTGGGTAATATTTTAGAATTGCAATGAAATGAAGATGAATAACATTACACGATTGCAATACAATAAAGATCGTTAATATTTTAGATTTGCAATGAAGATGGTTATTATTGTAGAATTGCAATAAAATGAAGATGTGTAATATTTTAGAATCGCAAAGAAATGAAGGTGGTTAATATTGTAGGATTGCAATGAATTGAAGATGGGTATTATTTTAGAATTGCAATAAAATGAAGATGAATAATATTACAAAATTGCAATAAAATGAAGGTAGTGTATTTCAGAATTGCAATGAAACAATGGTGGTTATTAATGTAGGATTGCAATAAAATGAAGGTGATGTATATTTTAGAATTGCATTGAAATGAAGGGGGATAATATTGTAGAATTAAAATGAAATTAAGGTGGTTAATATTTTATAATTGCAATGAATTGAAGATGCATATCATTACACGGTTGCAATAAAATGAAGGTGGATAATATTTCAAAATTGCATTGAAATGAAGGTGGATAATATTGTAGGATTGCAATGAAATGGAGATAGATAATATTTTAGAATTGCAATGAAATAACGTTGGGTTGTATTGTAGAATTACAATAATATGAAGGTCGTTGATATTGTAGAATTTCAATGAAATGAAGATGAATAAAATTACTGGATTGCAATAAAATGAAGGTGGTGTATATTTCAGAACTGCAATGAAATGATGGTGGTTTTTATTGTAGGATTGCAATGAAATTAAGGTAAATAACATCACACGACTGCAATAAGATAAAGGTGGTGTATATTTTAGAATTGCATTGAAATGAAGTTTAATAACATTACACGATTGCAATAAAATGAAGGTGGTGAATATTTCAAAATTGCAGTTCAGCAGAACTGCGTTTTGTCGTCGAAAAAATGAATGAATGTACTCCGGATATCAAATAATCATTATACCTTTCCATCTGTGAAGAAATACGTGTCAGCATAGATACATACACGTGGGTGTACGTGCGTGCGTGTGTGTGTGTGTGTGTGTGTGCTTGTGTGTGTGTGTGTGTGTTTGTGTGTGTGTGTGTGTGTGTGTGTGTGTGCACGTGCGAGCGCATTTGTGTGTATAGAGAGAGCGAAAGGGAGAGAAAAAGAGAAGAGAGAGGGAGATGTAAGATAAATCTAAAAGATAGATAAATATCACTCCCCTATCGTACAAATGTAACGTTTATTCCCAACGGAAGAAAACAATGCTGAAACATTAAGTGAATTGTAAAACGCCACCAAGTACAAGACTATAAAGATACGGACCAAACAAATGTCGAACTCGGAAATGCACGGTCGCAAAGCGATAGCCAGCAGGTGGCAAGACCGCAGAGTAAGCGAACCGATCGTTCCGCGCCATTTCATGTCAGTCCTGCATCCTGTGTAACCAAGAACAATAGACAGACACCTTGCTGAAGTTTGTTCGACCAGACGAGATTTTAATTCCAACTACCTGTTTGAATCGGTCTAATGACTGGAGCGACTCATCGATATCAAGGCCTCGGTTACGCTTAACAAGTCAAAGCTTCTTACATCAGCCCGGAGCGTTTAAAACAGACGCAGAAAATACGTTTACTTTTCTATTGCGCAACATTGTAATTCCCTAAGCGTAGTAAGAACTACACTTACGTTATACCCCTATATTTGGGCTTAGCATGTGAGGTTATGTTAAAACAAATCAAAGACAAATCAAAGAAAGTATGTATTTGATTTGTTTTATACTTAAGTTGATTATAAATCTTTTAATTCTAATTATTGGGATTTAATTTCGGGCAATATATAATATATATTGTTGTCGCTAAATATTCATATTTATCTTAGTTCTTCTTTCTAATTATGTATTGGAATTTCACCTATATAATTAACCTGGTGATTTAAAGCCAACTTAAATGTTTTTAAAACAACGAATTATATTTACCTACCGCGAATGATTCACAAAATAGAACTTTTTTGATTTATTTTACCATTTTCATCATGAAAATGTATGTATTTTATGACTGTATTAAAATTTAAGTAAAAACAGTAATCGAAAAAGTTAGTTAAATGTGTTGAATACTTTAGACATATAATGGACAACATTTTAATGTTAAATTTGTAATTAACAACTTGATTTACCACACTATCGTTAATCAGCAACAATAGTAAATATAATCTCATCATTAGTAATTAATAGAATTAATAATAATATCGTGCGTGATCTATCAGTAATTTTAACATTGGTAATAACAATATTAGCAATCCTATCAATAGTAATTACCAACATAGGAGATATAACTATTAGTAACGAACCATGTAAGTAACCCCATCATTAGTAATTAGCAGCATTATTATTCCATTAATAGTAGGAATAATCCCTCAAATAATATTAACTTCATATTGTTATCCAAGCATTAGTAATTCAGACATTATTATTCCAGATAATAGTAATAACAACATCAGTACGCCCATCATTAGTAATTCCCAACATTAGTAACTAGCCTTATTAGTAATCCAGTTATCAGTAATTAACAACGTTATTAATCCCATTATTAGTAATAACACATTATTACTACTATTAATTAATAACAACACTAGTAATCCGGTCATTAGTAATAACAATATCAGTAATCATATCATTAGTAATTACCAACGTTAGTAACGAGCCTTATAAGTAACCCAATTATTAGTAACTAATAACATCATTATACCCATTATTAGTAATTCATAACACATTATTCCCACTGTTAATAAATAACCTCATTAGTAATCCAGTTATTAGTAATAACAATATCAGTAATCATATTATTAGTAATTACCAACATTAGTAACTAGCCTTATTAGTAATCCAGTTATCAGTAATTAACAACGTTATTAATCCCATTATTAGTAATAACACATTATTACTACTATTAATTAATAACAACACTAGTAATCCGGTCATTAGTAATAACAATATCAGTAAACATATCATTAGTAATTACCAACGTTAGTAACGAGCCTTATAAGTAACCCAATTATTAGTAATTAATAACATCATTATACCCATTATTAGTAATTCATAACACATTATTCCCACTGTTAATAAATAACCTCATTAGTAATCCAGTTATTAGTAATAACAATATCAGTAATCATATCATTAGTAATTACCAACATTAGTAACGAGCCTTATAAGTAATCCAATTATTAGTAATTAACGACATTACTAATCCCATTCTTGGTATTCAGCAACATATAATTTCCTAAAACTTCCCATAATTCTTCCTAGCTATTATTAAAAGTAGCTGTTAGTAACTAGCAGTTATTACTAGAAATATTTGTAACGAACCATATTGGTAACCCGATTAGTAACTAAAAGGAACATTGGTAACCAAATTATTAGTATTCAACAACGTATTATAATTCCCATAAATTCTTTAAAACATCACATAATTCTGCCAAACTGTTAGTAAAAGCATCCGATACTAATTAACAGCTGTTATTAAAGAGTATTATCCAGATATTGGGATAAATGAAACAGATAGATTTTGTATTAGCTCTCCTCGTGATGCGTAGAAGAATAATCAGTAGTATTTATATAGACAATTTCTTATATATTACACATATAACAGAAAAGATATATTGCCATTTTTTCAAAAACATTTTTCAATGCATTTTTGGGGCATGTATGCGTAGAGTAGTATTTAAAAAAATTGCATTAAAAGAATTTTAAAAATTAAAAGACTAATAACTGATAATCTCGATTTTTAAAGTTATAACCATTTTTAAAAGATATAAATTTAAAATTACAAAATAGAACCGTGGTACTGTGGACCTAATAACCTCATATAAAGAACCGCTTTGGATTCCATTCGACAACAAAGGCTGTGTGCTGTAGTAACGTTGGATCAGGTGATTATGTCGTTTCATTCATGTCGTATAAAAGAAGAGGTACAAAGAGAAGAGTACCTTTGTCTGTTATTACACAACTTGTGGAACAAGATCAAAACTAATTAATTTTCTGCAGAAATAGAGAAACTATACAGAGTGTTAGAAGCTCTTTACTTATTCCAAAACTTACTGTACATTCTAGATAGGATTGTAGATAACCGTTTGACAACTCTTTAATATGTATTAAACGATATTGTTTTCAAGCATTTCATCATTTCCAGAGGGATCTATTACAATAAAATACAATTCTTTCCATGGTCGGTTTAGATTGTAATAATATCAGACGGCCATTGAAATGTACACATGGGTTTAAATACGAGTAGTTAGTAAAATAAAATAAACGAAATGTTATTTTGACAAAAAATTACGAAGAAGGCTTGAGCTGAAAAATTAAGAAGGGCAGCTGGGTTAAGATTGAGAATAAACAAACGTGTGGAAGAGGGCTGAGCTACAAGTGGACATGGAGCAAATATTTACAGAAATCATATGATTAAAGAATTAACTAAGGCTTAAGATTGGAGTGCTTTACAATCTGTGGGAATATTGGAGTGATTGGATTTAAACTGAACTTATTAATTCGAACAAATGTACTTTAATATGCTTAAAAGAGAATAAGCATACGTCGGTCTGACGTATGAAAGGAACTAAGAGGCTTATTGCACTTTTGCTATTACTTGCGACGAGACGTTTTGTTAACTAAAGGTTGTTACATAGTTAACTTACACTTGGAGGAAACGTTTTCATCTTCTTCAGCCTCCGTTACTTCTTACGGTTGGGTTAGGTGGGAGGCTGAAGAAGTCGTAAGATGAAAACGTTTCCTCCAAGTGTAAGTTAACAATTTAACAACCTTTAGTTAACAAAAAGTCTGGTCGCAAGTAATAGCAAAAGTGTAATAAGTAATTTACAACCAGCTCGTGATGAACAGCAACAAGATTTCAATATTCAACTAAGAGGGTTGGATGTTTCTGTGGAACTATTATGAAATGGCGCTAATATCGGGGTAAATAGAACTAGGATATGTGCTAACTTGCCGAGTAAATCAACTGGTCATGCAAGGCAGATGGTTCGCAAGCCATTTTATATTGCTGAAGTTGAGTTGTTTAGGAAACGATACTACATCAATTTCCAGGATATAGTCGTTGTGATAAATTTATAGCATATTGGTTACATTGTAGCAGGACATCACTTCCTTCAGAGAATTAAAAGAGAAATCACAGAACGTATTCAGAGAATACAAGTGCAAAATAGACATTTTCAAATATGTTTGTGAACGCTGTTGAATGTACAACATTATAATCAGCTTAAAGCTCTGACAGAGAGGACTGGAAACAATCATGGCCACGTCTACAGTTATTATATTTTGAAAAAAAAAACATGTAGTTTTGCCTAATGAGAAATTATCTAGGCATTTGCTATCAAATAGTCGTAAAAATAATTTCATTTCAAAAATTGGATTAAAAATAAATATATTATTATGATTATATGTCATTATTGGTATTGATTGGAATTAAAATTTTAATTCAATATTATATTTATCAACTGACAAAAACTGTTTGGTATCATTTGTCTTTAACAATGTTCAATATATAATGTAACATAACCTGAGGTTAAAATATTTGCTTTAAAACATAACGTTTAACATATGATCATATGATATATGAAATCATATGTTATCATTTGTTTCACTTTAACGTGACGCATATTGTAACCTAATAGAATATATACTGACGCTATAATTCTGACGGAATTTATACTGACGCTATAATTCTGACGGAATTTATACTGACGCTATAATTCTGACGGAATTTATACTGACGCTATAATTCTGACGGAATATATACTGACGCTATAATTCTGATGGAACATATACTGACGAAATTTATACTGACGCTATAATTCTGACGGAATTTATACTGACACGAAATCATATGTTTATGTCCATCCAATGAGTTTTTGTATTGTAGAAGTTTTACTTTAAAAATTATAAGAAAATTCGCCATTGGTCCAACAAAGAAACTACCAACAGGTGTGTGCGCGCGTGCGTGTGTAACTGTAACACATGAATGGGACTTACAAGAAACGTTCGCTTAACTAATGGCAACAACCATTACCGTTAATGACGACCATTACAGCTGTAATTACAAATTTTAGATATAAGTCTTATTGGTTCTATTGGCGCAAGCCCTACAGCAGCCGGGTATGTTGTGTCTGGTTTGTTGTCCAACGAAGGTATGAAATAACACCCTAAACTCATTTAATTATTAGTAGCTTATTAAATACCAGAAACTCTTGTAAAGTAATATTTTTCAATAAATGTATAATATTTGTTATGCTTTCTAAGTAACATATTTGATAAACTGATACAAATTTTCAACCTGTCGTTTCCACACATATGTTTTAAACGTAATGTAATAACCTAAAAAATACATCATATAATATAATTCAATATGTAAGGCTATAGCAATATAACTCTATAGATTTTGGCACACAGTCTCTACGACGAGATATCTCAGCCTACAAAGAGAGGTTTAAAATACGTACGATGTCATTTACTGACGCCAGGACGAAGGCTAGGTTTTTATTGAACAATATGAAATATACTATTTACTTAAATAATAGGATATACGTCAACAGACGTGTATCGCAATTGAACCAAATGAGTGACGTAGCTCAGTAGATAGTAGTTTTTTACCAAGTTAGACAGATGAATAAGTAAATATCTTCATCAGTAAATGAAGGTACACAAATCCGTAAGTGTAACTAAATTAAAGTTTGTATGTGTGTGTGTGTGTGTGTGTGTGTGTGTGTATGTATGTGTGTGTTTGCGTGTGTGCGTAACTATAACACGCATCGAGAGAATGGTTTCAAAATGGCGCCGAGTATGTATTTCACTCTGATGTAAGAGCTTTCATTTATTTGATATTGTTGCAGAGGGTTGTAATAATGTCTAAAATGAGTTCATCTCCCACCCTCTCGCAATTGATTTGCAACTGAATCTGCCTTCCAGCGCCTTGATAATTACATATTTAACTTGCACAACACGTACACTACCGAGATAAAGTAACTTCCTCTTCTAACATGTCGCTACTCCTTGCAACTGTTCTGCTTCCATGGGACGCAACAAACAGATCAGACAAGTTGTAAAGCACAAACAAACATGCTATTTATTATTAGTAAAGAGTGTATAATACAAACTAAATGTAAATAAATATTCCGATAGAAATATTCGCATTTTGCTAAGCCATCTCTCTATGGAAAGTTCAAAATTGTACTTTACTCATTACGATAAAACGTTTCTTTAAAAACGTAAATTATGTTTTAATCCAGTTAATTTTTTGTATGACGTCATAAATGTCAACCTTATATATGTAAAAAAAGGTTCGAAGTTGAAATCAGTTATATTGCTTTTTATATATACAAAAGTAAAATAAGATTAATAAGTATTTACTTCAGTGAAAGACCTTATTTCACTGTTAGTATCGATAAACCCTATTTCGGCGCCTAATTGTCAGAAGAAATCTAGCGGGAAAATTTGTTCATGAATCGGAAAAGCACTTCCGGTACAGCTATGAATAGTTCATAGTTTTATAATGTTAAAATATATTATAATATTTATCATGATGACAAAAAACAAAAAGCATTAATAAAAACTTTCAAACGCAGAAAACATTGAATAGCAATTTCAGGGCGCCTGAAGTAAAACGCACAACTAAATTAGAGCAATGGGAATCTTGTTTGACAGCTATATTGTGAACCAATAAAAGACCTGATTTCTAATGCACAAATACATCGCGCTCTAGGTGGGCAAGCGCGAAACTAACCAATGGAGTTTCCGTGGCTTTAAGTCTGAGGTTGTGAAAGGATACGTGGCTTTGAGTCTGAGGTTGGGGAAGGATACGTGGCTTTAGGTCTGAGGTTGTGAAATGATACGTGCCTTTAAGTCTGAGGTTGTGAAAGGAAACGTGACTTTGAGTCTGAGGTTGGGGAAGGATACGTGGCTTTAAGTCTGATGTTGGGAAATGATACGTGGCTTTAAGTCTGAGGTTGTGAAAGGAAACGTGACTTTGAGTCTGAGGTTGGGGAAGGATACGTGGCTTTAAGTCTGAGGTTGGGAATGGATACGTAGCTTTGAGTCTGAGGTTGGGAAAGGATACGTGACATTAAGCGTGAGATTGTAGAAGGATACGTGGCTTTAAGTCTAAGGTTGTGGAAAGATACGTGACTTTAAGTCTGAGGTTGTGGAAGGATACGTGGGTTTAAGTCTGAGGTTGTGAAAGGATACGTCGCTTTAAGTCTGAGGTTGTGAAAGGATACGTGGCTTTAAGTCTGAGGTAGTGGAAGGATACGTGGCTTTAAGTCTGAGTTTGTGGAAGGATACGTAGCTTTAAGTCTGAGGTTGTGGAAGGATACGTGGCTTTAAGTCTGAGGTTAGGGAAGGATACGTGGCTTTAAGTCTGAGGTTGTAGTAGAATACGTGGCTTTAAGTCTGAGGTTGTGGAAGGATACGTGGCTTTAAGTCTGAGGTTGTGGAAGAATACGTGGCTTTAAGTCTGAGGTTGTGGAAGGAAACGTGACTTTAAGTCTGAGGTTAGGGAAGGATACGTGGCTTTAAGTCTGAGGTAGTGGAAGGATACGTGGCTTTAAGTCTGAGTTTGTGGAAGGATACGTAGCTTTAAGTCTGAGGTTGTGGAAGGATACGTGGCTTTAAGTCTGAGGTTAGGGAAGGATACGTGGCTTTAAGTCTGAGGTTGTAGTAGAATACGTGGCTTTAAGTCTGAGGTTGTGGAAGGATACGTGGCTTTAAGTCTGAGGTTGTGGAAGGATACGTGGCTTTAAGTCTGAGGTTGTGGAAGGATACGTGGCTTTAAGTCTGAGGTTAGGGAAGGATACGTGGCTTTAAGTCTGAGGTTGTAGTAGAATACGTGGCTTTAAGTCTGAGGTTAGGGAAGGATACGTGGCTTTAAGTCTGAGGTTGTAGTAGAATACGTGGCTTTAAGTCTGAGGTAGTGGAAGGATACGTGGCTTTAAGTCTGAGTTTGTGGAAGGATACGTGGCTTTAAGTCTGAGGTTGTGGAAGGAAACGTGACTTTAAGTCTGAGGTTAGGGAAGGATACGTGGCTTTAAGTCTGAGGTAGTGGAAGGATACGTGGCTTTAAGTCTGAGTTTGTGGAAGGATACGTAGCTTTAAGTCTGAGGTTGTGGAAGGATACGTGGCTTTAAGTCTGAGGTTAGGGAAGGATACGTGGCTTTAAGTCTGAGGTTGTAGTAGAATACGTGGCTTTAAGTCTGAGGTTGTGGAAGGATACGTGGCTTTAAGTCTGAGGTTGTGGAAGGATACGTGGCTTTAAGTCTGAGGTTGTGGAAGGATACGTGGCTTTAAGTCTGAGGTTGTGGAAGGATACGTGGCTTTAAGTGTGAGGTTAGGGAAGGATACGTGGCTTTAAGTCTGAGGTTGTAGTAGAATACGTGGCTTTAAGTCTGAGGTTGTGGAAGGATACGTGGCTTTAAGTCTGAGGTTGTGGAAGGATACGTGGCTTTAAGTCTGAGGTTGTGGAAGGATATGTGGTTTTAGGCCTGAAGTTGCAATATGCTTTTACTTGGAACAATTCCTTTCTATTTAGAATTAAAAACTATTTAGGTGCGTTTTCAAATGTAGAAAAGATTCTCGTTTTGCTTTATTGTATCCTCACAATATTTACTTTATAACAATTGATAGTAAATTAAATGATAATGCTGTACTTAAGACATCAGCTGTTATCAGTAATCTTATGTTTGTTACTTTCTTCACTAAACT
Organism: Prosapia bicincta; assembly: GCA_036971475.1. NCBI lineage: Eukaryota > Metazoa > Arthropoda > Insecta > Hemiptera > Cercopidae > Prosapia > Prosapia bicincta. The sequence continues at coordinate 42,090,645 of JBAIZL010000009.1, read as the reverse complement.
ATACGTTAATTAGTTAATGGTTTATTATTTAATAATAGTTATCAATTATTAAACATGTTAATTTATGTATGAATAAATCATACTTATAATAATTCTTAAATGCAATTCTTGTATATTAAATATCACCGTTTAGTTATCGGAGTAACTAAACGATAACATATGGTAATGCTTTTAACCTATAATACTGCAGGTCAAGCTACTATCTGCATTGTACATCATTAAATAAAAACCTACTTATTTAATATTATTTATCACCCAATTAATATAATAGTTTATATTTAACAAGTTATACGAACAAACAATTTTCTAAGTATTTTCCTCATCAGGCTAACACAGAAAAATGTTTTTAATTACGTTTTCTTAAATAATTACAATAATTATAGATTTGGTAACCTACGTTGCAACGTAACCTATGGTTTAAAACAGCTGTCCTACCACATAACCTATAACATAAAATCAGCTTTTATCACTTACTTAAAGCCAAATGGAAAGAACAACTAAAATTAATTATTTGTTTAATCAATGGATTAATATTGGAAAATACTGTATTTACATCATGTTTTATCCACTATACATTTAAAAATTATATTTGAACATGAGCGGATAAATAAAAAGTATTTTATCTTGTATTATCTTAATATTTGAACCAGATAGAAAAGATTGTGAACTGATATTAGGACTAAACACTTGTAAATGTTTATAAACCTGTCTATAGTAGCACTTACTTATATTTGTTGAGGACGGCCGTTTTTTGGGAGATGTGTCCCATTGTCAACTCAGACCGTAAGTGCTACTATAGGCAAGTTTGTAAACATTTACAAGTGTTTAGTGATGACTAGTAGTTTACGTGAAGATGGAATCAACAAATATTAAGATTAAGAGTTGCAAAAACCTCTACCTTGTGAATTCATAATGATAATGAGTGCTATATTTGTATCCCAATGTTTGTAGTGAAATCATTTAAGACGATTTGAATGCATTTTAATCGATATCGTTGTGAGGATTTTTTTAAATCAGTAAACGTTTCAACTTTTGTATAGATCTTTTACTTTATATTTCATGTTTTAGTTTATCGCTTGGTCCCTGCAGATCCCAGGTTTTAAATTTACAATTCACATGCTTGGTTGTTTTCCTTTAATATTATTAGTAAATAATCAGAAGGTTTTTGAAAACGATTTTGTGAATTTTTAATTATAATAAAAGAATAGTTGAGAATAAAAATCCAAAGTAAAACAATATTGTAAAACTAAATACATTAACTAAATACATATTGTTTACAATACATTAAGTAAAACTTCCTAAACTTATCAAATTAATATTCACTACCCGCAGGGGGGTGCGGACTAGCTGCACCTACTAAGAGGGGTTTGGCGTCCCTCGCGGTACCCCAGTCTAACATTACACTACTGACAACACTCCCACATACTAACACATACACACGTACATACAGACTCAAATGACATTTCGTCTCTCACAGTCTCATACACACACACACACACACACACACACACACACACACACACACACACACACACACACACACACACACACACACACACACACACACACACACACACACACACACACACACACACACACACACACACACACACACACACACACACACACACACACACACACACACACACACACACACACACACACACACACACACACACACACACACACACACACACATACACACGTATGTAAAGATTCAAATGACATTTCGTCTCTCACTGTCTCATACACACACAACACACACACACACACACATACACACACAACACACACTCACGCGCACAAACACGTACACACAGACTCACACACACACACACACACACACACACACACACACACACACACACACACACACACACATACACACGTATGTAAAGATCCAAATGACATTTCGTCTCTCACTGTCTCATACACACACAACACACACACACACACACACACACACACACACAACACACACACACACTCACGCGCACAAACACGTACACACAGACTCACACACACACACACACACATTTTAAAACATCCCCATTTCACACTAACATCTTCTCTTAGGGATTTTGATTGCAGAACCGTTGCGCGTTACAACTCTGGACTAGGATGTTGATGTGAGCTTGCTTTGCCGAAGACGTATTCGTGGTCGCCGGTCTCCCAATCCCTTCGGTCCTTGGTCAGGAAGTGTCCTTGTGCACAGTATTACGAGTTCTCGACTGAAGCCCAGCAAGCCGAGCTGAAGAGGAAACTATGGGCCACATAGTACTGGGGATTGAAAATGATCAAAAATGGTCCACGAGGGTACCCGTTCTTATAGTTACGCCCGTAAAGTCTAAAACGATGGTTGGTTTCATGGTAAACCTACAAACGTCAAACCTAGTTAGAGGAAGAAGCGTCGATGGGTTTCGCTGAACATGGCTAATGAAGAAAATGAGATTAAGATAGACTTGTTAGCATCAATAGCTGAACTACCATCATAGGTTTTTATTGTATCGTGCGTAGAAGAGAGGGAGAATTTGTCAAAAGTGTTCCTTTTTCTGATACTGAAGGGTATAACTGGATATTTATCAGGTCCTGTCTCTTCCGTAAAAAAGGTACGCAATGGTACACTGCTCTTAGAGGTAAATATTTCCATGCAGTCCCAGGCTCTACTCAAGACGACCTCCTTTTTCCTCCCCACAACTCCTTGACTCGTCTAAGGAAGTGATCATGTGTAGGGATTTACTGCATGTGTGAATAGATGAGTTAGAAAAGAGATAATAGCCGAATGCGTAAAGTCGTGATACAGGGATAATGACTGGGCGCAGGAACAGAGAGGGCCAACTGCATTTCTATTAGTTACATTCGGGAAACCATCTTTTCTCGAATACATCTACTCAGGATATCAAAGTCTATCTGTGAGACCTCATGTTCCACAGATAATGTGGTCGCTGCTATAAATGTGAGCCCTTAATATACGAAAGCTGAAATCTGTGGCCACTGTGGTAATGAAGACAATACTGGTAAGGACTGAAAGAATGCTCCATAATGCGGCAATTGTGCTTTCGATCACACTACTCGCTCCTTTAACTGCCCAAAGTTCAAGGAGGAGAAAGATATCCTCAGTATAGTGGCAAAAGAAAAGAATATCCTTTTTGGAACACCTAGGAAATAAATCCTATGTTTTAGCTATCACGTCTGGAAATGCATCCTGTTCTAACTGCGTTGAGATGACGAAGATAATAGAAGACCTCACTCAACAGTTTCAGTTAGCTACTAGCTCTTGTCACAACATCGTCTGCTAAGCATTATGTGGAGCAAAACCGATTTAAATTTAATACCAGGTATCAACTGGAACACTTGTTGAGCGCAGTAAGTCTTTGACAGAGACAACTATTCATAACGATGGTAAATCAGTAAAACCTATAAAAAATTCTCAAAATAGCACCTTCCAAATTATGTGCTAATACAATCAAGGACGGCCTCATATCGTCTCCTCTCCTTCTTTATCATATTATTTATCCATTTTTTATCTACCACCAGGAGTTATGGAGATCTGCAGAACCTACCAACTCAGAGTTTATATCTTCACTGATGGTTCGAAACTTTACAATGAGGTAAAGCGCGTATCAGAGGTACGTATCAGGTAAAGTGCGTAAGAGGTTTTACGTATCACGACGCACCTACACCCTTAGCTTGTAGTAGTTTTGCAGCTGAG
>JBAIZL010000009.1:42034433-42081933 GCA_036971475.1 Prosapia bicincta | reverse complement strand
TAAACTCAAGTTCTGTATGCCTAAGTCTGATAATTCTATAACAGTGGTAAACCTTGCATTGTTCCTTTTCAATTAAACCTATATATATATATATAGATTCTTTGGTCTATTTAGATACATAACCCCCTCAAAATAAAATTAAGATCGATTTTATCATAAGTTAGAGAGATTTTGAGTTGAATTAAAAGAACTGCTGCGTATAAAAAATGAAAAACCATCATTTGGAAAAACTTTGCATTGTAAAAATATAGAAAAACGTTCATAAGCTTGGGCTAGGTTATAATATTCAATAAATTTAATTTTTACTACTTACTACAGAACTAGAATGTATAGTTAATTATAGCCTATCTTGTAAATATAAGTTATATGGCGTGACTCATTCATGTAATCATATTTCAAATATAATACAGTTGTAAATGTAATCGATGAAATACTGCACCACAGAAGGGCATAGATCAAGCAGTGTAAGTAGATATTTATATACTTCGAGAGGACAGAATGTGTGTGAAAATACAAGCGAATTGAAGTGAAATAATTGAGGTGTAGACGAGTTTTAAATAAAATATTGTCAACATTTGTGAATCAAAACACAAAAAGGAATTAAGAAAATAAGAAGGTCATGAGAAAAATGAAAGTATGGTCTAGGGTGGTCAGAACAACAGCTTACGAAAAGGAAACGGGTTTACAGAATAGAACCTAAATCGGAAAGGCAAATAGGAAAATAATTCCATAGGTACTTAAAGTGTTTACTATAGTGTGTCGAAATGAAATTATTATAATAAATTATTCTGTAAAGCTTTCTTACAGGATATACGTCTTGTTTCAGTGTATATACTATCACTGACAGGCCAAACCAGCGATGCTACCCCCTTAATTCCTTAGTTACTCTCCACTTTAACGGTAGTATCAAGGTAGTCTGTCGGCCAAGCTCATATCGCAATGAACTCTTTTTGCCCGATCATTTATAAATGGCATGACATAACAGTAGCCTCTACCGATACATAAGGATTACTTATATGCTACGAATGATGTACAGCATTATTAACATTGGCTCAGCAGGTTCCGACAGTTTAACAGTGACTCAACATTCCGTGGACCAATATGTTACGTATGAATGAAGGGAAGTATTTTATATCTTCTTTTATTTCATGGGTGCTATAAGAGGAATTGGACTGGACGCTATATGGTCACATTATGCTCATACAGCAGTTTTATAAAACCCTTTACGTATTTCCGTTTACAAATAGTTACATTACTTACACATACTATTGAATTTACCGAAATAATTTCTACAGATTTTAAGTTTCAAAATAATTTTGTTGATCACTATTTTGTTGTTGACTATCGTGATTATTTATAGTTCAAAAAGTATTCAGAAATTCTTTCTTAGTTTCAAAATTATTGTACACTAATCTACATTAGTAAGAGTATTAAAGAATGCTATACTACATTAGTAGGAATGTTAAAGAATAATATACTACATTAGTAGGAATGTGAAAGAATAATATACTACATTAAAGTATATTATTCATAGTATACTACATTATTCAGAAATTCTTTCTTAGTTTCAAAATTATTGTACACTAATCTACATTAGTAAGATTATTAAAGAATGTTATACTACATTAGTAGGAATGTTAAAGAATAATATACTACATTAGTAAGAATGTTAAAGAATAATATACTACATTAAAGTATATTATTCATAGTATACTACATTATTAAGAAATTCTTTCTTAGTTTCAAAATTGTTGTACACTAATCTACATTAGTAAGATTATTAAAGAATGCTATACTACATTAGTAGGAATGTTAAAGAATAATATACTACATTAGTAGGAATGTGAAAGAATAATATACTACATTAAAGTATATTATTCATAGTATACTACATTATTAAGAAATTCTTTCTTAGTTTCAAAATTGTTGTACACTAATCTACATTAGTAAGATTATTAAAGAATGCTATACTACATTAGTAGGAATGTTAAAGAATAATATACTACATTAGTAAGAATGTTAAAGAATAATATACTACATTAAAGTATATTATTCATAGTATACTACATTATTAAGAAATTCTTTCTTAGTTTCAAAATTGTTGTACACTAATCTACATTAGTAAGATTATTAAAGAATGCTATACTACATTAGTAGGAATGTTAAAGAATAATATACTACATCAGTAAGAATGTTGAAGAATAATATACTACATTAAAGTATGTTATTCATAGTATACTACATTATTAAGAAATTCTTTCTTAGTTTCAAAATTATTGTACACTAATCTACATTAGTAAGAGTATTAAAGAATGCTATACTACATTAGTAGGAATGTTAAAGAATAATATACTACATTAGTAGGAATGTTAAAGAATAATATACTACATTAGTAGGAATGTGAAAGAATAATATACTACATTAAAGTATATTATTCATAGTATACTACATTATTAAGAAATTCTTTCTTAGTTTCAAAATTGTTGTACACTAATCTACATTAGTAAGATTATTAAAGAATGCTATACTACATTAGTAGGAATGTTAAAGAATAATATACTACATTAGTAGGAATGTGAAAGAATAATATACTACATTAAAGTATATTATTCATAGTATACTACATTATTAAGAAATTCTTTCTTAGTTTAAAAATTGTTGTACACTAATCTACATTAGTAAGATTATTAAAGAATGCTATACTACATTAGTAGGAATGTTAAAGAATAATATACTACATTAGTAAGAATGTTAAAGAATAATATACTACATTAAAGTATATTATTCATAGTATACTACATTATTAAGAAATTCTTTCTTAGTTTCAAAATTGTTGTACACTAATCTACATTAGTAAGAGTATTAAAGAATGCTATACTACATTAGTAGGAATGTTAAAGAATAATATACTACATTAGTAGGAATGTGAAAGCCAATTATGCTATGCTAGTAGGAGTTTTAAATAACATTAAACTATAGCTGTTCACTCGTAAGCTGGCGCGTGATCGATATATAGAAAACTTGTACTAGTCATACTCAAAAACATTGCACGCAGTGCGTGTTGCATCAAAGGCCATCACTAAGAAATTGCAAGCGTTGTGGTGGTTACAAAATTGTTATAAGAAGATTTGTTCAAACCTTTACGTAAATGACCTGATTAGTATGACAAATCAAATTTCGGTCTTGTCAAATTTACATTATTATAACATAAATACTTTACCTCATATTATAATGTCTGTGGAACGGTCTTTTGCTTCCTCAATGCTAAACCCCCTTCACCCCCGATGCTTGCCCTTCGAGTTCGAGCGTCAGCTTAAGTGTGACCAGCTATACCCTAGTAGAAATGTTACAGAGCACTGTACTACTTAGGTAGGATGTTAAAAGTGGAAATTTACTGTTACATAACTAGAACATTAAATTACGCTATTAGAGGTATTAAAGAGCATTATATTATGACGTTATGAATGTTAAAGAACATTTTACTACGCTAATAGGAGCGGTAACGAACATTATACAACGCTACTAGACATGTTAAAGACAACACGTGTTCAAGGAAAGTAGTCATTGATGTAAAACTTATATTATTTTGTTTTTCAACTTAATAAATTTTAAAATGCAATTAAGATTAAGTACGTGGGTCATATATGTTTACAAAATTAATAAAGGTGCTATGTATTATTAAGTAATGTTATACAATGAAAAACTAGTAGGCCTAAGTTACATTAAAATAAAAGTAACACCTAATAAATAAATCTTGTAAATTAACTGTTATGAAGAAATATATTTTCATTGTTGTAATTGAGAGATTTGGTTTCCTCGGTTTTACTCACACGTTATTAATTTTATTAAAATTTTTCGGGACTGGAATTTTTGTGTGGGTGTTAAAAATGGAATTTAAAGTTTAAGCTGTATCTAAATGGTTTATATAGAAAATATAATTGACACTTTGTTAAAATGTCGAAGAGGACAACTAATTACATGCGAAGTTTTAAACGAACACGATATCAAAATTCTGTGCCTAAAGGCACAAGAGACGTTCCTAAATCAACCTATGTTGCTGGACCTTAGCGCGCCATTGGTTGTGTGCGGGGATATCCACGGGCAGTACGAGGACATGCTACGCGTGTTCGAACAAGAGGCATATCCTCCGGACAAGAAGTACCTCTTCCTCGGCGACTATGTAGACAGAGGCAAACAGTCGATTGAAACAATAACTCTTCTCTTTGCTTATAAAGTGAAGTACCCTGAGGATATTTACCTTCTGCGGGGAAACCACGAGTCAGCTGGCGTAAACAGGATATACGGCTTCTACGACGAGTGCAAAACCAGATACAGTATTGCCTTGTGGAAGTCCTTTGTCGGCTGCTTCAATTGTCTGCCTGTTGTCGCTCTAATAAACAATAAAGTGTTTTGTTGCCACGGAGGCTTGAGTCCGGACATAAGTAGTATGGAACAGATACGTGAAATCAAACGGCCGTTGATAGTCCCGGACTTCGGCCCTGTTTGCGACTTGTTGTGGTCGGATCCTAAGATTAGTGTAAAGAATTGGGGCGTTAACGACGAGCGAGGGGTGTCGTTTACTTTTGGGGAGGAAGTCGTCAAGCAGTTCCTCCAGAAACACGACTTCGACCTGATTGTCAGAGCCCACCAAGTCGTGGAAGATGGCTACGAGTTCTTCGCAAACCAGAAGCTGGTCACTATATTTACAGCACCTAAGTATTGCGGTGAATATGACAACATGGGAGCATATTTGCTGCTGGAAGAAAATCTGATGTGCATTTTTCGGCAGCTCATGTGAATTTTAGTCACACATACAAATCTAACTTGAAAAACCCTTTTCTTCAATCTTTTCGTCCTGTGAAGTCTTATTTGTTATTTCGTAATTTTCTGTTTAGGTTGTGTATTTGAAATATTTAAAATGTTATATTTAATTTATACATTCTTGCTAGTAGGAGGCTAAAACTTTTCAAAAATTGACAACAATTAAAACGATTTAATATTTGAGTTATTTTGACAGTAACTATGGATTTATTATACTATAATTAAGGAAAAGTACAACATATAATCATTTTGTTTGATATAAAAACTATATAGGCCTGACATAAACCACCTTATTATAAAGGCAAACGTTATATTTCGTAACAAAAGTAATAATCAAGCATCAGTTAATTAAATGTTTTCATCCAATAACTATCTACAAGATTTTCCAAATTTAAAAAGAAAGAAATTCCTTGTATTTTTCTCGTTCAGTAGTGTATATAGCAGTTATTCTAGGAGCAGAGAGAAATACTAATTCTGCAACGACAAGGGGTGATATGAAAGCCATATACTAAATATAAATGCAGGGAACGTTCCCTCATGGGAAGTTCCCTCAGCTCTCTCCTGGGCTTCTTGCTCTTCCACGAGGCTCCACAAAATTTTACAACCAATTTAATTTTTTATAAACATTACAGCTAAAACTAAATCCCAAGTTTTACATAAAACATTTTTTTAAAATTTTGCTCTACACAAACTTCTGTAATCTCGGCACGGATATGTATTTTTCCACACAAGCATCTGCAAATGGCGGAATGAGCGAAAGAAAATATACTTGACGCTTTCAATAATTCCTATTTGTATTGTAACAATCTTGTAGATGTGCGTGGTTACTTTTAAAAAATCCCCTAGAATTATAATATTTTTTGCGGGGTTGGTACAGATTTCGCTTAAGATTTCCATCCTTAGACAACTTATAAAATAAAGCAGTCCACATATGCTTCTTCTCTATTTCTACTAATTTTAAGCCTCACGCTTTAATTATTATTTTTATAACAATCTGTTTGTATATGTCGATCTGCACAACTTGAATGTTTTTCTAGTGGAGGCGTTCCTCCCATTTATGTTGTTTTTCTTTGTTTAGTGGAAACCCAGTGCCTTACATTCTATGTGCACTCAAGGCTTTCCACCTCCTTAACGTAATATAAATTACTGCCGTAGAGTTTATTGAAGCCATTATTCACTCAAAACGTGACGCGGTCATAGAGTTTTTTTTAACTAAAAACGTGTTCTTGTCCATGTCCAGTCTCGCAAGTATTTGGTCATAATCTCCACATCTAAAACTTTACAGTGTTATAAAAATTTATTTCATTACAATCAACTATTTATAATAAAATATGTTTCCTTGTGTAATAATGAAAAATACAAGAAAATACAAATACAAGAATAATTTATTGTATTATACAATTCAAAACTTTTCGTTTGCAAACAGTACTAACATCATCAGGAAGAATAAAGAATCATACATACATAAGTTAGATAGATCCAACAATAGTGTTGCCAAATCTATTACAATATTTTCAAATTTATTATTAATTATATAATAAATTATTCTTGTATATGTATTTGCTCGTATTCTGTATATAGCCTTTAGGCTACACACACACACACACACACACACACACACACACACACACACACACACACACACACACACACACACACACACACACACACACACACACACACACACTGTCACACACACACACACACACACTGTCACACACACACACACACACACACACACTGTCACACACACACACACACACGCACGCACGCATACAGACAAACACACACACACACAAACACACACAAACACACACACACACACACACACACACACACACACGCATACAGACAAACACACACACACACACACACACACACGCACGCATACAGACAAACACACATACACAAACACACACACACACACGCACGCACGCATACAGACAAACACACACACACACACACACAAACACACACACACACACACACACACACACACACACGCATACAGACAAACACACACACAGAAACACACACACACAAACACACACACACACACATATATATAATGGATGTACAGAATCTCAATGCTACAAACATAATAAAAGAGAAATCATTATCGTTTAGATTTTATACAATTCGATGCAAGCAAACTAAGCGAACATTCTGTTCCGCCTTTAAGCAGTTTAATTAAATAATCTTTACAACGAAAACGAACTCCCTAATTAAACCCAACATCTGACTTTGAAGTTTCTCTGATGTTTCGTTACTGCATTATCGTGGCTCATTTCCTCTCAACCCTTTCCCTTTTTGTAAATTCTTCAACGCAGCTTCATTTCGTATCTATCCTTGGCCGGTATGCAATAAAGTGGTGAGACAATCGTGGTGACCCTGAAATCCGAATCATTCTCGTTTAGCTTAAACACATACTGTAATTAGTGATAATTTGTTTAAATTTCTTCTACAGATTTTTTTGCAAAATGTATTTAGCGATATCAAGTGTTTATTAGATAAATTTATGGCTAAATTATATGCGATTTGACGTGTAATGTAAGTAAGATTATAGTTTTATTATTAATATTGTACATCTGGAAACATTCTCCAATATACGAGTAACTGTCTAGTGCGTCACATAATAACGTGTGTAGATACTACAGACAAATCGTGACAAGCGTTTTGTCTTGTTTCGACATTCTGGTCTTTGTTAGACGTAATTAAAGCTTCTATAAAATCAGTAAACATTCTTTAAAATCATTTAGTGTTTTAAAAGGTACTTGAAATGAAGAAAAGTGTATTTGTCAGAGCACGGGCTCCCAAACCTTTTGGTACCACTTCTTGTTTTGGTACCACTGCCCCCTCTTCTTGAAATTAAAGCCTCCCTCGCCCCTCCACTTTAAACAATAAATAATTGGTATGGGGATGTTAAAAAGAAAGACGTACATACACACACACACACACACACACACACACACACACACACACACACACACACATACACACACACACACACACACACACACACACACACACACACACACCCACACACACACACACACACACACACACACACACCCCCACACACACACACACACGCGCGCATACAGACAAACACACACACACATACACACATACACACACACACACACACACACACACACACACACACACACACACACACCCACACACACACATACACACACACATATATATATATAAATTTATTTATTTATACATACTCTCACACGAAACATGAAATAACATTTCAAGTTTTAATTCGCAGGGTAAATTTTAACTGATAAGAGGAAAATCTGTTAGCAAGATGGATGGGCATGTATTCTTTTTGCACTAACATGCCTACTTGAGGGTATTTTAGTAAAGGCACAACTTAAGTTATTAGCAACATTAAGTTTGTTCCATTATTTTGTTTTTATTTCTACATGTGCTGAAACTGTTTTTCGCACAAGTAGGGCTTAAAAAAAAGAAGTATAATCGAAGAGCTTCCTTTGATACCCTTCTAAGTGTTTTATCCAAAATGAAGATATGACCATTGGGGCGTTGTTGTCACATTGAACGACAAACATTCTTTTCGCGACACTTTTATACTAATATTCTTTTCAAGCTTTCATGTTGATTTAATTTCTAGTTTACAAAACTTGCAAAACATTTACTTATATTTTTTTATAAAAGCATGATTTAATTTCATTAAAATGTTTTGAACATCATGTTCAAGAAAACTACCTATGTAAAAATCTGAGGTTAATTTAGTTTTAAATTTTTATAAATCGAGTACCTATAAATTTGAACTAAAAGAGAATTGATTTAACTATTTTCCAATGGTCTCACGACTCCCTGACTTCCTTCACGCTTCGCAAGTGAGGTGTCCTCCCCAGTTTAAGAACCTTTGCGTTAGAGAATTCGTTATGAGTAGATATTTAGTTTCCTCGAAAGATTATTCAAGGATAAAAAGTTTAGATGGATTTACTTAGAAAGATATTCTAAGAGAAACTGGAAATAATTATTTAACGTACGTATGAGAGGTATGGATACAAATTGTGTTAACAGTACGTGTGCAGCAGTCTACGGGATAACATCCTCCTCATAGCCCAGATATAGAACGGGGTAGTCGTCCCTTCACACTCGATGCCAAAATAACATTATATCATTATATAGAATGTTTGTTGAATATAGGAAATAAATCTTATATACATATATATATAACGTTTTATGTAAGTTTCATATAAAAATGAATCATATAAAATGCTTACAAAATATTATATAAAATTATATATACGTATATACCTAAATGAATAAAAATATTTCAAGTAGAAAAATTGTTTATTTTATTTATTTTCTTTTGACTTTCGCTAATTAGCATCTTCAGGAGAAATAAGTAGTATATTTATTAGTGAAAAGCTTTGAAAAATATGATCCCCAATACATTCGCACAGATTTAGTAATAGAAATAAAAGACAACTTTTTTGCTAGTCAAGTATATTTTATTCTGTTACGGCAACGTTTCGATAGCTAGAGTTATCATCAGGCCTATGCAATCAACAGCTGAATTTGTTTATAACCGCCGGTTTACGGTTGATTCTGTTTGAAAAAGAATATTTAATGAGAATTTGCAATATTTTTATAATTTTATTATGTATAAAGTGTTTTGCGTGTGTGAAATGTTTTCAACTTCTGTTTTAGTATTTTGCTCTGCACGCTTTCAGAAGCATCGTCCATTTTTTATTGTTTAAATGGCCAATACCAATTTTTTGATACGGCCTGATGATGCTAACAATCTAGTTATCGAAATGTCATCGTAGCAGGATAAAACGTTAGTTATACTTGACTCCCAAAACAGTTGTCTTTCATTTCATTTCTTTTAAAAAGTAGATAAATTAAAAATAATTTGTGTACATGAAATATTTGTATTTATTTATTATATTACAAGAAAACGTATAACCATACTATATATATATATATATATATATATATATATATATATATATATAACAATTTGTTCTTTAAAGTTAAAGTCCTAGGTTGACATTTTTATTTATTAAAATAGATTCCAGGAAATTACTTCCTAATTCTTATTACGATAGCTAAACTATCTATATCTTTAAAAGTAAATTGAATATGAAAATGTTGCAATAACAGTCTTTATCGAATATTTTTATGCAAAGGGAACATAAATATAGAACGGTTCCGTGTAACAGTCGGAAGGAACCGAGGAAGGAAGTATGAATGCAGAAGTAGAGAATGTGGGTCACAGTTACATTATCTATCGATCGGGATTAATTTGAATTTGAAATGCAATTGTAAATTTGCAATTGATAAATTGAAATGTTAATAAATTCAAGCAGCCATTTATCATAGAGCGAGCTTAAAGTTCCAGGGAATATTGAAGGAGTTAAGCTATAGTATTTAAATAAAACATAGAGAATAGCGTATCACTTTATGATAAAATTGGACTAATAGTTTAAAATGTGAATAATTCTTTTTTATGTTAAATCTGATATTCAAAATCATTATAATTTATAGAGTATAGCTAAGTACTTTCTTTACATTCATGAAATATTTTATAGTCAAATGTTTACCTGAAATAATAGTTTATACAAAATAACTATTTATCACTCTTTTTTGCTGGCGTTATCTTTAAACGGCCTTGACTATGTAGCTTGTATAAATGGACTTAACAATATTATAATATTGTATTATACATTTTTCACCTTTTACTAACAACTACCTAAAGCATGGAATAATTATAAACGTATCCACTATTTATAAGGTAAAAGTACATTAAAAACAGGGCAAAGTACCCAGCGACTTCGAGATTATTGTTTTCTTTATAATGTTATAGCTTCAAATATAAGCATTAAACAAATCAGTTCCTACCTTGGTACTAGTTCCAATCCGAGTCCCGTTATTTCGAGTTTCCGGTTAATTCGAGCCTATTTTTATCTGAGCCTATTTTATCTATTTGAAAGAAAATGTTTTGTCGGGCTTTCAAGAAGTATTTATATAAATATTATGTGCAAAGAAAAAGAGTCGGGCTTCCGAGATATGTTTACATTAATAAGCTATGCAAAGTAAATGAGTTGGTTTTCTAAGAGATATTTATAGCATTACGGTATGCAAATAAATTGAGCAGGGCTTCTGAGATATCTTTATATCAATACTGTATTCAAAGGAAAAGAGTCGGGCTTCCAAGAAGTGATTTTATCAATACGGTATGCAAAGGAAATGAGTCGGGCTTCCAAGAAATGTTTATATCAATACGGTATGCAAAATAAATTATTTGGGCTTCCAAGAAATGTTAATACCAGTACGGTATGCAAACGAAAAGAGTCAGGCTTCGAAGAAATGTTTATATCAATACGGTAGGCAAAGGAAAAGAGTTGGGCTTCCAAGAAATGTTTATATCAATACGTTATGCAAATGAAATGAGTTGGGCTTCCAAGAAATGTTCATATAAAATGCACAGGAACGTATTTCCATGTAATCAGAGTTTTCGGTAATCCGAGGGCTCTCGTTCTATCTATCTACCTCAAATTATCGAGACTCTAGTGTACTTATACAGGTTTTATAGATAATTAATACCAAAAACCTCTTAACCACAACACTTTTTTTTACCCTTAAGCACATTTCAGTTACCAAATAACCATCCTCAGAGAGATAACGTACAAAGACTCTCTCATAATGTATTATGTTGTGTCTTTGAATGTTATCCCACTGAGGATGGTTACTTCGTAGGTGAAATGTACATAAGGGTAAAATAAAGAAGGTTTGTGGTTAAGAAGTTTATGAGTGTTTATTATTAATATGTAACCACAGTGTAATAATAATAACTAGTAAGTTTTATTAATATTACTTGTGGTAAACACTATCGTTCTAATAATAATATCAACACTACTTGCGGCGCGAGCCTATGTGTCAACGATTGTCACACCTATAGAAGACTTGTTAGCAATGATATAAAGGTCAGTGTATGACTCAACACTATAAACAGACCTTGTAAACACCGAGAAGGAAATAATTTTATTAAGAGAAGCTATAAATGTAATGAATGATTGGGTCACGATTGCGTTGCGTTAACAGCTAAGTGACATCATCGAAGTGACGTTCTTCTAATATAGTCAGTATGATGTAAACTGTCTTTTGACCGCTCGCTACCTGGCACGTGCCTTATCACTCGCAGCTGTTACCTTTTTGAGTAATGTACAAGCATCCCATCTAAGTGAAATTCCGTTTATACACTAATCGTGGTCTTTGAATTTCTGAATACTTGAAAAAGACTTGAAAATACAACAACAAAAAATATAACAAGCACGGCATAATTGATTGTTATGATTGCTGTAAAAAAAAAAAAAAAAAAAATATATATATATATATATATATATATATATATATATATATATATATATATTACCGCAAATAGCTTAAAAAAGCTATCCCTATATTGTTCATTTGTTTTTTTAATAAATTATTTTGTGTTTGGTATAGTTACACACTATTATTTTTACTTACTTTTCAAATATTCGATAAAAATTTTAAAACTATGATTAGAGTAAGAAATTTAATTTATTTAGTAGTAATGGTTGTACCTGACTCATTCAGGAAAGATGTAGTTATTGGACTCAAGATGAATGCGAGCGATAATGCACGTCCCAGGTAGCCGAGCGGTCAGAAGACAGATTACATCATTAAAACTATACGTTTCACGATTTTTCTGTAATAACCTAAACTGTCGCCTTCCTGCGTTATTACAGCTATTATGAGGAGAAGTAAAAGCTTCCTGCATCGTACCGAAACTATATAAATAAACCATTAACAGAGATGACCTGAATTTCAGTTATAGTATTTCCAGGAGGGCAGAAATTGTTTCGTGGTAGTAGAGTGAAAACTGAATTGTCAAGCAATTCTAAGCAGCTTTTGAAATATAGTATAGTATTTGTATAAAAACAAGTCAGTATAAGATGCAACAAAATCATTACAGCTTTTAGTTCAATAACATTTAATGAAGCGCAGAGAATCAACTTATTCACTTAATTTTGATCGAAAACGTGTCTGAAGCTAATATTTACCCTCTGGAGACTGAAAGTAAAGTAGGAGAAATCTAGGCTATCCTAACATTAATACCTTGCATTCATCTCAATAATTTGAATTTGTAATTCCATTGTGACGCTGATAATTCGAAATGGTAATGAGCCTTTACAATCATGTTCTTGAAGCAGAAATTAACTAAGAAATAGTATTAAAGGTAAATGTTTTAATTAAACTAACTACAATAGTGTTAGATCTTAAGAAATAAGTTTTAATTACTGCAATGTTTTAGCAAATTTTCTTTTACCTATTCAAACGTTACTGTTTTTACATACCACGATGTTGTTCAAAAAGGAAAACAATAATCGGTTGCTATACCAACCATTCAGAATGCTTAGATAAAATACTAATAATGCAATTTATTTTTTTAAAACAAGTACTTTAATAATCATTTAATTCCTGAAAAATTTAGGATCGTATTCCAAATTTTTGGATTTTAATATTTTTCGACATAACTTTGTTTGACAATTCCGCTTGGAACTTGTGATTCCTTTTAGAATTTTGGAAAAATTATTTAAATGATATGAAACTGATGAAATGCAGACCAAAAATAAACCTTGTTTGAATTTTCTGAGTTATTAATTCGTACCAGTATGTTTAAACATTACATTTAGAGAACTATTCTTTGAGCTTAGCTTGTGAGGCTATGTTAAAACAGATAAAAACACACAAAACTCACAAATTAATCATTTATTGACTCATACGCGTTTCAATGACAAAGTCATCATCATCAGTGAGTGTTGCTACTACAAACTCTAACTTACAATTAGTAACACTCACTGATGATGATGACTTTGTCATTGAAACGCGTATGACTCAATAAATGATTAATTTGTGAGTTTTTTGTATGTTTTTATTTGATTAAATTTAGAAATAAATTAAATACTTTTCATAAACAAGTAATATGTAAAAAATGGTCAATTCCTACTTAGCCCAACATGAACAATTTTATTTTAAATAAATAAATACTTTTTATTAAATAATTACCTTTCAATCATAAATTACATACTTTTTATTTATGCACTTATGTTCAAATACAGTTTTTTCAAACATTTATTCATTAATTAAATTTAAAAAGTTTTGTCCTTAGGTTCGATTCGAACTGAATGACTTTATGTTTGAAATACAGCACTATAAGTTTTTTTTTCTCATTTGATCCACCTGTAAAACATTAAATAAACTATACAATAACTTAGTAAATACACAGTGAATTTTGATCTATTGAATCTAATTCGCTTAGCATCAAACTACACTGAAATGATCACAAGGCTAGTTGCTACCTTCGGGCCTCTTCGGTTTCTCTCGGCAACATGATTAGACTTACGCGGCAATCGTTTATAATTTGAACCGTCATGGGCCACACAAAGCAATGTGTCACCATTGAAAGAAGTTACGTAAAAATAAATACGTAATATATGAAAAATGTAAAATTTATGAAGATTATCATGGATTATACGATGCTATATGTAATGAAATATATTAGCCAATAAAATATACACCACTCAAACAGTTGAATCTAAAGATTTTTTTATATTTTTGTAATGGTTTTTCTTAATATTATTATTGGTATAGATATTTTACTATTAGCTTAAGCATTCTGATTTCCAAAGCTTAAAATTCTTCATTATTTCACTTACCCATGCATGCTATTAGGTATTAAATGTAAAATTTTTAGACAGCCTGATTAACCAATCACAACATCTAGATAATAAATGCTAGATATATTTGAAATTTTGTATAGAATTTACAATTTTTCCCATATTGAGGTGTCAGATAACAATTAAATAATCATTAATAGATGCACCTTTCTTTAAATCATTTTCATTTGTCTGGTAGCGATCAAACCAAAATTAAATGGTAGATATTAATGTAAACAGATAGGTGATGTGTGCGGCTGTGATGAAGAAAGGGTTAGGCACATGACGAAAACAAAAGATTTACCCGACACTGAGTAGTTGAGGAAGACATCTGTTGCTTGGGTTTAATAGAAATTTCTTTAGTACGGTTGGAACTGTTCGGGCTAACGTGTCTCGGTACAAAGTTAAAGTGTACTTAATATAAATAAAGTTAATTCACCAGTGAACAATAGTTTATTTAATAATACGAAATAACTATCTTAGTTCACAAAGTCTATATAACATATTTATAATCGGCTCCCGCGACTGATCCAAAAGTTGGTGTAATATTTTCCATACCTTGTTCCTTAATTTCAATTCCTTTTGTAATAGTTTCCTTAATTAATATTTTTCTTTTTGATAGTCATAATTACTCAGTTATTCATAATTAAATTAAATCTTTATTTTTATAATTTTAAACCATAGTTTGTAAATTGTTTTGTAAATTATATAACTAAATGGAATTAATATATAAAGAAATTAAATTCTTCTAGAAGTTTCTGCCTACGTGACAGAATGTACCAAATGCATTTATCTTGTAAAAATATGTCATTAACGTGTAAAATAATGTAGTTAAAGAGTTTTTGATGATGAAAAACCTCAAGTGTTACAATTCAGTATTTCTCCAGACTCCGTCTTCTTCAGACGTCAAAAGTGTCAGTTTTCATAGTGAAGTGTTACATAATTAGTTTAAATTTCTAGTTAAATGTTTTCAAGCTAAGTCTTAATTCGTATATGTATATTACTCTATTTATTTTGTTTGTTTGTTTGCTAGAATCTCCAAAGCACAAGATGTAGCTTTACTCCGTCTTGTGGAATGAACAGTAATTAGTAGTCATATTTCAAGTTCTATCAAATTATATATGTCATATCCAGAACAATAGCTCCTGAAATATTTCAAGTTTTATTTTATACATTCGTATGTTATATCCAGGACAGTATTTCCTGAAAATATAAAGGTTCTATTTATCATTTTTTGTCAGAGGTTCCTTTGAGACAGAGGCTCCTTTGAGACAGAGGCTCCTTTGAGACAGAGGCTCCTTTGAGACAGAGGCTCCTTTGAGACAGATACTCCTTTGAGACAGATACTCCTTTGAGACAGATGCTCCTTTGAGACAGATGCTCCTTTGAGACAGAGGCTCCTTTAAGACAGAGGCTTCTTTAAGACAGAGACTCCTTTGAGACAGAGGCTCCTTTGAGACAGAGGCTCCTTTGAGACAGAGGCTCCTTTGAGACAGAGGCTCCTTTGAGACAGATGCTCCTTTGAGACAGATGCTCCTTTGAGACAGATACTCCTTTGAGACAGAGGCTCCTTTGAGACAGAGGCTCCTTTGAGACAGAGGCTCCTTTAAGACAGAGACTCCTTTGAGACAGAGGCTCCTTTGAGACAGAGGCTCCTTTGAGACAGAGGCTCCTTTGAGACAGAGGCTCCTTTGAGACAGATACTCCTTTGAGACAGAGGCTCCTTTGAGACAGAGGCTCCTTTAAGACAGAGACTCCTTTGAGACAGATGCTCCTTTGAGACAGATACTCCTTTGAGACAGAGGCTCCTTTGAGACAGAGGCTCCTTTGAGACAGAGGCTCCTTTAAGACAGAGACTCCTTTGAGACAGAGGCTCCTTTGAGACAGAGGCTCCTTTGAGACAGAGGCTCCTTTGAGACAGAGGCTCCTTTAAGACAGAGACTCCTTTGAGACAGAGGCTCCTTTGAGACAGAGGCTCCTTTGAGACAGATGCTCCTTTGAGACAGAGGCTCCTTTGAGACAGAGGCTCCTTTGAGACAGATGCTCCTTTGAGACAGATGCTCCTTTGAGACAGATACTCCTTTGAGACAGAGGCTCCTTTGAGACAGAGGCTCCTTTAAGACAGAGGCTCCTTTAAGACAGAGACTCCTTTGAGACAGAGGCTCCTTTGAGACAGAGGCTCCTTTGAGACAGAGGCTCCTTTGAGACAGAGGCTCCTTTAAGACAGAGACTCCTTTGAGACAGAGGCTCCTTTGAGACAGAGGCTCCTTTAAGATAGAGGCTCCTTTGAGACAGAGGCTCCTTTAACACAGAGACTCCTTTGAGACAGAGGCTCCTTTGAGACAGAGGCTCCTTTAAGACAGAGGCTCCTTTGAGACAGAGGCTCCTTTAAGACAGAGGCTCCGAAGGTAAATATTAACATATATTCATCAAAAACACAACATTGAACTAATTTTGAATAAATAGTACAGATTTGAAAGTTCTTCTGAAGGGTTTCTTATTTTTCCGTAAAAGAATAAGTGGTGGCAGCTTTATAACCTCTAAATAACCAGTAATCAATAATACAAAGAGCACACTGTTCTTCACACGGAAGCAACCATTGTATCATCTTCAGGAAAGCCACAGCCATCGGAGAACATTACAACTGGTGTCACCCGTTGGACAACCAACGCGGGGACACCACAGTTGGTTCAGTAACATGATAACTACTGTTTCTAGTTCTAAGCAAACTTAAGTTGTAAAATCGGCCAACGAATGACAAAGATTAGAGATTGGTCATCTGTGGATCGGTTCGCAAGAATTTTTGGTACCAAAGATGATTATAATCCTCCAAAAGAAATACAGCTTCAAGTTTATATTCTTGAACTTCACCAAACATAAATATGTCTACAGACTTTGTAATACACAGACAAGCCTTTAATAAAATTAAAAAAAGCCGATCACGATATTTTAAAAGATCGCGCTGGTGTCAGTGCGCACGCAACCGTGACGCGCAAGACCTCACGCCTCCTCCCACTTCCTCTCTTCCTCCTAACCTTCCCTCACGTTTTCATTCCGTTACACCGCATACAAGAGAAACACAAATCTTCCAGCTATCTTGTAAACCGAAATGGAAGTTCGTCTCGGCAAGAATATGCCAGTCTCAAAGTACGAGTTCTATTTATAAAGAAATTAATTAAATATTAAATAGGAAATTTAAGCTCTCCATCAATATTTTTACGGATGCTTTAATACACAATAAGCGATAGAAATTATTCATTTAACTGGTTGTTTATTACCTGATCTTACCAGTGGATGGTTTAACGAAAGATATTTCTTTTTATGACTAACGAATCACCATACTTTCCAAATGTGTTTGTAATTTAGAATCAGTAAAAACAATTTATTTCTTTATTAAACGCTAGATGTTATTAAAGAATAAATTACTTTAAGAGAGTAATATTCGTATCGTTTTTATAAAAATAGAAATGTTTTGTGACAGGCTAACCTCCTCTTGAAATATCTCTAATAAGAATTTAAGAAGAGGATAAGCTTCATCAAGAGGACAAACTATAAGAAACAAACTGTAAAAAGACTACAAGATACAACAAGATGAGAAACTATAAGGTTGAAAAACTATAAGAAAATCACAAAATACAACAAGAGAAGAAACTATCATTCGGAAAAATTGTAAGAAGAGGTAAAACTAGAAAATGAGGACAAACTATAAGGCAGTAAAAATTGTAAGAAGTGTAAAAGATATAACAAAAAAGAAGAAAAGCTGTAAGAAAAGCACAAAATACAATAAGAGGAGAAACTATCATCCGGAAAAATTGTAAGAAGAGGAAAAGCTACAAAAAAAAGACAAACTATAAGGAAGAAAACCCGTAAAAAGAGCACAAGATACAACAGGAGGAGAATCTATCATTCGGAAAAATTGAAAGAAGAGGAAGATCTACAAAATGTGGACGGACTTTAAGAAGACGAGCTACGAAAGAGGACTCACTGTATATATAACTAAAAGGCTTTTAAGCTTTCAATCAAGAGTAATTAATTTAAATACAAATATAAAGCTTCATTTGGTCACCACATAATGTACGTTTGTATAGCTATCGCCTGGTTTATTTATGTACAGTAATATAGCTTTAACCAATGACATGATGTTTAGCTTTAATATTGTTAGCAAACAAAAACACCATAACAATATTTACTTTCGTTAAAAAAATCTAGTCGGCATTGCAATGTCGGTCCCACCAGAAGCTCAAAGTAATTATTTCTGCATAGACAATAGGGACAGTATTCTTACATACACATACACGTTTAATGGGATTAATGGGTAGATAAAATATATATGTAGTTGTTACTCCCTACCGTCATACTCACTTACTCAAGTAGTAATTTATAAGGCTCTTTGCTAATGGATAGAAAGAATGAAGTTTATAACAGAGATAAATTCCTCAATTGCAGTTTTATATTATGTTGTAATGGTGTAACAGGGCGTACAATAAGGGAGACAAGTCGTTGTTTTACCTCTATTAAAGATAGCGTATATTATCAAGTAGATCCTTAACATTATTTAATATTAGTGTCTAAAAGGTTTACTAGTAAATAAAGTATACACGTAACAATATAAATGCAGTTCTCAAAGTAATTTTTTGTTTTTGAAATATTATGTAAATACGATAAAATATATAATATGTATGTAGGTCATATAATAAATGTTTTTGACACCGTAAAAAATATTTTTTTTTTCAATTCCGTCTATTAGTTCACACTCTCCTCATATATATATATATATATATATATATATATATATATATATATATAGGCCTATATATACATATATATATAAATATATATATATATATATATATATATATATATATATATATATATATATTTATATATATATACATATATATATATATATATATATATATATATATAAATATATATATATATATATATATAAATATATATATTTATACATATATATATACATATATATAAATATATATATATATATATATATATATATACACCTTGTAAAAATTTTCAATCGTTATTAAATACTTTATATATATATAAAAGTCAGCAATGTGACTCGCTCTTCTACTGTTGTTGGGTTCACCTTGTCAATGCTGGATGAGATTCTAGCGAAATGTCGGAACTGCGAATTTATGGACTGCAGAATGAACGGATGTACTCCAGGTAGTAACAATTCATCATATTTTTCCATCCGTGAAGGAATACGTATCAGCATATATATATATATATATATATATATATATATATATATATATATATATATATATATATATATACACACATATACATACATACATACATACATACATCTGGTACAAATTTTCGATCGTTAATAAAATAAATTTTATTCATTTTTTTAAATTTATAGTAGATGATAGATAATTGAAGTTAATACATTTTGTTCAATTATTTATTCTATGGCCAGGTTAAATTAATTATTTTAGTTTTTTATGGGAGAAAAACGTTTCACAAAAGGGCCAAGATAAGCAATGTTTCTATTTCGTCCAATTCGGCTTAAAATTAGTGCTTACATATGATTTCATAAAACCGCCGATTTTAAGTTATAGGTTGTATGGAAGAACAAATGTTTTAATGCGTATATTAAAATAATTATTTGTATTAATTATTAATATTTAATAAAAAGTAACTAAAATCAAATAATAATAAATACACAAAAACCTCTTAACCACAAACTTTCTTTATTTTACCCTCATGTACATTTCAGTTACAAAGTAACCATCCTCAGAGGGATAACATACAAAGGTTGTTTGTATATTATCCCTCTGAGGATGGTTACTTTGTAACTGAAATGTACATAAGGGTAAAATAAAGAAAGTTTGTGGTTAAGAGGTTTTTGTGTATTTATTATTAAATTCAACCACAGTATATTCCTAATAAATAGTAAAATAAAATAAGTAAGACCCAAGTAGCAAATAACTTTAAGAAAATTGTTTATTTTATTTGTTTACAAAAGAAAGATTAATTGACCAAATGTACGAGTATTTGAACATGCAAGAGTAGTTAACAATAGGAAAAATAAACGACACCAGAACTATGTTTATTCTAGTAAATATTGGCATTTATTAAAAGACCATAAAGCACCCCAATTTAACTTAAAGCGTCAGCGACGATAACATTCGAAATATTTCCAGATTGAATTTTAATATTGTAAACTTCCAAGCACCATCGCGTATACCTCCGTGCCAGCTCCTAATTTGTATTATTTAGATAAGGGTTGCTGTTACGTAATGGCAAACTTCACAATATTATGTACTCAGTAAAAATTAATTTTACTTCACCAACCTCATGGGTAATGGGTGGTAAAATATTATAAGCAAAACATATTTAGTTAATGAGTAAGATATTGTATATAGCTCCTAATACAAAGATTTCACAAGATATTAAAAAATAACTTGGAAAAACTTTTGTGTTTTTTATTATTATAAATCAATAGATATAATATTCGATCATAAACAATAATAAAATAAAAAGTATTTGTGGTTTAAGAGATTTTTTTATTTATAAAAGACATAAAATAGTTTGATATTGCAATAACAAATTGGCAATAAATTAGAAACTTAAAAAATACTTTACTGCAATTTGATTGTGCTTTTGTAGATTTGTTAATATATTTGAAAAAAAATACTGAGATTTAGTAAATATTACAATAAGCTACCGATGTTTACTATGTTCAAAGATATTAAAAGACTTGTAAAAATAATTTTGGTGCTAACTCATTATTGTTGAACAACTTAACAGTTTAGCTTAAAATAGAAGATAATCAATTGACGTGAAACGGTTGAATCCGGTTTTAGAATATACGTTTTCAATTAGTTTTATTAGTTCACACTCTCCCTATATATATTTATATATCTTGTTTACATTTTCAATCGTTAATAAAATACATTTTATTCATCCCCTCAAGTTCAAATATATATTTCTATACTTGTAGTAGATGACCCCTGATGTTATAACAGTGTTTTTAAAAAAATACTATTTCATTAAATATGTCGATTCTGCCGTTTGTATGTACATATTTATAATAATTGTAATTATTTCATAAAAAGTAACTAAAACAAAAATTTTCTATGTTGGCCTAATTAGGATTTTTTTCATATTACATATTTCACTTTGGGAATCCCAGATCCAAGATTTTATTTTTTCAATATGCAAAATACTTCCGTGACTATCGCATCCGATATTATGCAACTTGATCGTTTTAGAACTACAGAAACAAAAATATTAGCTTGCATTGTAGTTATAGAATTATAATATGTACGCTGTTACAGGAAATATCGTTGTCAAACAATTGAAAATTAACATAAATATTTCTCAACTTTATCCTAAGTATTTAAACAATAATAACATCATTTTACAAAGAGCATTAATTATATTTATAACCTTCAAAATTTAAAAACAATTAAAATTTTTAAAATCAATTATTAGGTCCTAACTAATTATTTTGTTTGTTTTTAATATATTTTATAATGGAGCACAACTAAAAAGTTTTGAAAGAAATTTACGTAAGAAGTAATTTTAAAAAAATAATAAAACATATTCCTACTCAGGACAACAAGGAAAAATTACTTTCTAGTTACTTTTTATTCTATAATTACAATTTAAATAAATATGTATAGTCTATACATATGACAAAATCACAATATTAAGTGGCAAAATAGAAAGTGAATTCCCTGGCAATTTTTCAATTTCCTCTCTATACAATATATGATGTTGAGCATTATTATTGTTTGTTACTATTTATTTGCTTTCTTTTTTTCGTTCCTAAGTTATAAAGCTGATAGTTGTCTGTAACTTATCATTCTATCCATCTCTTGTAATGATTCATTACTGCAAGGAATCTTTCTCTTAGACTTTCATACACATCTTTAAGTAATAGATTTTCAACTATGAGAACGTTGGCTCAGTGCCAAAGTACTGGATTTTAAACCGAAATATCAACTTTTTTAAATTTATTTAACGATTAAATATTTGAAAACACTGTATTAACGTCATATGTCAATATATGTATATGTCATTTATATATATATATATATATATATATATATATATACACATATTTTTATTCCAAATATTAAATCATTAAAATTAAATTATTTTTATATGAGTAGAGTGTGAGCTAATAGAAAAGTATAAAAATGAAAGTGTTCTAGTGGAGGCTAAACACCAACCTCATACTCACGGATACCAATCGATTATTCTAATCTCAGTGAATATTCAACGATTGACATGTATGTCTCTTTTACGTTTAACTTATTTATGTTCCAAGTATCGGATACCGGCATACTGAACGAGGTCATTCTTGTAAAGTAACCTAACCTTTCCGTGTGAATTATTGGGTTATAAAAGTTTTATTAGGTTTTAGGATTCCGAGGTTACAGGGTAGGAAATGATATCCCTGAATTATCGACGACCATGTACACGTTATGTGGGTATCGATACTGGGCGCCTGTTGCAGATTTCTCAACCGATAAGTATGAATAGAGAATCTATAAATAATTTATTCTAGAATCTAATAAATAGACTTTTATTTCCTAGCAATAATACACTATTGCCTTTACGGAATAGTTTGAACTATTTTTCATTCAAATACAAATTTTTATTGTCGGTAAAATCAAATTATATATATATATATATATTCAATATGTTGATATGTTTTCTTGTAATATAGTTAATAAATTAAAAATATTTCAAAAACAAGAATACATTTAATACATATATTATTCTTAAAATAATATATGTATTAAAAGTATTCTTCTTTTTGAAATATTTCTAATTTATTATAATTTATTAATTATATATATATATATATATATATATATATATATATATATACATATATACATATATATATATATAAGGCTTGATAAAGAATTAATTCATAATTAGGTATTGCATTTATAGCTTTGAGAATAAAGTAATTAAAACAAGGTTTGAGCAAGTGCTCCACCATTATCTGGGGCCGAGTTTGATACGTCTTCATGTATAGAGGATAACTACAAGTTATAAATAGACATTCATGTATGCTACTGAGAAATGGCTCTTGGACTTTAAGAATGTATATTTATCATTTGTCTTTTACGTTGGGCAAGTTATAATTTCATGTTAAATCACCAGGTAAGAGATGCAGAGAAATAAAACTTGGTTCTGGGACTCGGGGGAATGCCGACAGTAGTCGAAACATTTATATCCAGGTTTACAGAAATTTTGAACTAAATAAAACATTTAATTTTGCGTATTGAGAAATGATATAAACATTTGTTATAATATAAGAAACATTAATACAAGATTTTTACATTTTAGACGAAAATGTGAACTACAAATAACATATTAGAGATAAAAGTTTCGCAAAATTCCGAGAGAGAAACGAAATATTAGATTAAAACTTTAATTTTATAACAAACAATAATACAGATTACTTACATTTTACGCCAAAATTGAAGTACAAAAAAATTAGAGCTAATAGTTTGAAAAATTTCAATGAAAATCACCGAAAATATGAATGTATACACTATTTGTTCAATATTTATATCTTTTTTTGAGGAATGTATTTAATAAAGACTAAAATTTACTGTAGTTAATAATAAAATAATAGGGGTAATAAAAACATTCGAAATCAGGCCGTGAAACGTATAGAGGCGCCTAACTCTGAAAATATATTATTTAAAAAATTGGAACCTGTTATTATTATTACATTGAATTATTTGTATTGAGATTTATCAGAATTCAAATAAATATGTCTCCAAACTATTTTATAATAAATTTTACCCTTAACCATGTTCAATAAAAAATGTAACATAGACTTCGTGTTAAAACAGTTGTTTTACAACATTTTTTTGTTTTACAAACCAACTGTTATAGGAAATTATGTTGTCATTTAATTAACCTTAAGATCCCTCATAGCACAACCTGACCAAAATTATACTGCCGCGAAATTGTAGGTTTATGTCCACCCAATAAGTTTGTGTAGGAGTCGCTATAAACGTTTTCATTTCAAATTATTTTACACAATGTAACTTTTTTTAAATTTGAAAATAGCAACGTCAAAGTATTGTTTGAAGCACAAGGGATAATGGAGCACGTTTCACAGGACATCATATTACGCACGATTAACCTATAGAATGCTAATACGAGTGTTAAACGAAGATATCATGGCATTCACTTGTTATTAAACAATACAATTATTGGCACGAGGGAAAGGCCTTAGGTATGCAAAAGTAGTTCAAGGCAACACCGTAGTTTTGCGACTCACGAACACAGCAAAGACGCGACAAGTGTCGGCATTGTACGCGCACGGAATGACGTCACGACAGCCGTGTAACTCAATCATTTCTGTGTTCAGCTGTCATGCTTTGCTTGTCCGGATTGTTTTATTCCATTGGAATCGATTGAAACATTGCCCGCTTGCATTGTCGAGATAAGGTAAAATGAGGAAATGTTTTACGCGCTCAGTCGAGCACTTTTACATTACGGCGAGGCGCCGCTTGTGACGAGGTCGCCGAGGCCAGGGCTTGCAGGAGTTATACCGTATTTGGTTACACCCAAAGTCTTCCAGTTGTCTTGTCAACGCCCACAATTATGCAAGCTGGAAGCCAGCGTTTTAAAGTCACAATTCGGTAAAAGCTTTCTTATACGGCATTCTATCATCCGGAACATTCTATTAACCGGCACACTTTCATAAAACAAAAACAACAAAACCAATGAATAAAGTACCCTTTATTGTTGTTACAAGAGGTGACTCAATGGAAATACAGTTTTTGTTGAAAAACTGTCATCGCGTATCAGGGAGTCACACATTCGTGATAGTTTTAAAAACCATTAAAACATAAAATCATTAAAACATTTGTATATTTAAGTGTACTGGTGCATGTTTTAATCTAACGTTGTAAGAACTAGAAACATTTTTCAACAATAATTTTCTTTTCTTTCTTCAATTTTTTTATTATAAATTGTGAGGCGCTAGCGTGTGCTTGTATTATTACGTACGAAAATACAGTAATTGGATAAAAACACATTTGGAACGTAAGAATTCAACAGTGCATTTAATCTTCCTTGCTAGATAGTCCGCTATCCACAATACTTGCTGTATAGGTTAGGTACTGTTATCCGGAAATTTTCGATAACAGGCAACTTGCCAACCCCGAGGCTGCCGGATATTAGAGCTTTTGCTGGACTTAACTTTGAATTAATATTGTTAATTAAAATTTGTTGTAATCTCAAACCAGTAATATCATATAAACACAAGAAATAAATACAACTCACAAGTATGAAACTTTAGTATTCAACGCGTTTAAATCATATGTCATCATCATCATCAGTGATTCTATCACAAACGTATATTTTTAATCCGATGAACTAAATCCATTTCTTGATGACATAATGTGATTGAAATGCATTTAAGAATAAAGTTTTTATAATTGTAAGTTGTATATATTTCGTATGTTTCTAGCCTTGACTCACAAGCCAGCTGTAATATTATTTATAATAGTAATATCTTGTTTAACTAACAAATATCCGTTTCTGGGAAGAGTAGAATGTATTGTGAATAAACATAGCATTTTGATGGAGATATAAGACCCTAGTAGGGAATATAGGATGGATTAGGGCTCTAGGTGTGCAGAGGAAGAAAAAATAGAGGAAAGTGTATTTAAGACGAACTAGGGAAATGATTTAATGATAAAAGGACACTGTGGTTATGGGGACAATACTCGGACAAAGTTACTGAACCGAGGGAAAGAGAGCTGTTTACACGTCGCCCACCTTTATAAATCTATCCTTTAGCAATTAATTGTCATTACAAAGAGATGGCATCCCAAAAATTATGTCAAATAATAGCTACCAAACATTTATGTAATGCCAACTATTCTTTGAGCTTAGCTTGTGATGTTATATTGATACAAATAAAAAACTTAGGCCGTACACAAAATTCAGCAACACTCACTGATGATGATTACTTTGTCATTGAAACGCGTATGAGTGAATAAATAATTAATTTGTGAGTTTTGTGTACTTCTTTTATTTGTATGTATGTAAAATATTCAGCAAAAAAAAAACAATAAAAAGAAAATAGGAATAGATTAGAGAAAGAATATAGAAAGGAACTAGCAAAAGGAACTTGACCATATTGTAACAGTTTATGTTTTTCAACTGTAGTGAATTACGATCACAAATCCGTTGTAGTCACAAACGTGTGTTTAACACAACACTTTTATGGAGAAATATTTTCTATGCAACCAGTGAAGAAAAGTATAAGAATATCTGTGTGTATTAACGATTGTTGCGTCGTTAAGTAAAATCGAAAACAGCTGTAAAAATGAACCGCCTTGTTGTACCCTTGTAAGTCTAAACGAGAATCTGATCAACATACGTAAATCTAACACCTGAAATTCGTACTCTATACTAAGACATTTAGACTTCAAGAAATGGTATTTTTACCACAGAAATTCATAAGTGTATCTAATTTCATTGAATTCTTTTATTCGACTAATAAACAATAACATTTAAAAATATAAAATAAATTCGACAAAACAAGTGACATAATATTACTCAAAAAAAGTATTATTGGAATTTAAATTATTTTGTTTTAAACGTTTAGTGTCGTTTTTATCTTTAATCAAACGGTTGAATAAACCGATGATATATATTGTTGTTAATAAATAATAGTATGTTTGGTAATACTAAATTATATTTAAAAAAATATTCGGTTTTACAGAATTTTAAATGTGAAAGTTCTAATTTTTTTATACAGGCTAATGACAGATCAAAGACAATTTCGCTTTTTTAAAATACTCAACGTTACGAATTTCTTTCCGAAATTTTTTTCAAAAGCTCAGTTTTAATTAAACAACTATACAACATAAATTACGATTTATGAAATGCATAACATTGTATAAAACATAATAAAAATCAACAAATTACAAAACTGTTAATAAATATCCATTTACAAGTCGAAATATTTTCCATCACATTGAAACAGACAAACTTGACTTGTAAATGGATATTTATTAGGAGTTTTGTCATTTATTGATTTTATTATGTTTTATGTAATGTTAGCATTTTATAAATAGTAAATTATGTTGTATAGTTGTTTAATTAAAACTGAGCTCTTGAAAAGTTATTTCGGAAAGAAAATCGAAACGTTGAGTGTTTTAAAAAAGGAATATTGTATGTGATCTGCCATTAGTCTATATACAAAAATTAATAGTTATTAACAGACATTAAATAAAAATATTAATTAAAAAAGTTCTAATTGTCAATGAAATTTGTCACAGTAGAGATTCTATTATCCGAACTAACGGGGACCTGGGGTTGTTCGGATAGTCAAACATATATCACATTAACTATAATAATACAGTTTACGTTTTATAAAACATTTAGAGTGTACTATAGATCTGTACGTACAGTACTTCACATCCTATTACTGTAGTACAAGAACCAATTAGCTATTAGATAAAGTGTAACGCTATTGTACTACTGTACTCTAAATAAAATTAATATTAAAGGCAGAATAAATAAAAAGCAATGAAGATACAAACAAATTCTGCTATATAATTACACAGACCTATGTATAATAATGTGTAGGCTACTGTAATTATATTTCAAATATATACATTATATTTAAAACTTACAGTACACGTAATACAGTATTTACGTACAGTTGTACTGCAATTACAAAATAATTGCAATTACAAAAATGTAATTGTTATTACATAACTTGGGAAACGTTCCACGCACACGTCCTTTCTTTACCGTACATTGTGTGCTCCAATATTTCCTTTCAGCGCGTCTTCCGTGTTCTATGATTGACGTTCGGATAATAGGCGTTCGGATAATCGACGCCAGTGTTTGTATTAGACTAGTATTTCGTGAGTTGGGAATCTCTCATCCATTGGAAGGGACAGAATGCTAATATATACATCTGTCGAACATCGCAAAATTCATTGTTAATATAAAATTATATATATATATATATATATATATATATATATATATATATACACCGATGCGTAGCGTTATTATAAAATGAAAGGGAAACTTTCAAGGAAACGACTCTTAAAATAATTTTCTGAAACTATTTTGTCTTGCCATAACTTTTACTTGAATAAAAAAAAGGTTTCATTTTTAATGAGTATTTGTGAAGAGTAGCTTAGAAAAGCCCGTCTTACGTGGCCGACTATTTAGCAACGAAGAAAGGGCCTTGTTCGCCTAGTGGTAGCACAAACACTGGCGCTTTGTCTGCAGCAAAATTACTGATTGTAATCTGCAAAAAAATATGGGTCAAGCAAGTAATTAATGTGTAAATATTTTATTGCACTCTGCGCGAACCGTCCTACCCCATTCATGGGGACGCAAGGAGCAAAATACATAATTTTTTTCATATATCTTTAATTAAATATCTCGAGTTAAAAAACAATAATATATTATTTAAACTTGAAATACGTTTAAGACACCTCCAATTTGATAATTCATTTACCTCCGTGTGTATTTTATGCCCGTAGTACATTGCTCATTTTTATACCCAAAAGTTGTACCAATGAGTTTAAATTATTGACGTTTTTAAGAAATACTTCTGCTAAAAATTAATTATGTTTTTAGGAATATAAATCGACAATGTAAATGTTTCAGTTGAGAAGTCACACATATTTTTCATTTAAGTTATACAGCCTCTATTTTGATCAGAAATATTTTACTTTCCCTTCATGTTAATTAAAACAGATTTTAAAATTTACACTATGAAACTTGTAAATTGTAGTTTTGAATGTTTCTTCAAGTAAAAGTTCCAAGTCTGATAATTATATTTTTTGAGAATAAATAATGTTTAGTTATATATATATATATATATATATATATATATATATATATATATATATATATATATATATATATATGTACACTAAATTAAAAATATTTCAAAAACAAGAATAATTTTAATGCATATATTATTCAAAGCTTTACGCCGATAAAACAGTACCAGCATCTTCAGGAAAAATAATGAATGATTATTTTTCTTCGTCAGCTTCTTCAGACTATTTTTCCTGAAGATGCTGGTACTGTTTTATCGGCGAAAGCTTTAAATAATATATGCATTAAAATTATTCTTGTTTTTGAAATATTTTTAATTTATTAACTATAATACAAGAAAACATATCACCATATTTATTATATATATATATATATATATATATATATATATATATATATATATGGCTTTTACACCTATATATTTTGTATGCTTAAATAACAGTTATTTGTTAGCAATATCAGGCATTGATGGAATACAGCTTTTACTGATGTCCGGTCTTCACACACAGGAAACTCCAAGATTTTCGTCTATGTAACTATTTTCAATTAGGGTTTGTTAGATATTTTACTTTCATATTTATTTTTCCTCCTTTGATTACCTATTTATATATACATAATGACTAATATGTATCGTTTTTTAATTCTAATGTGTAACTTTGTCTGCTCCTCTTTCTATACTAATGCTACGTTCTGCCTCTGTTTATTTATGCAAGTATAAATCTATTCGCATGTTCGACATACATTGGTGTCATTATAGTGATGTATGTTTCAAAGCTGTTAATCAGCATAATTTCAAAACTAAAACAAATGCGTCATTTATTATGTATCTGTGAGCTAATGGACATTCTGCTCAGCGGAGGGGTAAATTATTCAATATTCATTCTGACTGTCGCTATATTTGAATATTCTAGTCTATTCGATAGTTACAACAAATATTAGCTAATCTCAAACGCATTTTTATGTTCATAAGTTTGTAGTTGTTCCTATATTGTCATTTTTAAGAATTTTTGTACTTTTTTACTACCCTCTTGAATTTTGTAGTCCATTACGTTCGGTAAAACTTAATTAGCACTTTTATTTAGTTTATGACTATCCGAACTTTAAATTTTGTAAATTTGTAAAAACTTACAAACACAGAACGTTTTCGATCGCTCCGTGGTGATCTTCTGCTTGGAGATGTTGTTAGGTTAAGCGGTGACTGTTTTAAAGGCTGGTTTTCGATAGTATTAACGAGTACGTGTGATTTGTCTTGTGTTTGTTCATTTACGTTCCTTTATTACATGTATGTTTTTCAATGTGGAGATTGTCTGGTTATTTTCGATAGCGTATGTCGCTAGGTTTGAATTGTGTTTGGTTTTATGTTTGCTTTAATCCTTTAATCTGTCTTTTAATTTCTTTTCTATTTTATCAATGTATAATTTATTACAGTCTGGACATTCAATTACTGAGTGTGGGACAAATTTTTAACGATTGTTTTTTTAAAAATGATTATACCGCCTGTACTTTTGCAAGTTACGTTTATATTGTTATTCTTTAGGATTTTGGTTATTCCTTTTGTATTATATTATGTGCAATATTGCAATTTTGACATTTTTTGCAATAATAGTAACGTATGTGAAACACGAACACAGTCCTTATGTTCAGATATATAACATTTTATTCTTCATTAGAAGTAGACTTTTTTCCGGTTAAGCCTTTCCCACTTGTTAACAGCTTAGCGGCTGGAACAGAATTGTTTCCGCGTGGGATATTTGTGCGGGCGGTGGTGGCAGCGTCAATGTAACTGTACCTAATCAATCACTTGTATTACTGCACCGTTGATACCAGAATCACTCTATAGCTGGTAACAATAAGCAATTGTGGCTCTGTAATGGCGGCCAATAATAGAGTAATAACCGCATAAAGGGACGTATGGCTTAATTGGGTTTAGCGGGACTCTTGTTTCGTCGTTTTTATTGCAGCATCATCATTACTGTTGTACTTGGTAAATGTAACTTAACTTTGGCGAAGTTTGGTCAACGTTGGCCGTTACAGCTGCGCCCTCGATTTTATCGTTCTTATAAGTATTACTCATATAATAAAGTGATTTTATATGTTATAAACAGTGTTACAAATTAGAGAAAATACGAACATAGCCTAAATTTACGAACGCATGAACACATTTCTTTTTAGAACAGAACAGTATTTCACACCACGTATAGTGTCCTCGGTGAGGATAGGTTAGGTTACTGGGATAATAATGGCTTTATTGCACTTAATATCTGACGAAGCAATCAGCGCGTAGGCTTTATAGCTGCTGATGCCAGTTATCGTACACCACCACCTCTTAGGTAGTGTTCCATGGAGTCATCTCCTTTTTCTTCGGTTGTATCAAGAATACTCATAAATAAGGCTCAATTAATTATAATACTTTAATCAATATTTTATATTTTTCTACGTAGTTTCCATTTTTTAACTCCTTCTATTAGTTCACAATCTATTAGTTATCACGTAAGATTTATTAAAACAGCTGGTTTCATTTTGTAAGTTATGTGATAGAACAGCTCTTTTAACGCAATTATGTTACTTTTTTATATTAATTGTAATTACTTAATGAAAAATAACCAAAATAAAATTTTTCAAAGTTGCTTGACGTAATCATTTTGAATTCACTGATTAAACTATTTTTAAAAATACTTAACTAAGTGAATACGTAATTGCTTACTTGCCAACGCGTTTCAAAACTATCGTTTCTTTTACGAAGCTCACCCTCTACTGGCGGCATCGGTTAGGTGTAAAGGCTCTAACGGCTCGTCCATTCCCGTTAGAGCCTTTACACCTAACCGATGCCGCCAGTAGAGGGTTAGCTTCGTAAATGGAACGAATGTTTTGAAACGCGTCAGCAAGTAAGCAATTACGTATTCACTTAGTTAAGTATTTTTAAAATTAGTAAAATTTTTCTTTGTTGACCTAAGTAAGAATTGACTTTAAAAATGTTTTGTTTATATTACTTGTTGACAAAATTCTCAAAACGTCCACGCCTTTGTTTGTGCTGTTGTTATAGAAGCCAGCCGCCTCTAAGAATAAATCTGCATCTTTCCTCTCCTCAGTGGGGAGAGCCAAAAGAGGTCAATCAGTTACCATAAAAATAACTTTACGTTTGATTGCCATAATGTGGTCTAGTATTTGCATTCAGTAGCAAGCGCTAAGTATTCCAAAACAATCAGACCTTATCAATATTTCTATGTTTTGGACTTTTCTTATTTAAACTTCAATACTTTCTCTTACGGTTTTACGCTGTATTTCGAATCTTATTCTCTATAATTTCTGTAATAAATGATTAAATTTCAGCTTTAGAAGTATTCTCATCCAATATTAGTTGTTCTCCTTTCAGGATACCTTAATTTAACATTTATATGCCTTTTTTTTAGACGTTCATTTGATATTTATTATATTTCCAAAATTGCATTGAGAGAAATGCAGCATCCAGGTGTATACACTTTTTATTCTTTTCCAATTTTGGCGTTTCGTATTTATGAAATTTATTTATGAATAAACCTTTGAATAGATCCATATAGGCCTTTACATCTAAATGAATATTTACTTTATATTGTGTAGGTAAGCATTATTATTTTTCATATTAAATAAAATAGATTTTATTAGTTTCAAAAATATAATTTTTGAAACTAATAAAAATAACAATAAAACCCAATAAAAAATAAAATATTAAAACTAATTATATAAAAATAAAATAATACATTTAAAAAATACATTTAGTTTTTCTTAAACACATAAGCTAAATTATTAGGAGGTTCACACGCTTTGCAACGATTTAATCTGTAACAGAAGAGAAATCATTAATATTATTATAATATTTTCACTTGGCAGTCTTAAAAGAATTGAGAAATTCTACTCGTTGTTATATCTTACTTTATAATTTCCACGTGAAAACAAAATATTTTACTCTGAAGTAAGCAGAAAGACGTTGTAAACAATAATTTTCTAAATAGTTAATTAACCATACGTTTTGTGGGTATAGAGTCATTTATTGCAAGAGTTCAATAAAGTTAAACTAATTGGATTTGATAGTAGAGCTTCAAAAGAGACAATTCAATTGTTTTAACTCTACAGTAGTTTCTATTTACTTTGAACAATACAAATATATTTCACCCTTCATTTTATGTATACTTTAATATATTTTATTTATTTATTTAACATCTACTCAACTTTACCATCCTTTTTCATAGCATAAATTATTTTTAGTATTAGTTTTGTGTTTAATTTATTTTTTAGGTTGTTTCATCGTAGATATAATATGTACTTTTGTATACTACTGTATAAACAATATATATTACACTGTAATGCAGTCTGATGTACTTAAATTTTATATTGTTAACTGCCTACTATTGAACAATGTTTTCCTTAAAGCTTTGTCTGTTGTAAGGCCTAGTACCATAGTCTCTGCAAAAAAAAATAATTAAATAAATTCAAGTATGTTTTAACAATAAACTAAGCTTTGAAGATTATTCCTAAATTAAAATTATTATAATTAGATAATGGTGATACTGATAAAATCCATTACAAACACTTCTACGTATAAGCGTAAAAAATATAAATAGTTATATATATAATTAATAAATTAAAAATATTTCAAAAACAAGAATACTTTTAATGAATATATTTATTCTTAGAATAAATATATTCATTAAAAGTATTCGTTTTTGAAATATTTTTAATTTATTAACTATATTACAAGAAAACATATCACCATGAGTTTCCGGAAATAGAAAATATGAAATTAATAAAAGAATTAAATAAAGGATTAAAAATGAATATATTTGAAACATTGAAAATTTATAAGCATAAAGTTAAAGACAAATTAATTGATGCACAAATTCAAGTGAGATCAAGGCACCAAACTATTTATAAAGTCATTGATGTTAAAGAAAAATTTACATAAAGTGCAATACTTATAAACGCATGATTCTTTGTAGTACATATGATTTAATTTTGTAAAAGTATATTATTAGATAATTATTTGCCTGAAGATGCTGATACTATTTTATCGGCGAAAAGCTTTGAATAAATATATTCATTAAAAGCATTCTTGTTTATGAAATATTTTTAATTTATTAATTATATATATATATATATATATATATATATATATATGTGTGTGTATATATATATATATATATATATATATATATATATATATATATATTTAATTGTTGATTTCATCTTCACGTGAGCTACTAGTTTTCACTAAACACTTGTAAATATTTACAAAATTGCCTATATAGTAGCACTTACTTATATTTGTTGAGGGCGGCCGTTTCTGGAGATGGTCCCATTGCCAACTCAGACCGTAACTGGTCTCAATGTTTACATAGGTTAGGGTATTAGTGTGGGTGTGAGATATTATGGTGGTGTGGGTGTATTTTGTGAAATATGATCATAACTCCTAATACTCACAAAATACACCAACACCACCATAATATCCCGCCCCTACCCTAATACCCTAACCTACGTAAACCTTGAGACCAGTTACGGCCTGAGGTGAAAATGGGACACATCTTCCGAAACGGTCGTCCACAACAAATATAAGTAAGTGCTACTATAGGCAAGTTATAAGCATTTACAGGTGTTTAGAATAAATAGTTGCGAAACCCAAAAGTATCAATATTCGATTGAATAAAACGTAAGCAAAAATTGAATAATATTTGGTACGATTTTAAATGAAAGCGTGAAAATTTTAATTTTTGAAAATATAAAATTTACATTTGGATGATAATGAGGTAAATTGTACTCTATAGATATATTTTTGTTAAAACATAATAAAAACCCATTGAAAAGTATTAAAAATGTATTAATAAAATTCGTGAAAAGTAATTTAATGTAATGTCATTTATATAAATATTTTAAATTTATGGAAGAGGTCTTGTATGTACAAAGTTGTGAAATAATAATTCTGCACGGGCTCAACTATTAGTTCAATGCGCACTTCACTTCATCGTAGTCCTCTGCACACAGCACAACCGGGTTGTTCATTACACCCTGTTGCTAATACTACGGTGGTCTGTAGGGGTAGTGCATTCTCTCACTGTGCCTAGTTTATTGTCTATACTAGAGAGCACTTCGCTTCAATGAACCATGCAAATTAGTCGAACATAGAAGGGTCGTTACAACTACTTTACTAACAAATGTCGCCCCGTGAATTAGCCACGCACAATGTGCAGCGAGAGGGCTGCAAAATGCAGTGTTGTTGTGCCCGCTATAGGACCAATTTATTTAATGGGAGAGAAGGTTTATAATGGTAAATTGATCGAATCACACAGTATTCCTCTATTTATTTTCTAATAAAGCAATCAGTGTTGAATTATTTTACCTCACGTAAGAGCCCCGCCACAATACTACGGAAAACAATACACTTTTTTTTAGAAATTATTAAAATTTCACAAAACCCAAAGATTGTTTTATAACCATAAATACATGAAGTATAACCAGTTTTATAAAGTAATACATGAAGTATATACAACGTTAAAACCGTTTAGCAAATAACGGTTTCAAGTATTCTAAAATCTTAGGTTTTCTTTTGGAAACTAGAAAATGTTTATAGTAATTCCAAACCTCTAGAAACGTGTTGGTTTTTACTGTATTATTTTCGCCACGATGTTGTACCATACAGTCTAAATTCAGGGAAGTTTATTTTTACTTTATAATACACAAATAAACTGCCAGGAGTAAATCCAAATACAAGTAATATAAAAAAAGCTTCAACTCAATTTCTACTTAGGTTAACTAAAAAATGTTTTATTTGAGTTACTTTATGCTAAATAATTCAAATTAAAGACATACGCAAGACTCACAAATTAATCATTTATAGACTCATACTCGTTTCAATGACAAAGTCATCATCATCATCAGTGAGTGTTGCTACTACAAACTCTAACTTACAACTAAATGATTAATTTGTGAGTCTTGTGTATGTATTTTATTTGTTTTAACATAAACTCACAAACTCAGCACAAAGAATAGTTGTAATTCAAATCAGTTTAATATGTGTATACATATGACAAACTTACAATATTAAGTGAAAAAATAGAGAGCGAAATTAATTATTAAAATAATGTAAAAAATTATTTATTATTTTACTCAAGTGGTGTCAACTATAAAAGTTTAAAAAAATGTAGACTATTTAAACTTTAGCGGATTAATAAGAAGTATTTTATTAACGGTTGAATATTTGAATAAGATATATAAACATATATAGGGAAGGTATAAACTAATAGTATGAATTTAATTAATAAATTATTATTATTATTATTATTATTTTTTTATTTATTTAACGTCGGGAAATGCTTTATGCACATAGTGTGGGGCTCCTCTCGACATTGCACTAGGCTCTGCATTGAGAGTATACCCACTAAAACCTGTCTTTTTCCAGGCAGAGATTCCACCCCGGGACCGCCGAGGCATTACTTCAAGGTAGTGCCTAATAAATTATTATTTTATTATTTTTTTTTATAACGACGGGAAATACTTTATGAACATAGTGTGGGACTTCTTTCAACATTGCACTAGGCTCAACATTGTGAGTATACCCACTAAAACCCGTCTTTTTCCAGGCAGAGATTCCACCCCGGGACCGCCGAGGCATTACTTCAAGGTAGTGCCTAATAAATTATTATTTTATTATTTTTTTTTATAACGACGGGAAATACTTTATGAACATAGTGTGGGACTTCTTTCAACATTGCACTAGGCTCAACATTGTGAGTATACCCACTAAAACCCGTCTTTTTCCAGGCAGAGATTCCACCCCGGGACCGCCGAGGCATTACTTCAAGGTAGTGCCTAATAAATTATTATTTTATTATTTTTTTTTATAACGACGGGAAATACTTTATGAACATAGTGTGGGACTTCTTTCAACATTGCACTAGGCTCAACATTGTGAGTATACCCACTAAAACCCGTCTTTTCCAGGCAGAGATTCCACCCCGGGACCGCCGAGGCATTACTTCGAGGTGGTGACTAATAAATTATTATTAGTAATAATATAAATGCGTTTAATAAATTGCAAATGGTTACAACACACGTTCGTCCTCAAAAACACACCCCCACCTGTATAATAATATGTATGTATAATATGAATGTTTCGTCAACAAACCATTATTTAAGAAACCAAATATAAAGAATGATTTAGCAATTTTCAGCAGTGTGCCAACTTAAAGAATGCTGTTTCATATTTTCAATTCAGACAATTAGTTCTGCCTACATATAATTCTATATCTTATACATATTTCCAAACATTATAATAGTTTTATTTATTTACTCAAGTTCACATAAAGTTTTTAAAACTTCTAGTGAATAATACATCATATTAGAAACATTTCTCAAATATTAATTCATTAATAAATTTAAGAAATTGGTTTGGTTCTATAATATGTCACTTGATATTGTGATTCTGTCATATGTATAGGCAAATTTATATTGATTGTAATTATTTACTAAAAAGTGACTAAAATAAAATGTTTATTTGTTGCCCTAAGTAAGAATTAACTTTAAATATTTATTGTTTATATAACCTGTTACAAATTACCTTGACATATAAACACAATTATATTTC
Source organism: Prosapia bicincta (assembly GCA_036971475.1). Lineage (NCBI taxonomy): Eukaryota > Metazoa > Arthropoda > Insecta > Hemiptera > Cercopidae > Prosapia > Prosapia bicincta. The sequence goes on along the minus strand of JBAIZL010000009.1, from coordinate 42,043,920 downwards.
TGTAATAATTAGTAATATTGTGTAATTAGAAAAGAAATAAGTAATTTAAATAATAACAACGCAGAAGTGTTACAGTTGCAATTTAGTTTTCCCATTGGATTTAACCAGTGATTAAAAGTCACCGGTTATTATACAATGCTTTCTCGCCTTGAACCGATTACAGCATCGCCGCGATCTGGAGCTACTAATCAATGTGTTTAATCGAAATTGATTTTATTTGGGTCATTGCATGTTTTCAAATTTAATTAAAAAAGGATTTTATTTCTTACATAAAAATAAGTTTTTATATACAGAATGTGTAAATTATAAAATCCTTCAGAAGACAATAGTTCCAGCTACATTAGTTTTAAATATAATAAAAAAGTTCTAAAAACGTTAAGAAATATGTATACAATAGTTATAGGCTACTGGTGATTATTTAATCGAAGAATTAGTGTATATAAAGGTAACCGTTCTGAAAGCTTAAAGAGCTCAAAGAAGCTAATAGGAGCCGTACAAATGTTTTAACTCATGTTATTGAAGCATAGCCTTGGAATTTTGTTATTTGTCCCTGGTTCACATTTAAATATATATAACCGTTTGAAATTATGTCCACTCTTATAGAATTTTATGTATTTCTTGTATGCTTAGTTCGATAGAATGAATAGAAAAATAAATAAAATACATACAAAAAACTCACCAATTAATCATTTATTGATTCATACGCGTTTCAATGACAAATTCATCATCATCAGTGAGTGTTACTACTACAAACTCTAGCTTACAACTAATACTCTAACTCTTAGTTGTAAGTTAGAGTTTGTACTTAGAGCAACACTCACTGATGATGATGATGAATTTGTCATTGAAACGTGTATGAGTCAATAAATGATTAATTTGTGAGTTTTGTGTATGTATTTTATTTGTTTCAACATTACTTCACAAACTAAGCTCAAAGAATAGTTGTATAGAATGAATACTGATAATAGACAGAAAGAAAAAAATATCATAAATCATATTAACAATAGACTAAAAGAGTTTAATTTTTAACAGAATAAGTTTTTTAAATTTTTTGTGTGACTGTACTTGTATTTTTATGCATACTTATAATGCAATGTAAAACTGTTTTCAGTTTTGGTAAGGGCAACAAATTAGTTGCCGAAACGTTGCACTAAAGAAATAAACTTTTTGACTCGATACTCAACCGCCTTTTCATTTATTAAATGACACGATTAATGTTTCAACCTCTTCTTATGTCATACAGCATAAATTTGGTAACATAACAGACAACCTTAATACAATGTTATAACTCATTAACAATGGAAACCAAACAAACAAAAAAAAATGTTGGAATTATTTCTAAACTCCTAACTTATGTTAAACAATAGGCTAACAGAGCGTCTAATTAACAAGAATTCTCTTCCCAGAACGTGCTTAATTTTACTGTTATTTTAAACATGGTTTTTGTACCATTAAATCTTCTACGAATCGTACATTTGCATTTTAAACGAGGAAACGCGTCATTTCTTTGACTTTCGCTTAATATTCCGAGCGTACTGCTCGTTGAATGTGACTCATGTACTTGAAGTATAAATAACAATGACACTTACGAGGAAACACTCACACTTATGTCTCAAACTTAAACGTTCACAGAATGTTTAATAAGGTGTTGTGTCGCCAAAGTTTTTTTTTAGGCATTATTTGTCTGTCATGTCTGCTACACGTGGCAAAGGCTACAACAATACTGGTTTTGTAAAACTATAAAATTTAATATGTCTACTGTAACGTCATTAGTGTCTTATGTCTACAGGTAGTTTTATAAACACATATGCATAAACAGCCGAGGATATTTAAACACAAGAATTAGTTGGTAATAACCTTATATGATAAAAATGGTTATTGATTTAGATAAATGGATGATGGAATGTATATATCGTCCACGTTTGAAAATATTAGTTTTTACTTTACATTTTGGATAAAAAAGTAAAATTAATAAGAATATGAAATTTACTTATTGAAATGGAAAAAAGTTATAAAATAAATGTTCTAGATTAAACAGTAATAATAAAAGAAATGGAGAATTTTAAAAGTTTTGGATAAAAAAATAAAATAATAAAACACATGAAGTTTAGTTACGAAATGAAAAAAATAATAAGTAAATTTTCTAGATTTAACAATCATAATAAAAAATTGAAAATTTGAAGATATACCGTAAAATAACACAAACGTACCTATATAACTAAATAATTCTGATCACCCATATAATAAAAAAATGCCTGATACAACTTATTATACAGATTACTTAAAACCTCTATGAAAAAAATAATAAAATGAGAGTAAAAATCATCTAATATCAAATAGCAGTAAAAAACGGTTTTAAAAAGAAAACTGTAGACAAAATTAAATATAATATTTTTAAAAAACAACAATGTACTCATCTTCATTTCTGTTAGGAATATTTTTATATGTTTGAGTACATTTTCTACCATTTCTAAATTTCAATATTCTCTTCTGTTGACGCGTTTCGAATTAACTCCTTTTTCAAAACTTCAATAGTACTCAACTTCAAACGCGTCAACAGAAGAGAATATTGAAAAGTTAGGAATGGAAGAAAAATGTACTCAAACATATAAGAACACAATAATTGGATTACAAAAATATTGATAATAAAACAATATGGACTTCATTTATACTTAGGCCTACAGGTAACGAAATAAAAAAATAGCAACAAATTATTTAAAAATACAAATATCAAAATTGAATTTAACACTAATATTAAAATAATAGATATAATGAATAACAGTAATAAGATAAATAATATGCACGAAAAAGGAGATGTTTATAAATTAGAATGTGAAAGCTGTAATAAATCTTATGTAGTTCAAACCAAAAAAAATTAAAGATTAAAATAACATTTAAAAACTCATTAAACCAGAAAGATGTAAATCAAATTTTTCAAAAAATCATTGTAATAACAATATTCACAAATTTCCAAATGTACCATTTTTTTCCATATAGCTTACTTTTTCATACATGAAACATTTGAAATATATAAATATAGTAGCCTTTTAGTAAAAAATGTACGAAGCAAGAAATACGAAACATAAAATTGATACTATATTCAATGACCATAATGTTGCAGCAAAAAAAAAAAACAAATTGGCAATACTGTAATACATTTTTGCAACAATTATACTGATTCTAATCTAACATATGTTATGTATCTTGCTTTATTCATTTCTGATGATGTTTTTCACTGTTTATCAACGAAAAGCTTTGAATAGAAAGTAATAAATAATTCTTGTATTTGAATAGCCTCAGTTGTTTTTGACACACACACACATACAAACAATCACACCCACCCACCCACACACACACACACACACACACACACACACACACACACACACACACACACACACACACACACACACACACACACACACACACACACACACACACACACACACACACACACACACACACACACACACACACACACACACACACACACACACACACACACACACACACACACACACACACACACACACACACACACACACACACACACACACACACACACACACACACACACACACACACACACACACACACACACACACACACACACACACACACACACACACACACACACACACACACACACACACACACACACACACACACACACACACACACACACACACACACACACACACACACACACACACACACACACACACACACACACACACACACACACACACACACATACACACACTCACACACACACACACACACACACACACACACACACATACACACACACACACTCACAACAAGGGTGTGTAATAACCTAAAATTCAGTAATTTATTACAAGAAAACATTATTGATAATATTATGTTAAAACTCTATATTATCTGTTGTGTTTTGCATATTATTAATATTCATATTACAGTATTAATATTAGGTTTACACACAAACAATCTTACTACAAAGTTAATATCATTAAAATTACCCAACTATTCCTTTCCAAACAGACGCAAACATGCAGCCAGGCGGGTATATATATATATAAATGTATGTGTGTGCGCGCGCGCGTGTATGTGTTGCAACGTTCTTAACTTGAAAATTTAAGCCTTACAGTCGAAATTTTAAATTTAAAAAGTATAAAATTTTAATTTTTGAAAATAAATATAAATACAGTGTCATAAGCAGTTATTTCAAAGAAACTTTATAACGTAAAGCCATTTTTAAAGGGGGGAGTTTTTTTAAATTTTTTTATTTGGAAGAGATAAATGTAGCAACAAAGAAAAAGGAAAGAAAAGTCAAAATTCATTTAGAAAGTTCATCGACATTTGTAAATGTTAAGAAAATGATAACCAACGTCAAGACTAATGTGCATTAGCACATTCCATTAATTCATTTCGAGACACATGTAAAATGGGGTACAATATTTATAGAATAATCTAGATTACCAATCAACATAACTAACTTGATTGTAAAGTTTACACTAATAATAGTGACGTTTTATTGATTTTAATATATTAGAAGCTTAAAATTAGTGAGATTAATAAAATATTTTAAACAAATAGATCCGGTCGCGGAATTTGTAACCTGGAGCAGGTTGAACCTCCACTGTTATTATAACCATATTGGGTGCCATTAACCGTATTTCCCCGGAGGACCGAACGAATTAAAACGGTGGCCATGTCCCACCTTTCACTTACAATAGGCGTAAACGTCCACTGTTATTACTCTCACTCTGTGTGCAAAGGTGTCATTTAGATTCAATAGATTTAAATAGATATTTATAATTATCAAGAGGTGATTCATATCTTTATAAAAATACAGTCGTACTAAGGCGTACTAATCTCGACGTTATCTTTATATATACAATCTGAAAACGTTATAATCTTTAATACTGTTTGTATTTGTTTACAAAAATATTGTTATTGCAATCGGTGTTTTCATGAAAAGATCATTCAATTCATTATAGTAGTTCAAACTCTGCTTATATAAAGGTTGTACAAATTTCCAATCATTAATAAAGTACTTTTTATTCATACACTTCAAATACATAAATACACGAATTTTAAAATTCGTAGTGGATGACACATGATGTTAATACAGTTGTTTCAATTATCAATTCATTATTATAAATAATTCATTGTAGTTTTATGTGGGAGAAAAATATTTCACAAAAGGGCCAAAGTATGTAATATCATTACTTTCGTCCCATTTTTGCTTGAAACAAGTTATATAGATTATGTAGTAGAATAATTGTAAATTATGTTATAGGTTTTTAACGTTTCAGTTATTTTACTATATTTATATTATAGTAATTTCTTAAAAAAAGTTGCTAAATTTAAAAAAATTTCTTTGTTAACGTAAGTAGGAATTGAGTTCTTTTTTTGAGTTATATTATTGGTTTTTAATAGATGTAACTTATACACTTAAATATATTAAACACTTGCCAATAGTAGCACTTACGTTTCGTGTATTTGGGGATTGCCATTTTGGAAAATAAATTTTTTTTTACTCGGGCCTTAATTTTATTTGAGACCTTTAAGTTACGTTCTGAGGACTATAGAATCCATATCATAAATCAGTCGTCCTCATTTACACGAAAAGTAAGTGCTACTAGTGTAAAGCGTTTACGTAGAAATGTAAATTATTAGCGTAACATGAATTTGGAAAGAAAAGAGTCATTATTAGTTATCGTAAGGTGTCCAACATAATATTGATTTATGCTGTAAAGTGGTTTAATCTAACTTTATAGTATATAAAGGAATGTCTTTGGAGACGAATTCATAAGAACTCTCGCATAAGTCCTATACTTGAAGAGAATTAGAGGTTTGAAAATACTTGAATAAAGTTCAAGTTTATGTTGAACTTATTCCTTTTGCGTTTCTCTTGAGCACGGTGTACTTTCCCCGTCTGAAGAGACATCTTCTATTGGCTTTCAATTCAATTTTAAATTCTTATTATTAATCCACACTCTCCCTCTATGTATTTATTTACAGAATTTTTTTTCAAATTTGCAATCGTTAATAAAAATTTTTAATTCATCCTCTCAAAAGCTTAAATAATTTTTTTTTAACTTGTAGTGGGTGACTTGATCTTTATTCAGTTTTTTAAAAATATGTATTCATTAATTAAATTTAGTTAATTTAATTCTTTCTGAAAGCAGTTCGTAAAATAATAAAAATCCTATAAAATAAGTTATAAAGTAGCAACTTTTCTTTGAGCTTAGCTGGTCAGGTTATTTAATAACAAATAAAAGATGTACATAAACTCATACATTTATCATTTAATCCCTCACAGACGTTTCAGTGCAAAGTCATCTTCATCAGTGAGTCAATACTGATGCAACAAACTCCAACTTACAATTAAACAAACTTTAAGTGTAGGTTGGAATTTGTGATATTCACTGATGAAGATGATGCTGACTTTGTCATTGACACTCGTTTGAGTGAATAAATTTGTGAGTTTGTTAATTTGTTAATTAATAACAAAGTGTTTAATGGTTTTTTCAGATTTTTCAAATTTACTACTCAATCGCAACACAGTGATTTCGTGCAATATTTTTAATTTTAATATCACAAGTTTAACCTTTATCGCGAGTAACTCACTGCATGTATGTTTACATTCTTTTAAGCTACAAGTTTCAAATGCCAATTCGATGTATAGAGTAAAACGGACAAAATTTGAAGATTCGTATAACTTATATGAAATATATTCTAGTCATGGAAATAATAATTTCTCTGACAACTATTTCGTAAAAAAATGTTGTATTGTAGAGATAGTGTTATCTGTTGAATGCAATCATGCAATTCTTTACTACTGCCAGCAGATTTTAGTTCACCTAATGTATAGCATAGATGCTCACTTTACATGATCAAGCTCGTACGGAGGGCCGTTAAAATCCTATCAGATATACTTTTGCTTCAATACAAAAGGCGCGTCAACTTACTGTAAAGTACTCGTATATTGATTTCACTTACCTTACACAAGCCCTATACGTCCTTATACCATGTGATTTCACTTACCTTACACAAGCCCTATACTTCCTTATACCATGTGGTGTCCTGTCTACTAACCTAGTAATACGTTTTTAAATACAATCGCCCCAAGTTTAAAATTTTAAAAATAAAATGCTTACGCGGTGGTTAAGGTTGCCCTAATATCAAAATATGTTAAATAATAATAAAAACAAACAAAATGGGAGTTTCAAATTTGCTACGTTTCTATTTCTATCTAAGGACTTTAAATCTTCTTGTCATATATTTTTTTATGAAAGGATTTTCAATATTATAAAACCATGTTAAAACACTTGGAATAAATAAATAATTTCAAAGTTCAACCTCCTAACGATGCTAACTGTGTTAGCGAAACGTACATCAAGGTTGTTTAAATATTTGCAGCAAGGGTTGTTGTTGTTTAATGATTAGAATTACACTACTGTATAGACGTTTTTTTTTAATAGTACTCAAAAGAGTTTAGCTTCAGGAAGTTAGTTATTAATTATGTGATGAGATTTTTATAAATGTTTTTTGACATATTTTAATCATTTTAATTAATTGTTTTTATAGATTTTATTCCTCATGGACCAACACTTATTATAGTGTTTTTAATATTTAATTTGACTATGAGTGGCATTTATAATAGGTAATTTAATTGTATATTAAACATTTTATAGATATCAATAATAATTGTTTGGTCAATGCACTTTAGGCCTGAATGGAAATAAGAATGTAGTTATCAAAACGATGACAAATTTTTAATGAATGATACTTGACTCGCGAAAGAACTGCATTTTTATTCAACAGTATTCATTTAAGTTTTCAAAATGGAGTCATTCAGAATGGCGTCAACAAAGGAAAATATTTTAATGTTAGGAAACGGGAAAAATGTACTCGAATGTGTACAAAAATTCCTAACAGAAGTGAAGATGAGTATATTAGGTATTTTCTAAATGTGTTTTTAAGTACATAGACGTACTTGTATTATATAGAGGTACTTATATTATCGCATAAGTTATAAAAGTGTTTGTCGTTCAATTATAATGATGTTTGGAACGAATAGGTGCAGCCCCAATAAAGCTACTCTCTTCTCTCTTTTACCTCCCTTATAGAGCAGTTAATTACTGGGGCACTTTGACCTATATATGTATAAGGAAATAAGTCAAAATACAAATAGAAGAATAATTATTTAATTTAGTATTATTGAATTGTAAATTCCATAATTATTCCTGTATTTGTATTTTGACTTATTTCTTTATTAATACACAAGAATTTATATTGCGATATATATAAGCTTCCTAAACGTAGACAGTAGTTCGAAATAAGACTAAGCTTCGAATGCGAGCAAACTGAAACCCTTCAGATGTTATCGACAACACCCGGTGGCTGTGATATATTGTTCCAACCTCTTCCACGCTATCATTCTAAACCCTAAAATTATAAACGTACATTCAATTTTAGAAAGGAATCAAAAGTGACCTTGGGTCAAGGATACTGTCGAAATCTACAACAATGGAAATTATTCATTTTCTGTTTAAAATATTTGCGTTTCCTACAATCTCCTGTCATGTTTCTCAATGATTCTTTACAAGGTTGTTAACTACTGACCATGTGGTAGAGGAAGCTGATAGGTAAGAACTACTTGTAGCATGTTAGCTTTGTAAGCTGTAGAAGAGTATCGCGAGTGACGTATTTACTCGTGGATACAGTTTCCATGACAACGATCAGAATGTTTACGTAAAACAACGACTGATCAGCTTCTGTGGAACATAATATACAAAAGAAGTGTTTGTAAAACATACACGTATCGAAGATTCCAAGCTAAACCATTACATTAAGTAAGACTCTGGTCTTACTTAAAGGATGGAAGGACTCTTCCTGTCCAAATATTTTCAAATATAACTCGCATTATGAGTTACATCCCTTTAAATGGAGCTACATTTCCATACCTGAATTTACAGCCCTATACTTGAAGTGACAGTCACAAACTTAAAATTATAGTCCCATGTTCAAAGTTACAACCCCATATATGAGTTTTCAGACCCATACTTAACGTTAATACCTCATATGTTGAGTTGTAGCCTCATAATTGGAGTTACGGTCTCATACTTGACGTTACAGTCCCATATTTAAAAATACAGCACCATACTTTTAGTTATAGTCTCATACTTTACGCAACGGTCTTATACATAAAGTTACTGCCCCATTCATAAAGTTACAGTGTCATACTTCGAATCACAGCCTTATACTTAACGTTACAACCTCATTTAGTTTCAGTCTCATACTTGGAGAGATAGTCCTATACTTGACGTTTTAGCCCCATACTTATAGCTATAGACCCATACTTGAAGATATAGACCATACATTTATTTACAACCACATATTAAAAGTTACTGCCCCCTACCTAAAGTTACAGTCCCATACATTACAGTTACAGATCATCTTTGTATTTATAGCCCTATTCTTGGGGTTGCAGACC
>JBAIZL010000009.1:42026933-42029433 GCA_036971475.1 Prosapia bicincta | reverse complement strand
AGTTCATTTAGAAACTAAAACTTGATTTTATTTAGGCTTCCAATTTTTAGGTTATTTATATTGTGCTTGCTTTATCTGTTTAGAAAGTAATCTATTCCATGTTTACACTGATTGAAATTCGACTGGTAATCTTTTGTTAATGAAAAACTATGTTTTCTTTATTGTATGCTATTTTTTTTTAAATTGGGGATTTATTTTGGTTATTAAAAAAATGTTTTGTGACATATTTTACAACCAAAGCTATGTACAAATAATGTGTTTGTATGTATGTATGTATTTATAATAATGTATCTATGTATAAATAAGGTATGTATGTACTTATTTATAAATAATCTATGTATGTGTGTGTATATGTATAAATAATGTATGTAGGTTTGTATCTATGTATAAATAATGTATGTATGTATTTATATTTAAATAATAAATGTAGGTTTGTATATATGTATTTATTTATAAATAATGTATCTATGTATAAATAAGGTATGTATGTACTTATTTATAAATAATCTATGTATGTGTGTGTATATGTATAAATAATATATGTAGGTTTGAATGTATGTATAAATAATGTATGTATGTATTTATAAATAATGTATTTATGTATAAATAAGGTATGTATGTACTTATTTATAAATAATCTATGTATGTGTGTGTATATGTATAAATAATGTATGTAGGTTTGTATGTATGTATAAATAATGTATGTATGTATTTATAATAATGTATCTATGTATAAATAAGGTATGTATGTATTTATAAATAATGTATTTATGTATAAATAAGGTATGTATGTACTTATTTATAAATAATCTATGTATGTGTGTGTATATGTATAAATAATGTATGTAGGTTTGTATGTATGTATAAATAATGTATGTATGTATTTATAAATAATGTATTTATGTATAAATAAGAAATGTATGTACTTATTTATAAATAAACTATGTATGTGTGTGTATATGTATAAATAATGTATGTAGGTTTGTATGTATGTATAAATAATGTATGTATGTATTTATAAATAATGTATCTATGTATAAATAAGTAATGTATGTACTTATTTATAAATAATCTATGTATGTGTGTGTATAGGTATCAATAATGTATGTAGGTTTGTATGTATGTATAAATAATGTATGTATGTATTTATAAATAATGTATCTATGTATAAATAAGGTATGTATGCACTTATTTATAAATAATCTATGTATGTGTGTGTATATGTATAAATAATGTATGTAGGTTTGTATGTATGTATAAATAATGTATGTATGTATTTATAAATAATGTATTTATGTATAAATAAGGTATGTATGTACTTATTTATAAATAATCTATGTATGTGTGTGTATATGTATAAATAATGTATGTAGGTTTGTATGTATGTATAAATAATGTATGTATGTATTTATAATAATGTATCTATGTATAAATAAGGTATGTATGTATTTATAAATAATGTATTTATGTATAAATAAGGTATGTATGTACTTATTTATAAATAATCTATGTATGTGTGTGTATATGTATAAATAATGTATGTAGGTTTGTATGTATGTATAAATAATGTATGTATGTATTTATAAATAATGTATTTATGTATAAATAAGATATGTATGTACTTATTTATAAATAAACTATGTATGTGTGTGTATATGTATAAATAATGTATGTAGGTTTGTATGTATGTATAAATAATGTATGTATGTATTTATAAATAATGTATCTATGTATAAATAAGTAATGTATGTACTTATTTATAAATAATCTATGTATGTGTGTGTATAGGTATCAATAATGTATGTAGGTTTGTATGTATGTATAAATAATGTATGTATGTATTTATAAATAATGTATCTATGTATAAATAAGGTATGTATGCACTTATTTATAAATAATCTATGTATGTGTGTGTATATGTATAAATAATGTATGTAGGTTTGTATGTATGTATAAATAATGTATGTATGTATTTATAAATAATGTATTTATGTATAAATAAGTTATGTATGTACTTATTTATGAATAATCTATGTATGTGTGTGTATATGTATAAATAATGTATGTAGGTTTGTATGTATGTATAAATAATGTATGTATGTATTTATAAATAATGTATCTATGTATAAATAAGGTATGTATGTACTTATTTATAAATAATCTATGTATGTGTGTGTATATGTATAAATAATGTATGTAGGTTTGTATGTATGTATAAATAATGTATGTATGTATTTATAAATAATGTATCTATGTATAAATAAGGTATGTACGTACTTATTTATAAATAATCTATGTATGTGTGTGTATATGTATAAGAATGTATGTAGGTTTGTATGTATGTATAAATAATGTATGTATGTATTTATAAATAATGTATCTATGTATAAATAAGTAATGTATGTACTTATTTATAAATAATCTATGTATGTGTGTGTATATGTATAAATAATGTATGTAGGTTTGTATGTATGTATAAATAATGTATGTATGTATTTAT
>JBAIZL010000009.1:41999433-42011933 GCA_036971475.1 Prosapia bicincta | reverse complement strand
CAACCTATGGTTTGAAACACGTTTGGCTTTCTAAAAAGCCGTTTGTTTTCTAAATTGAGTATTTTTGACAAAAGAAAAATTAATCGAGGGGAAGAAGCAATGGCAGAAGATAAATCACTAAGTCATGTTTAAAATAAACCAATACTTCATAATAACGAATACGGCCGTAGTTTCACTATATGTTAGTTTTATGAAAAGCCTGTGGCTTACAGCTGCCTAAGGGTGATATTGAAAGAGAGTAATGTTGTTTCGTGAACTATATAAATTCATTTGAGCCATGGTTTCTTTAAAAACCGTCCATGATCTCATGACGTTAACAGGCAACAATTTTATATTTATAGTTGAGTGAAAATAATTCCTCGTTACTGTAACATATCGGTAAATGATCGAACATAAAAATTAATAAAGGTAATAAACACAGAGAAAACCTACCACACGATTGGCACGTGAGGAATTTCGAGATATGAATTAAAATGGTTGTAAAAACTGGCAAAACCATGGCCTACGTGGTAACCTAGTTTGAAATGTCAGCTCGAGAATCGATCGTATCGCGGATAACGATTTAAACGACCGACTGTTAGGAAACTGCGTCGGGACTGATCGAGATAAGGCGGTGACGTGATCGTAGCCACTGCCACTGCAAGTATTCAATGTTAATTATAATCCAACATGTTTGTACGTGTTGGTTCGCAACTGTATAATTGAACTGTATTGGTTATGTTTGTCAGATGACAGTTCTAATGGTTTATTGGCCTCGTAAGGGCCTTAAACAACTTTCTAATTATAAAGTAGTGCTAGTGACAATCCGCTAACGTAGGATGGAATTTGTCACTGACGAGACTAGGATGTTAGTGTGAGAGTGGAAGAAGTTGTTATGTCAGTAAATCGATCTGAACAAATTTTCGAATTTAATAAGTGTGTTACTGCAATACTTCTAAAAATGGGCGGAACTTTAATATAAATTACGGTAAAGCATTCTCTTCCCATAGAGTAAATCAAAGATTGCATATTTTACTTCGCACCTCATTGTAATCAAATTCTATAATACCTTTGGATTACGTTTTTCTACATTTTAGAATTTTGAAAGCATTAAGGCAATGAATTTATAAATAACAACATATTTCAATACAATATCAAGATCACATTGGTACGATATGTTACAATTAAAGTATTAAAAAAACACACAAAAATAACTAATATTACAAGTTATCTAAGATTAAACCCTTATGTACATTTCGATGACCAAGTCAGTTTAGTCAATACAGTTTGTGAATTATTGTATTCTAGACTGTAATTTTGTATAGAGCCCTCTAATGGTGATTGTCATCGAAATATACATAAGGGTTTAATCTTAGATAACTTTTTATATTAGTTATTTTTAATGATTTTTGTAGTATTGGTGTTTTGCCAATTTTCTAATTGTAACATATTTCTATATTTTGGGAAGACAATTATTTTTTAAAGCCTGTGAGGAATATGAAATCCACAGATATGAAACTTATGTATATGTACTTATATATAAGTACATACTCTATTGTATATATATATATATATATATATATATATATATATATATATATATATATATAGAAATATAAGTACATAGTCGTTTGCAATATAGTTCAAAATTATGATGTGTGGAGAATGCACACCTGAACTAGACATACTCTCTATTGGGGACATTGGTACTTATCCGCGCATGCATATACGTGATGTACGTAAAGCAAAGGATACTATGATAGGTAATAAGCCTACAAGATTAATCAAAGCACGCGTTATTAAGATCAGGTCTCTGAAATAGTGGTGTTATCTATGTTAGTGGCACGTTTAACGGAAGGGACGTGCTAAACGTTGGTGACATACTAAATGTTAGTGACATAGTAATTGTTAGTGATATGCTCGAAGTTAGCTACATGCTCAATGTAAAATATTCCTAATGTTAGTGACGGGGTTAAAGTTAGCTACATGCTCAGTGAAAATTATTCTAAGAGTTAGTGACGTGTTCAGAGTAAGACATCCTAAACATTAGTGGAGTACTCGGTGTAAAACATCCTCAATATTAGTGACTTGCTCATGTAAAACATCCTTAAAAAAAATTGACGTGCTCAGTGTCAGTAGAACACTAAATTTTAGTTACGTGCTCAGTGTAAGACATCCGCAATATTAGTGACGTACTCATGTAAAACATCCTCAATATTAGTGACGTGCTCACTGTTAGTGGGACGCTAAATGTTAGTAAAGTGATCAGTGTAAGGCATCCTCAATATTAGTGACGTACTCAGTGTAAGACATCCTCATTAATAGTGACGTACTCATGTAAAACTTCATCAATATTAGTGACGTGCTAAGTGTTAGTGTAAAGCTAAATGTTAGTGACGTGCTCAGTGTAAGACATCCTCAATATTAGTGGCATGATTAGTGTTAGTCGGACGCTAAATGTTAGTGACGTGCTCAATGTTAATGGGACGCTAAATGTTAGTGACGTGCTCAGTGTAAGACATCCTCAATATTAGTGGCATGATTAGTGTTAGTCGGACGCTAAATGTTAGTGACGTGCTCAATGTTAATGGGACGCTAAATGTTAGTGACGTGCTCAGTGTAAGACATCCTCAATATTAGTGGCATGTTTAGTGTTAGTCGGACGCTAAATGTTGTGACGTGCTCAATGTTAGACATCCTCAATATTAGTGACATGCTCAGTGTAAGACATCCTCAATATTAGTGACGTACTCATGTAAAACATCCTCAATATTAGTGACGTGCTCAGTGTTAGTGGGACGCTAAATGTTAGTGACGTGCTCCGTATAAGACATGTTCAATGTTAGTGATGTGCTCAGTGTAAGGCATATTCAATGTTAGTGATGTGCTCAGTGTAAGGCATATTCAATGTTAGTGATGTGCTCATGTAGAAAATTCTCACTTTTAGTGACGTGCTTTGTGTTAGCGGCCAGTTAAAGTATAGTTAAGTGCCTCAATGTTATTGACGTGCTGAGGGTAAGACATCCTCAATGTTAGTGACGTGTTGAGTGTAAGAAATCCTCAGTATTATTGACGTGCTGAGTGTAAGACATCCTCAATGTTATTGGAGTGCTGAGTGTAAGCATCCTCAATATTAGTGATGTGCTCAGTGTTAGTGGAACGCTAAAATTAGTGACGTGCTCAGTGTAAGACATCCGCAATATTAGTGACGTACTCATGTAAAACATCCTCAATATTAGTGACGTGCTCACTGTTAGTGGGACGCTAAATGTTAGTAAAGTGATCAGTGTAAGGCATCCTCAATATTAGTGACGTACTCAGTGTAAGACATCCTCATTAATAGTGACGTACTCATGTAAAACATCCTTAAAAAAATTGACGTGCTCAGTGTCAGTAGAACACTAAATTTTAGTTACGTGCTCAGTGTAAGACATCCGCAATATTAGTGACGTACTCATGTAAAACATCCTCAATATTAGTGACGTGCTCACTGTTAGTGGGACGCTAAATGTTAGTAAAGTGATCAGTGTAAGGCATCCTCAATATTAGTGACGTACTCAGTGTAAGACATCCTCATTAATAGTGACGTACTCATGTAAAACTTCATCAATATTAGTGACGTGCTAAGTGTTAGTGTAAAGCTAAATGTTAGTGACGTGCTCAGTGTAAGACATCCTCAATATTAGTGGCATGATTAGTGTTAGTCGGACGCTAAATGTTAGTGACGTGCTCAATGTTAATGGGACGCTAAATGTTAGTGACGTGCTCAGTGTAAGACATCCTCAATATTAGTGGCATGATTAGTGTTAGTCGGACGCTAAATGTTAGTGACGTGCTCAATGTTAATGGGACGCTAAATGTTAGTGACGTGCTCAGTGTAAGACATCCTCAATATTAGTGGCATGTTTAGTGTTAGTCGGACGCTAAATGTTGTGACGTGCTCAATGTTAGACATCCTCAATATTAGTGACATGCTCAGTGTAAGACATCCTCAATATTAGTGACGTACTCATGTAAAACATCCTCAATATTAGTGACGTGCTCAGTGTTAGTGGGACGCTAAATGTTAGTGACGTGCTCAGTGTAAGACATCCTCAATATTAGTGATGTGCTCAGTGTTAGTGGAACACTAAAAGTTAGTGACGTGCTCCGTATAAGACATGTTCAATGTTAGTGATGTGCTCAGTGTAAGGCATATTCAATGTTAGTGATGTGCTCAGTGTAAGGCATATTCAATGTTAGTGATGTGCTCATGTAGAAAATTCTCACTTTTAGTGACGTGCTTTGTGTTAGCGGCCAGTTAAAGTATAGTTAAGTGCCTCAATGTTATTGACGTGCTGAGGGTAAGACATCCTCAATGTTAGTGACGTGTTGAGTGTAAGAAATCCTCAGTATTATTGACGTGCTGAGTGTAAGACATCCTCAATGTTATTGGAGTGCTGAGTGTAAGCATCCTCAATATTAGTGATGTGCTCAGTGTTAGTGGAACGCTAAAATTAGTGACGTGCTCAGTGTAAGACATCCGCAATATTAGTGACGTACTCATGTAAAACATCCTCAATATTAGTGACGTGCTCACTGTTAGTGGGACGCTAAATGTTAGTAAAGTGATCAGTGTAAGGCATCCTCAATATTAGTGACGTACTCAGTGTAAGACATCCTCATTAATAGTGACGTACTCATGTAAAACATCCTTAAAAAAATTGACGTGCTCAGTGTCAGTAGAACACTAAATTTTAGTTACGTGCTCAGTGTAAGACATCCGCAATATTAGTGACGTACTCATGTAAAACATCCTCAATATTAGTGACGTGCTCACTGTTAGTGGGACGCTAAATGTTAGTAAAGTGATCAGTGTAAGGCATCCTCAATATTAGTGACGTACTCAGTGTAAGACATCCTCATTAATAGTGACGTACTCATGTAAAACTTCATCAATATTAGTGACGTGCTAAGTGTTAGTGTAAAGCTAAATGTTAGTGACGTGCTCAGTGTAAGACATCCTCAATATTAGTGGCATGATTAGTGTTAGTCGGACGCTAAATGTTAGTGACGTGCTCAATGTTAATGGGACGCTAAATGTTAGTGACGTGCTCAGTGTAAGACATCCTCAATATTAGTGGCATGATTAGTGTTAGTCGGACGCTAAATGTTAGTGACGTGCTCAATGTTAATGGGACGCTAAATGTTAGTGACGTGCTCAGTGTAAGACATCCTCAATATTAGTGGCATGTTTAGTGTTAGTCGGACGCTAAATGTTGTGACGTGCTCAATGTTAGACATCCTCAATATTAGTGACATGCTCAGTGTAAGACATCCTCAATATTAGTGACGTACTCATGTAAAACATCCTCAATATTAGTGACGTGCTCAGTGTTAGTGGGACGCTAAATGTTAGTGACGTGCTCAGTGTAAGACATCCTCAATATTAGTGATGTGCTCAGTGTTAGTGGAACACTAAAAGTTAGTGACGTGCTCCGTATAAGACATGTTCAATGTTAGTGATGTGCTCAGTGTAAGGCATATTCAATGTTAGTGATGTGCTCAGTGTAAGGCATATTCAATGTTAGTGATGTGCTCATGTAGAAAATTCTCACTTTTAGTGACGTGCTTTGTGTTAGCGGCCAGTTAAAGTATAGTTAAGTGCCTCAATGTTATTGACGTGCTGAGGGTAAGACATCCTCAATGTTAGTGACGTGTTGAGTGTAAGAAATCCTCAGTATTATTGACGTGCTGAGTGTAAGACATCCTCAATGTTATTGGAGTGCTGAGTGTAAGCATCCTCAATATTAGTGATGTGCTCAGTGTTAGTGGAACGCTAAAATTAGTGACGTGCTCCGTATAAGACATGTTCAATGTTAATGATGTGCTCAGTGTAAGGCATATTCAATGTTAGTGATGTGCTCAGTGTAAGGCATATTCAATGTTAGTGGTGTGCTCAGTGTAAGACATATTCAATGTTAGAGATGTGCTCATGTAAAAAATTCTCACTTTTAGTGACGTGCTTTGTGTTAGCGGCGAGCTAAAGTATAGTTAAGTGCCTCAATGTTATTGACGTGATGAGTGTAAGACATCCTCAATGTTAGTGACGTGCTGAGTGTAAGAAATCCTCAGTGTTATTGACGTGATGAGTGTAAGCATCCTCAATATCAGTGACGTGCTGAGTATAAGACATCCTCAATGTTAGTGACGTGCTGAGTGTAAGCATCCTCAGTGTTATTGACGTGCTGAGTGTAAGAAATCCTCAGTGTTATTGACGTGCTGAGTGTAAGACATCCTCAATGTTGATGACGTGCTCAGTGTTAGTGATGTGATCATTGTTAGTATGTAGCTCCAAAAACTCTTAGTATATGTGCAGTAAACGTCAAAATTCTCTAATCATGGTAACTACTGTCATCGTCCAGGCTGTGGATTGTAAATTTCTCAATGACTAGTTGTTGGGCAGCATCAAACAGTGAAAACGTAGCGATACTACATGATAATTTACCATAAACCTTTTAAGAAAATATAATAAAAAATAAAAACACTTATTCCTTGTCTAGTTTTGCTCCAGCCTGGTTGCGATAACATCCCAGGTATGTGGGGCCTTGCTTGTAAAATAAATGATGATAGCTGTGTTTTGTTGGGTTTATGTCCCCCAAGCCATGTTCTTGATTAAATTACCTCAGCATATAACGACAACTAAAGACATATTTACAAACTTATAGGATGTTTTTTATGAAGGCAAACAATTCAAAGTAGTCGAATGCTGTAGTAGAAAAAGATTATTAAAGATCGATAAATTCCAAAAAATGTATAAAAAAATGATGTCTATACAGCGAATAAGGTTGTTCCACATCTATTGAAATAACTCGAATAGATAATCTGTGATGCTTTAAAAAAAATGTTTTCATCTGTCCAATAGTTGTTTCTCAGATACTTCCACAAGAGTTTAAGTTCAACAATAGTGAGTTATTAATAAGATACACCCTCCGTCAATTTGCCAAAGGACGACCACGCAACACTCAGGATGACTACTGTGCACATGCCAAAGTCCCAGTAACGTTTCAACTAATGCCCGTTCATTATGACAAACTGATGTCATAATATGAATAATAATTCGATTATCTTGAAAGAGATTATCAAACAATATATAATCGATTTGAATTTACTTTATCATCAATTCGTATGTACAATGATTTACCTATAAAACAAACTATAAGCTTAAATATTCTCCCATTAGTTTTCAGCGTTGCCTCGTACTTACTGCTGAGCCAGAACTATCTAGAATAAGTTTTAGATTTTAAAAATATTAAGAGATCAAGTGAATTAGAATGCGTGATCTTACAGAATAACTATATTAAATATCATTTCTATAATTCTTAATTTAGGCCTAATCCTCTTCAATTCTGTTAGGAATATTTGTATGTATTCGAGTACATTTGTCTGTCTTTCATAACATTACAATATTTTCCTTTATTGACGCGTTTCGGAATAACTCCATTTTCAAAACTTAAAATGTTTATTAAAATAATCCAACTAGCTTCGACGACGATGTCGCCTTCGTCAGTGCCTGGCTACTACTCCAGTGTTTGGTGTATTAGTCAACCACTGATGAGGGCGATATCGCTGTCGAAACTAGTCTGTTTTTTTTAATTATACTATTCAAGTTTTGAAAACAGAATTTAAGTTTAAGGGTAGAAAAATGTACTCAAATATATATCATTTCCTATACTTGATGATTAGCTTATCATAATATGTAATGGGGTGCATTAATATTGTCTTTGCCGTATCAAACATGTTTTCATCTAAACCTTATGTCAAATATACAAACAAACTGTTTCCTCAACGCAATGGATATCGTTGTACTTCACATAAAGCTCCGACACGAACTAAATCTTAATATTTAATGGCTATAAAATTTATGTGTCACTTATTCAGGCAAAGCACACTTTAGAGACCTTATCTACACAGCAAGCTCGTATCAGTTCCTTATCTCAAGTATTCTCCCCGACTACTTTACTATCATTGAAGAAAAGAAAATAACAATGTAAAGGCTATTTAGTGACATATGCGACAATAAATTTCCAGTTTCACTTTAGAGCCGTTATCTGATGAAATATAAAGCTATTTCGAAATTACCTTTATTTAATTTGATTAAATATGTATTTTTTATTTAAGTAACGTACACTTTATTCATCTCTGATTGCTCTAGTGTAACTTTTTTCTATGTTCTACATTGATTCCTTTTTTGTATCAAATCATTATCTGTATCTAACTTAGACCATTATAAAAATGGCTTACTTACTAGCCAACGATATATAAATCATTTATATTATAAATAGGAATGATCCAATTCCGATTCTCGATTCCAGAAATCGTCGATTATAATGGATCGAGTAATCGTCGATACTCAATTCTCTATTGAGAATTAATCAATTCCGATTTAACGTCCGAATCTTGTTTTTTTAACTGTTAAAATTCGTGTGCGGTGTAATAATTGCAGACATAATGAATTATCGACGATGTCTTATTTCGTAATAGTTGCTCAAGTAAATTTACCTATTAAAGTCAATGCCGATTTGAGGTAACAAAAATATAATTATAATTTATGACGCAACAATAAAGAAGATCGGAAGCATTTCTGGTCCGTTTGTCACTGCTCTTCTCGCTCACTCTCACTCGGACGGGATCAACACTCCTCCCCCTCTCTCTCTCTCTCTCTCTCTCTCTCTCTAGGCCGCCACTAGTAGCCACACATCAAAACAAAACAACACAAAAAAGTATTTCCAATTTCTCCAGTTATACAAACTGAAGTGGCAATTACTAAAGTTTTATAGTAATTGTGAACTTAATTTCACATTTGTAGTTTTAAATAAATCATTACTTTTATCCAATGTTTGCCATGCTTACAGAAATTCCTACTTATAAAAGAAGGTTTAACGTTTTGTGTAGCCTATTACATTAAAACTTACTTCTTAAAAGGCTTCACCGTATGATCACCATGCTAACTTCATTAATTATATGAGAATATCATTTAGACATATATTATTTAAAAGATCCGAGAACCTACTTAGGAATCGAGAATCTACTTAAGAATCGCATCCCATATTATAAATGTAATGGTACTGTATAACAAACTATTTAAATACCGTATAATTGCTACGTAACCTTGTGGTACAGGTAGCTGTAGTATTGTGGGTCATTAACGAAAAATAAAGAAATTTGTATGTTTTTATATGATTTGAATTGATTTTCACTCATTGAAATGTTTCTCTTTAAACTGTGTTAATATAATAATGAAAAAATGTATAACGTTAATTACAAATTAAATAAACGAATTACATTACAGAATCATTTGTATGTTACAGTTCAGTATAATAACAATATAATGAGCATAAATGGTTTAAAGTGTAATTTTACATTCATGATCTATTTTATTGAACTTTACAAATAATTTATAACCAGTAATTTCGAATATATTGGGCCTGCATATTATCATTAAGATAAATAATAATAAATTAGAGCCACTGCAAATACATGTCGCCCACATCAAACGGTTTGCCTACAAACTGAATTAAAACACACTAAGCGTACATTCGTCATTATGTAATACCCAATATGCAAACATTTCTAATATAGCAAACGTCCAATTACGTCATTAGCTCACCGACGCATGCGCAGCGCTAACGGATTATGGTAATGTGACGGACGTGGCTCCGGTCCAGATACATACGGGTGTAATAAAAACTTTGCGATTTAAACCTTATATATGTGAGCGAAATTAATGTGCTTCCATAAAAGTGTCAGAGCCACCGTAAATATCGATATGACAAACTTCGATTGCAAATACAATATAATATCCCGCATTGTATGGTATGGCCAGTGCTTAGTCCCGAGATTTATTTCCAATGTGTGGAGGTGTGTTCATTTAATATAGGTCTACTACGGGATATGCCAACGATGCAAACGCTACTTGTTAATTTGTTCGTTACGTTTATGTTGTTAGGAAGGGGTTGAACTCCCTATGTGTAGGACTATTACTTGATAAGACACTAAACGATATACAAAGGTAAGTGTAAAGCAAAAACTACGCAAATGTATGCCATTTACACTTTAAATGTAGTCTATTTAATCAAGAAATATTATTTTGTTTCTCAGTCTACGAAGCTTATTGCGGGTCATTTACTGTTGGCATCTTCTGCTTAACATGTAACTTTAATGAGCTATTACCCAAAAGCCATATGTGTTATTCGTCTATACTGTGTTGTTACATTGTTGTTATTACACTGTTGTCAAATTTACCAGTACTTGCTTGATGCTACATCGCGTCGAGATGTTAAACAAACGTCTTTGTAAATTGTATTATGCTTTATTTAATGCTCATTTATTGTTCACAGTTTTAAGGGTGTAAATATTTATATTTTCGTGAATATTTTCTAACTTTTATTTAGATATTTATCCAATTCATATTCTCTAAACAGGTTTTATCCTATACTAGTTGTACCCTGCCACGCTTTGCTGGATCTCATTGTGGTCGTGTAATGAGAAACAAATTAAAGCACATGTTTCATAGGAAGTTTAATTTCGCAATGCTTCATAGGCTAAGGCAACACAAAGCCAAACCTGTGCCAATTTTCGAACTAACCGTTACCAGAATCAGTCTGATAAGAAATGTTTTGCCAGTTTCTCCTAGAAGACGTTCCCCCAACTCCGTCTATCATTTGCATTATGCGATCATAAATTTCTTTACGTTCGTGCGTTAGTTTGGGAATGCTTGATTAAACATACGACGGGAGACCACTGGTGTTGTAACACTGTTTACGAAGTAAATGCACGGCAAATGAGGCATTCCCAAGTAACCTCTACGTACGGTTAACCCAGCTCAATCACACAAAACTACCTCGATTAGGGTGAATATTTAGTTCAGATTTTATAAATAATCCGAATGAGATGCAAGTAAATAAGTTTGTTCTTGTTAATGACCAATGTAATTGGGCGCAGGTAATGTTTCACATGTAACTGTGGTTGCCATTAGCTACTATGGCGAGCGTTTCCCTCGCATGCAGCAGATGGGGCGGTTGCTGGTACACAGCTGACCGTTAAAAAGATGTTTTCACGTCGTCGAGGGCATGCTATTGACGCGAGAAGTAGATAAAATCAATCACTTAAGATGGATGTATATCATGTTAAAATTGAACCTCAATCGTTGAAGAATATTTTCAGTTTTTGCAGCATACACAAACCAACATAACATTTTTGTATACAAAGATACGAGTGTATTAAACTATATGAGAGAATTAATCGGTTAAGTTGGGTTAAACAAAAGTACATTCAAGTTAGTTAACCTAAATTTAAACGCAAGTAAACACTGTCGTTGAAGTGAGGCAGTTGGATTTCATTTTCTTCAGAAAGAAACATTCACTTTATTTATTTGTCGTGGACAATCACGAAATTTTATCAACTAGAGTTTTCGCTTCACAAGTTTCTAACATTATCAGTTGTTTCTTTAACTTACAAATGTAAAAGTATGACGTATACACATATAGTCGTAGCTTTGTACATCGTTATAAATAGTAAATTGTTTTAGTAACACTGCTCAAAACATCCGGTATTTTTTATTAACAACATTAAGAGCAATTTTGTTGAAACTCATTTCATTTATTGAAAATACTGATAATGTTAAAACAGCGTATTTTTTAAGCAATAAAACGACACACACCCACACACACACTCATACACACACATACACACATACATACACACACACACACACACACACAACACCCACACACACAAAACACAACACACACCCACACACATACACACACACCCACACACACAAAACACAACACACACACATACACACACACACACACACACACACAAAACACAACGAACACACACACAAAACACACACACACACACACACACACACACACACAAAACACACACACACACACAACAGGTGTATAGAGCTAAGAGAAAACTGTCGTATTGAAAAATATGGTAGTGTTGTTCGATACCTAAAGAGGTTTTAACAGATTCATTTGTTTGTGTGACTTGTTCATTGATAAATTGTTTGATAAGTATATAAGTGTAACAAAAACGTACAAGGTTAGGATAGGTGATAAAAAGAAGTGAACTTACTGGTTGATGAATTTTAACATTAAAGAATATTCTTGTAGCGAATCAAAACTATTCCAATTGTAAAATAGTTACAAAATTTGCTAATATTGTGTTATATAGTTCTGTTTTATAAAAAAAGGCCATATTTTTAAATTAAGGCTGTTTTCGTTTTTTGATAGTTTCAATCACTTTTTATGGTTTCCGATATTTAAAATAACTTTTTTGGGGTCAGGTATGTAAAAACTTATTATAACTGGTACAATTTTTGTCGACTATTACAAACTACTATTTTATCCAATAAATCTCCCTTACATTCTCTCGTGTTTCAGGTTCTGTACTGGAAATTATAAAATAAACTCCCTTCTATCTTGTTAAAATTTATAACCAATTGAATAGAAATGTGATAAATAATT
>JBAIZL010000009.1:41971933-41994433 GCA_036971475.1 Prosapia bicincta | reverse complement strand
CATACCGGCTAAGCTGTACCGGGCAGTGGAAGACAAGTAGCAAACTTCATATACAGCTATTTGGGGATTCACTGAAGGAGCTCTGGATAGAACCTCAGGATAAGATACTGTCTCTTAACAGGGAAAAAGGAAACTACAAAATCCTTATTCCTGCAAGAGAGGCATGGGCGGAGTATAGACCCAGACATGGTGAAATCTGGTTCACCGATGGGTCCAAGATGAAGGAAGGAGTGGGAGCAGGATTTAGTGGACCGAGACACCAAGACAGATTTTGTCATCGCCTGGAGGACTACAACTCTGTCTTCCAGGGTTGCGATCAAATTATGTGCTGAGGAAATAATAGGGTCTGGCAGGAGGGGCAAGACCATCTGGATTTGCTCGGACAGTCAGGCAGCTCTGAAGGCTTTAGGGAAGGCTAGTACCAGCTCTAGGTTGGTGGCTGAGACTATGGCTTCTCTAGCAGAACTGAGTAAGTATAATTCACTCAACCTAACCTGGATTCCAGGTCATTCTGGCCGGATAGGGAATGAGAGAGCTGACGCCTTAGCAAAAAAAGGGAGTATAACCCAAGGACCGTTGCTGAGGGCAGTGGGCATGCCGCCTCAGGAGGGACGCAAGAGGATCACGGCACATATAGACAGGTTGTGCAGGGAAGAATGGAATGTAACCTTGGGGTGTAACAAATCCAAGGTACTGTGGGGTTACTCAGGCGATTTGTGGGGCAAGGAACTACTCTCCTTAAGTAGACATCAACTCAGAGCTACTGTAGAGCTGGTTACAGGCCATGGGAATCTGACGGGGTTCCAATACAAAATTGGAAAATCTAGGTCCCCTGTGTGCAAGAGATGCGACGAGGACCAAGAGGAAAGCCCAATCCATGTACTTTGTGAGTGTCCTGCTTTGGGAGCTACAAGGAGAAAGTGGTTTGGCTGGCAGGTATGTACACCAGAGGATATCAGAAGATCTAGCATCAGGTGGGTACTTGATTTCTGCAAAGAGGTAGGTATCCACTAAGCTAGTCCTGTGGTAGGGATCGGAAGAGAGTACAAAGGCTACAGCTAAGTGCTCTACACTGATAAGGTCCCTCCGAGTTTTAGTAATAATAATAATAATAATAATAATTACGTCAAATGAAGTAAGCAAAAATGTATTTAACTGATCGGTCGGTCTCATTTAGGAAACAACCATTTACTTATAAATGCAGGCCTACATATGTCCGTATGGTTTTTTTTTTAATACATAGCTTACAATAAATCAAACGTAGGCCTGCGTATTATTGAAACAAGCAAGAGACAATAAGAATAAATCTTGTTTTAACGTCGTATCTGTATTAATTTAGGTAAAAATAGACATGAATATCTTAAAATTGCAAAGGAAATTGGAATTCTTGCTATTATTTTTCACATAATACAAAAAACACCTCATGCATATTTTGTGAATCGAAATATGTATAAAAAGTACTCGAATAAGCTACAAAACGTAGTTAACTGTAAAATAATAAAGTAATAAACAGTAAACTGTGAAATATTTAATTAGCACAATTTGTGTATTAAAGAAGTAAAATTATTATTATTAAATTAATGTTGATCGCTAAGAATGAAAGAAATTGTAGAAATGCGTTTACAAAATAACCCTCTACGATGAGGGAAATTTTATTTAAATTTACAGAAAATAATAATAAATATAAAAACTTAATTACAATTTTAATTAAGTATTTGCAATATATTTCATTCAATAAAATAATCCATCTGTAATTAGAATATAAGAAAATAAATTAAAATCAAAGGCTATACAAAATACCAATTATCTGAAATAAACATAAACAAAAGATATATTCTGTGTTTTTATTTCAAGGTTTTAAAATAATTTTAATATAAATGTGTTCATTGTCAGGTGACGAAACACCCATCATTAAAACCTCCGACTTTCTACTCCATTTTCCGTGCAAGGAAAGTAACAATGTGCCAAATATTCAGTTCGTTCTATAACGTTGAAAGAAAGCTCTTTGGGATTTGTTCTTCACGCCAAGAAACCGTTCAGAAATATTTTTAATGAGAAATGTTTACAGAACTGATGTTTACAGGAAATATAATTTCAAGAGAGAAAAGGTGACTAGATGTTACTGGATACACTGATATTAGATGGAAAATTTGTTGTATTCAGTCAAGATCATTAAAATTTCTTAGAGACAGAAAAAAGAAACTGTACGGGAGATGAACTTGGATTATGAACAAGTAAATAGGAGTGTAAAAGCAGTCTTGCCTCAAACCAAGGCATATATATATATATATATATATATATATATATATATATATATATATATATATATATATATATATATATATATATTTTAAAACAACATAGGTTATTCAAATACAAGAATATTTATTATTTTATATCCAAATCTTTTCGTTGGCAAACAGTACCAACATCATCAGGAATGAAAATTACAATAATGTAAGCTATAGGCCTAAAACATATGTTTAATTAGAAATAGAATTGTTGCTAAATTTATACAAATTGCCAAATTTATTTTGTTGCTGTAACACTATAGACATTGAATATAGTATCAAATTTAGAATGTATTTGTATTTGTTCTTTTATTAATTTGTCATTATTATTGTGTTTATATATTTCCAATGCTCCATATATATTCATTCTTAATCCCATATTAATTTCTTTTATAAGTCTCATATTTTCTATATTTGGAAATTGGTGCTTATTATTAATGCAATGATTTGCAAAATTTGATTTATATATCTCTGGATTAATATAGGCATTTAAATGTTCTTTATATCTTTCTTTCAATTTTTTCTTGATTTGACCTATATAAGCTTTTTTACAATTTTCGCATTCTAGGCCTATAGCTTACATTATTGTAATTTTCATTCCTGATGATGTTGGTACTGTTTGCCAACGAAAAGCTTTGGATATAAAATAATAAATATTCTTGTATTTGAATAACCTATGTTGTTTTAAATTATTAAACAAGAAAACGTATTTTATATTTATATATATATATATATATATATATATATATATATATATATTTATATATATATATATATCTTCTCTTTCTCTCTCTCGCTCTCTTTCCCTTCGTCTCCCTCTCCCCTCCCTCTTTCTCTTTCTCTCTCTCTCTCTCTCCCTCTCCCCTCTTACTCTCTCTCTCTCTCTCTCTCTCTCTCTCTGTAATCTTATTTATACACATCTAATTTTAATTATAACAATACTGTTTTCTTGTACAAACTTAACCATCTCAAATGTATGTCCATAAAAAAGTAACTCACAAATTGATTTCGTCTGCCGACTTAATGTTTTCTTGTTTATGTCCATTCATTGTGATTTATCGAGTCCAGCTTCAAGTGATATCATCTGATGCCACGTACTCTAGACCATCACGAATATCTTGGTCACTCTACGCCGACGAAGCATAGCAAGACCTTATGAAACTTTGAAAAACCCTCCCTAACACCCAATACGAAATAATTTTCCACACTAATGCTTTGAAGGTGGTGGAATTTCAAGAAACATTCTTCTCAACTAGCATTAGCAATTACAACTAGGGTTTTGTAAATGGTAACACTTTACTAGTGAGAACTAATTATGTGCCAGTAATAAACCTAGTTATAATATGAACTTGTGGTATCTGTTTGTTAGATATTGAAATTTGTCCATTGCGGGAAAAGAATGGGAGTTTAAAAGCATGTGAGACTAGGAGTGAAGCATTTTCTATATGCTTTCAGGGGTAAAGTACACAATAGATTGAAACCAATGTGATAAACAATTTTCTATCTATTTTGTTTACCATAGAAATTAAATCTTTATCCTTATTTTGCAAAGGTTATTGAATTACGCTATTGAAAATTTAGTAAGAAATATTTATTTTCATATAGAGTGAAACCGAATTCACCATTAGGTTTTTGTATAAAATCAATCATAGAATACACATTGTTAGTTTGAGAGACTCCCAGAGTGCTGAATTGGATTGTACAGGAGTGCATTGCCTCCCGTGTCTGCTCCCTAAGGGAGGATTATCACGACCTACTTGCACGACCTAAAGTTCCCTCCGCAGAGGGCTATACAGACAATAAATCGAAACACCAAACAAAATAGAAGTTGCTATGGATTTCTGTGTGTATATGTTGTTGTAACTGTAGAAATGGGCATGCTTTGATAAATTCACATATGAATACCTTTTTTATTTATAGATTAGGGTTAATTTTAATCAAGCAATATAAAAAAAAATAATAGTCTTATTTAAGTAAACAAAAAAATTGTTATTTTAGTTACTTTTTACAAAACAATTACAATTAAACCATTACTAATAGTGTATGCTACTTTATATATATATATATTCTCAAATTTTCAATTAATAAATTTTCATTTAACTAATTTTCAACCGATAAAGTACATTATGTATATATCACATATAGAATAGTGCGGACAACGTAACCGTGCTCCTAACCTTGAGAGGTCGCAGTAGACGAGTTGGGAGGTGGAGGGTCAGTATAAATAGTTTCCTACAAACATAAGAACTGTCAAAACAATGATTCCATGAGACGGCCGATATCAGATAGTTAGATAGTAAATTAGCTTCGGCATGAAATAACAAACCATTTTTAAATATTTATGTTATCCTAAAAATGTACGTCCAAAAGTTTTAATTGCATGAAGGTTACGAGTCATAGGTTTTTATTCTTGTATAATATTATGGATAATTAAACATATTTTGGCTTGAAGTGACATTCCTAGGTACACAGTAATAAACGAATCATTTTTATTATCGTCTTCATTTATACTCCTAAAAATAACATATTTAACTGCCACATTGAATTGCACAGATATGCTCTGAACTATGGATGTCTGAGATAACGAAGAAAACTATTATTTAACATCAGTTTACAACCCAGGTTGTTTTACATATATTTACAATCTATGCTACAGTCAAATGTTACGTTTTAGAAAAATAATTAACGAAAGGTTTTAATTAACATTAATATAGGCCTATATTTTCTTTTTAAGTTTATTATGCAAGTAAATGATGTTAATAAACATTCAAAAGAATTAAAATGTAGAGCTACAAAGCCCCGCAAGACATCTCTTATTGTAGCTTAGACACAGTAACGTACTCTACATCTTAATTAAAAACATTAAAACTTGTCTTTCTCAATATCTAACTAACCTTAAACTTTCGACTCTTTCTTCAGCACAGATTCTTGTTAAAGTTTTATGTAAGATTTCATTACTGATGTTCTTTTCAAACTCAACTTGTTTATTCCTTGAACAATATTACAAGTTCAGAATTACAAAATAATATCCTAATGAAAAACTGTCTTGGAAAATAAGTAACTAATGTTTAAAGAAAATTCTTTGCCACGATGTTTCTTGGATTTTGAAACTTATGTTCTAACTTTCAAGAACTTATAATTGAATAAATTTTTTAACGTGCTAGGGAGTGTCATCAGTGTATAGGTTGGAACAGAAACCGGTTTTGCATATAAGTAGCATCGGTATTATAGACGGGTGTTTAATAATGGGGTGAAGTAGTGAGGATATATATAGAGTCATGCGTTTCAATAAGAACAATATGAAAATAGTAAACACACAAGAATAAAAGAAACCTTATCAGAAGAACAAAGCATTATTGAACTGTCTTTAAGATCGCCTAACTCAACAACGCATTCTGGTGGCCAACCTTGACATTGATGATTGCTGTTGCTTTTTTCTCAGTATTTTTCTATTTTTTTAACTCCATCTTTCACATTCTCCCTATTACTTCACACTATCCATCCATATATCTTGTTAAAACTTTCAATCGTTTATAAAATATTTCTCATTCATCCACTCAAGTACATTTTTTTTAAACTTGTAGTGGATGACATTGATCTTTATACAGTTCTTTTTCAAATATTAACTAATTACTTGAATTCAATGAGTTAATTTTAGCTTTATATGGGAAAAATTTGTTCCCAAAAAGGGGCAAGGTATGCAATATAGTTGTTTTGTCTCATTTGGCTTGGATTAAGTGATAACCATGATTTCATAAAACAGCTGATTTTATGTTATAGGTTACGTGGTAGAACAGCTGTTTTAGCAATTAGGTTACGTTAATTTATAATTGCAATTATGTATTAAAAAGTAACTAAAATAATTTTTTTTTTTGTTAATCTAAGTAGGAATTGACTTTAAAAACTTTGTTTGTATTATTTGTTTATTATTTGCTTTATAATTTCATGCAGGTAGTAATGTTTTTAAATTTTAACAGAAAAGTTTCTATAAACGTCAAAAATAAAAATCAAGTAGTTCGGTCGTTTTAGACTCAAATTAGAATTTAATTCGTTTACGATTTGTTCGGTTCTCAAATTGATTGAGTTTATTTTCAATGTATTTACTTACAGTTCACCGTAACTCTTTCATATTATACTTATTGATACTGACCTACATATATCTCTTATCCTTTAAACGATAACATAACTAATAATATCCGGCATGATTTGGCAATAAGGGGTAAAACTCGTTGGGTGGCTCTCTACTTTCTTCCCCTATCCGGCTCATAGCACTTGTTAAAACCTTATCATAACTTTACATTTTAAGAAAATTATTTTGATTAACATTTTCATTATTTATTCGTGCTTCTAACATAGTGTTAGTTTTACCCAGTTTGCTTAGCTTGTATTTTGGACAAACAAGCCTTTAAGGTTTAAGGATGTATTGTCAAAGTCTTTGACAATCACATTTTCTAACACTTTTCTAAACTATCACTCGTTATCACATGACAAACTACTGGGATTCCCCCAAGTGGTTCTCCTTTACATTTGGTAGGTTTAAATTAATGCATTCCTTAAGTTGGTTACTATGGGGTATGCACTGTATTCTATCTCGCGAAGAGTGCTAGCATACCAGTCTCACCTACTATTAACTCTGCCTTGCCTATACAACCCAACCTGTGCTTCCTTATAGCCGAGTTAGAATCTTCCTAACGATGCGACTAGTAGAATCTATTCTTACTTCTGATATCAGAATCTGTGTAGCCCCTTTTAGCGGTCTTTTCCGAAACATTTTCTTTTATTAAAGGCAACAAGACACTATATGAGATCTTGAATTTTGTAGTCCATTACGTTCGGTGAATCTTATTAATCACTTAAACAATAGTTTATGACTATCCGAACTTTATATTTAGTAAATTTGTTAAAACTTACTGGGACAGAACGTTTTCGATCGCTATGTGCCGATCTTCATCAGTGTCTTCTGCTTGGAGATATTTGGTCAAGTGGGGTGACGGTTTTAAAGGTAGGTTTTCGATAGTATCAAATAGTATGTGTGATTTGTATTGTGTCTGTTCGTTTAATATGTTCGTATATTGTGTTTTTGTGTGTCTGTAAATTTCATATTGTTCTAGTGTGTTGAGATGTGGTCCTTTTTTGTTGATGTGTAGGATTTCTAGATTGTGGTAAATGTCTGTGTATTTGTGTCCAGTTTCTTTTATGTGATTGTAAAATGTTGAGTTGGTGTTCTGTTTGTGTTCCTCGACTCTTTGTTTAAAGCTGCGACCTGTTAGTCTAATGTAGAATTTGTTACATTCGTCGCAGTTCAGCTTGTATACGCCTGGTGCTTCTTTGTTGTTGGTGTTGTGTTGTGTTTTGTATTCTAACTTGTTATTAGTTTTGAATACTGTTTTGTATCCTATTTTTTGAAATTTGTGGGTTGTTTGTTGTTTTGTTTATGTATGGTAATGTGATGTAGCCTATTTGCTTTCTTTGTCTGTAGTGTTAATTTCAGTGTTTTTTTGTATTTTGTCCCATAGTTTGTCTATTATTGTGGTGTTGTATCCATTTATGAATGCTAAATATTTAATTGTGTCTAGTTCTTTGTTTATGTTTTCTGTGTCATTGGGACTTTTTTAAGTCTATGGATCATGGATCTGAAGGCAGCGTGTTTGTGTTGGATAGGGTGGTTTGAGGTGTTGTGGATAAGTGTGGCTGTCGTTATGTGTTTCCTGTAAATGTTGAAGCTGTGTTTTTGTTTGTAGCTTTGTGTTATGGTTAGGTCGAGGAAGTTTAGGGATCGGTTGGTTTCAATTTCTGAAGTGAAGTGGAGTTTTGGTTGTATTTTATTAGTGTAGGTGAGGAGATTTTCGCATTGACGGGAGTTGCTTCTGTATAGTGTTATGATATCATCAACGTATCTGTGCCAGTACATGATTTTGTGTGCGTGTGTATTTTTTGTGAGTATCTTGGTGTTTTCTATGTGTTGTAGAAAACTTTCGCCTAGGACACTACTGATAGGACTTCCTATGGGTAGGCCATCTGGTTGTGAATAAAAGTTTGAGTTGTGGGTGAAATAGTTTTGTTTGGTGATGGTTTGGAGGATGTTTATGATTTCGGTAACGTGGATTTTAGGAATGTTGTTCTGTAATAATTGGGTTTCTAGGATGCTGAGCGCTTCGGGTATGGGTATGGTGGTGTACATATTTGTTATATCGAGTGATAGTAGTGTTGAATTGTGTGGTATGTTTATGTCTTTTTTTTATTTATGAGGTTTGTTCTGTTTTCTATGTGTGTTTCTGTGTTTAAGTTTATGGATAGTCTGATGATTTTGTGCATGTATTTTGCTAAATTATGTGCAGGGGCATTCTGATAGTTGATGATTTGTTGGATGCAAATTAGTGCATTTCTCAAGCTAGTCACTATGTGGTATACACTGTATTCTATCTCGCGAAGAGTGCTACCAAACCAGTCTCCCCTACTGTTTTCTGCCCAGCATGTGCTTACTTCTAGCCGAGTTAGAATCTCTCTAATGAAGCGACTAGTAGAATCTATACTTACTTCTCATTCCAGCATTTTGTAGCACATTTTAATGGTATTTTGCAAGACATTTGCTTTTATTAAACACATTAAGAGGTTATCTGAGACTCGAGCATTTGTTTTACAACCCAAATCTTCCGTTTGAATTCATAACAGTTATATTAGCAAGTATTAATATTATTAAATATCAAAGTTTGTAATAAATTTTGATATTATTTAGGATGAAGATAGTAATACAAAATGTGTATTGCATACATATTTATAAAATGTATATAAATTAAACATTAGCTATGTGAATGTTATTTATATTTATTTATATTTAGGATTATATTTATATCAATAATACTGACATAACTAAAAAAACCAATAAATTGTTATCGTGTGTATATTATTATTTTTATTTATAAAAGCTCCCTTGCACGCGCGCACATACAGACTCGCGCGCGAGCATATATATAATACACTACAAGCAGAGTGATTTACGAAACAATGACACATACTTTGAGGTTTGAATTTACATGGAGAAATAAACGAGTAATATAAAAAAAATCAAATTAAATCCCTACTTAGATCAACAAAGAGAAATTTTATTTTAGTTGCTTTTTATAAATAACTACACGTAATATAAATATTCTTATCGTATGGCATAATCAAAATATTAAGTGGGTAAAAATAAATAAAATAAATTAATAATTAAATTAATCTTTTAAAAAAACTGTAATAACATCATGCCATCTACTACAAGTTAATAAAAAATGTATTTGAAGTTGTGTGGATGAATAAAAAGTATTTTATTAACGATTGGAAATTTGAACAAGATAAATATATATAGCGAGCACGAGAACTAATAGTAGGATTTGAGAAAACGTTCATTTAAACAAAGATCCGGAAATGAGAGTTTTTGTACACACTTTTTGTATGAAATAAATGTAATAGGAACATGTATCCAACAAATTTAAAGATACTTCGTAATTACTTACATAAAAATGATTTTTATTCTTATTAGAGAATATAACAATTTGTTTGTAGTATAGAAATCAATTTTCTTATTTCTGTATATCTAGTTATAGTAGTTGTAGTACTATTTTATTCGTGCGATAAAAAAGTGTTTTGCACGACCTGAAAAACTAACAAACTTGTAAAGAATTAGGGCACAGAAATGTTTAACGCTTTCGGAATATGCAATGCGTGGAAGGTTACCCAGTCTCGGCTCAGAATGGTGACGTAATAACGTACAAGTTCTGGAGAGGTTTTACTTATTTTCCGACCTGTGCCTTTAATCAGTCAGGTAAATTATTTCAATTGTCATAAGTAATTTCTCCTGATATTACTAGTTATCCCACGGTAGCTCACAAAGCTCAATGAAAGCTTACGCGAGATTTATTAGCGAGACTAGCGTGAAGCATATTTTGCACACAGACGCTGTTCCACAACTAAAGTACACACTTGCTATGTGTTTCTATCCTCCCACAAAGAATATGTTTACGTTTGTACAGCTCTGGATTAATATGTAATAAGGAAATGTTCATTTTAGTGGATTATAAACATTTCGGTTCTCCTAATGGGGTACTTACTACACATATCTTGTTAATCTTGAGTTACGCCTATGGGGGCTCATATCGGAGCGCAGGGAAGTCCGACCCCGATTTGCCCCAATTAAAAAAAAACAAACTAAATATACAATCGTAATATATAGACTAGTGGATATTTTTGAGAGCTATTTAAAAATTTGCCGAATTGTTGGACATGACTTAGGATTAAATTATTTATACAAAAAATGTGAGTTTTCCGTAAATATTTACATATTTTGTTTTTTAATAAAAATCTTTAGCAATTAGATTATAGTTGCACGATACAAAATTAGAAATTATAATTTGAAAATGCTTAAAATTTTAGGTAACTTGATTGTATATGAACGCATACTTTGAATATGAATTGGGATTTTAAATAATTGGGATTCTAATAAATCTTTTCAAGTCCTTTATAAAACTACGTAATCACTAACTACACCTACTTAAGAGGGGCTTGACGTCCCTCGCGGTACCCCAGTCTAACACTACACTACTGGCAACACTCGCTTTACTATACACACACACATACACACACACACCGCAGGAAAGTATGGACTAGCTGCACCTACTAAGATGGGTTTGGGGTCCCTCGCGATACCTCAGTCTAACACTACACTACTGACAACACTCACATCACTACTCTTACCACATTATAGTTTGACAAAGTCTGAATGGCACCTGTTAGCTTGCTCTACTGAAGACATAAGCGCAGTCGCTGGTCCCCTAACTATTTCGAAGCTTGGTCAATGAGTGACCGCGGTGCACGAGTCGGAGTTTGTCACAGTACTACGAGTGCTCAAACAATGCCCATGCAGGTGAGCTGAGGAGAAAACTGTTCTCCAGTGTACCCATTCTCGTAATCTCTCTCTTGACGCTTGACTCGATGGTTAGCTTAGAGTAATTCATTGAGGAACAACAATCCTCCAAACAGTGTAGAAGAACGAGGCGTTGTCCAGCCTCATCAAACGTGCGAATGAAGCACATGAAGGCTAACAATTCGTTGTAATAACACACACTTAAGAACGACCAAACGTCTTAAAGAGGGGGGGGATATGTCCAAAGTCTAACCTTTTTTGATACAGAGAGCTATAACTGGATCTGCATCAAGTGGTGTCTCTTCCATAAGGATGATAGGGAATGGAATACTGCTGTTAGAGAGAAGTAACTTAGGAACCAGTACTTCGATGATTTCACTCTTTGACCAGGTCAAACCAGGTGGTGTTCTGTGACTACCCACAAACCTTTGAACTCGTCGGGAGAGTTACGTAATACATAACCGTGAAAACTAGATTAAAACAGAACTAGCTTTGGAAGATGTTACGGTGGTTGTTCGGATGATAAGGACGGAAAGAGCCAGAGGGTTCCCACAGGATCTTTAACACTTACTTTCGGGAAACTCCGGAATATCTATACGCGGACTATCAACTACTTTCTGTCAGAACCTATGTCCCCAATTCTCGCCGATATTATGTTTCATTGTAATAATTCTTTTTGAGTAAATTTATATTTTTTATTTACCCAGTATTTAATCTGTATTCCAAATGTAATTTTAATTCTTGACGTGTATAATTTAAAATCTGATCAACATACTTTTTATTCCATGGGTTAAATTTCTTGACTTTCATATTATAGACAAAAGTTTTGATTGAAAATAAAGATGAGTTGAACGATTACTAATTATAAGTATTTGTTATATATAATAACAACTATTTTACTTATATTAATTTTTCACCTAATTAAATTATTTGACTGTACAATGCCAAATTAATTTGTTTGACAATATTTATACGTATATATATTTATTTATTTATAAAACAAGTATATTTTA
Source organism: Prosapia bicincta (assembly GCA_036971475.1). Lineage (NCBI taxonomy): Eukaryota > Metazoa > Arthropoda > Insecta > Hemiptera > Cercopidae > Prosapia > Prosapia bicincta. The sequence continues at coordinate 41,982,227 of JBAIZL010000009.1, read as the reverse complement.
TTGAATTATGTAATTCAAAGCTTTCCGTAGGCAAACAGTACTAACATCATTAGGATTAATATTAATGATCATCTTTATTTCTCACAATGTTGGTACTATTTGCGAACGGAAAGCTTCGAATTACATAATTCAATATACTTGTATACACAAGAAAACATATTTTATTATTTATACTTATACATAAGTGCAACGTATACATTGGATTGTTATGTCTACTAGGAAGAAAAAAACTACGTATTATTAACCTTTATAAACAACCTACAATATCTAAAACGTTTACTGAAAATTCATTGAAAAATACATTTAATTTTAATAAATATCGCCCTATACAGGAAAGTATATTGCAGTGTTCGTTTGAATTATCGTACTAATTTAGCAACGTCAAAAATAATGAATTCTCACTTTTCGCAGCTTTCACACAGCGGCGGCTTTTAAGTCTCTCTTTAAATTAATCTAAGGCAACAATTTATATCTGGAAACTTTAATAAACAGGTAAAATATTCAAGAGACATTATGAATTCCGTCTATATGTAAATATTGTTTGCATTCAACCACGGAAAATTATAGTAGACAGCAGAAGAGGCTGAAATTAAAGGCGAGTGTTTTGTATACTCCCAATAGGTTTTCATAATATTCCGTATTTTACTATAAAGCCAAATAAAACAATGGTACGACATAGTTTAGTTTTATTACGTAGAAAACAATAAAATCCAATTGGAAATGTAAATGTCATAGATGCAAACGTTAGCATAGAATGTGAGAATATGAGGAACGAATGAATTATGGGGTTATTGGCCCTGCAAAAATCTTTAGTCTTACAACAACGGACTCTATTCCCAGGCTCATATTCCCGGACTTGCTATGCTCAGTGTCTTATTCATAAGGAGAGCAGTAATGATAGTAAATAATAATAACTTGTAAAAGAATCCACAGTAATAATAATTATTTTAATAAAACATATAAAAAAATTATGTTACTAATAAATATTGTCATGCAATAAAGATATTACTAGTGATTGGTTTTTTTCCCGATTATTAATCCAATTGATTACATTATAACTCTCTGTGTTGCTAGATTATGGCGTTACAGTTACATCATCATCATCATCATCGGGTACAACTGTGCCCATGTGTTGATGGTCACTGTCTTCACTAAGTGACGTCATTTCTGGGTAACAACATTATTTTACATTTGCAGGTCAAAATTAAAATAGTTTACCTCACTTGGTTTTTATTACATATCACGTAACACGCACACAACACATATACACACACAACAATTCACATACACACACACACACACACACAAACACATACACACACAACACACACCCATACATACACGCGCACACACTCATACAAATACACACTCTCTCTCTCTCTCATACATACACACACACACACACACACACACACACACACACACACACACACACACACACACACACACACACACACATACACACACACGCATACACTTACACTCACACCTCATACACACACACACACACACACACACACACACACACACACACACACACATAAACGTGCGTTCGCGTGCCGTTGAGTCCTTCTACTTTTATACATCTGACTTTTAATAAATTCAGATGTATTAATCCAAGTAACTATACTATAACCAAACTACGATTGTTGCAAGGATGACCTACGGTGCGGAGAAAAGAATATTTACGATTAAGGAAGTACGAACCGTGTAGCAGAACCCATAGCCACGGCCACCGCAATATAATCGGCGTCGTGATATCTGGCGGGTGTCATGGCACTGCCTTCCATAAACAGGAAGCAATTAAACAAGTGGACTCGGGCCTCGCAGTGAACACATTAAACCAAACATAAATAAAATTAATAAAAAAAGACGAATGTCACCACAGGCGGTTTGTAATTATTTATATCAGACACTCGTACGATTTACTCATAAGATAATGTATAAAAAAGTACAAATAATGCTAGACAATGGTGCAAGCGAAGTACAATGACTATTGACGTTGGTTTCTCTATCTTGCAATCTTTATTATCATCTTGGGAGTAACTGTTGTAGCTTTCCAAGTCGGTTTTACATATTTCCGAATGTAGTCCATAGAATATAACAATGACGTTTTACCGTATGTGCCAAAATAAACAGTACTGAAACTGAATCAGCTGTAGTTACCTCCTCGATCAGCTGTGCCGACTTTTGATTATTACCGCATACTCCTGTTGACGTATTTCAATTTGAGGTTAGTTTTTGCTGACATTGTGCCAACTACTGCAGAGAAAACGTTTATCTTAGAGCATTAAATTCGCTAATTTGGAATTGGACGTGCGGGCGGGCTAAATGTGTCACAAACTGTATTTCAGGAATAATTTCACAAAAATCCGCGTAGTAAAGCTATGATTGATAGTGTTGTTAGAACATTCGAAGATCAAGTTGGGTTTTTACACAGCGCTGAGTTAGGGAGAGGCATAATTGGTTCATACTTTGTTGGAGACAATCATGGGGATCCTCTTACTGTAATTGGGACTGTTATGGGGTCATTCATGGTTATTTTATAGAAGACTTCAGGAGATACTGTTGTGCTTGAAGCCTGCATTTTCTTACATAATGGTTCCAGGAAGATTCCTGAACCAGACACACTGCCTTATACAAACGTTTGTCATCCCCTGATCTCTTTTAGAACAAACTTTCCATACTCCACCCACTTCCCCGTTCTTACACTACCTGACGCCTACGTAAGAGGAATGGTGAAGCAGAAGATTTTCCTTGAAGACCCACCTACCAACATCGTCCACCTGCAGGAAAAATAACCATGTGTATATCGAGCATGAAACAACCTCTCTTCCCCAAAATGATGGAAAACGTTCAAGAGCAGTACGAGTGTTGCCTCAATTGAAAGGAGGTCGCATACAACACGTTTATACCCGAATGTAACCGATGTTGCTTCTTTTCATATGTATGCGTTTGTAAAACTATGTAAATAAAATAGAATGAAATCTTACAACTGTTTCAGTACTGTTTATTATGGCGCATATGGTAACAGGATTGGTAATAAGTCAATTAAATTATTAAACCGCTCTTAGTGTTGCAATATTCTCTTAATTAGCTTTACGTTAGGAAGCGAACGACGCCTGCTAACCCTAGATGGTCCCAGATGGCCACCTTGACAGCTAACATCCATTACAAGATAAGCTATCGAGTTTCCCACTTTGTCGTGTATAGTTTCTGGAGCTGTTTCTTTAATGTTATTTAAATCAAAACAAGTGAATATTAATGATGTTATTTTTCGTCGAAACTTTATTATTTAAACCGATTTTTAAAGTCTATACAAAAACAAACAAAACAATGCAATAGTTTTTAAAAAGGTTATCTCTCCCACATTCCGGTAACCCACGGAGGTCAACCACATTCCGGTAACCCACGGAGGTCACCCACATTCCGGTAACCCACGGAGGTCACCCACATTCCGGTAACCCACGGAGGTCACCCACATTCCGGTATATTACTAAAAATTGGCAAATATGTGGCTCAGGATATCATTCACGGTTTGCAATAAACCGCAACAACGTATACATAAAAAAAAATAATAAACTCCAAAATCAAAAAGTATCTTCTTCCATTTCGCTAAAGTCCGATGTGAACTTTGCCCTCCTCAATGAGCCTTCTCCAGGTAGCTCGATCCTTTGCTGCGGCTTTCCAGTTCCATACATTCAGCAGAGTTCTGGCATCTGACACAATCCATTCATCTAAAGTCTAGGACGTCCTTTCGTTCTCATTTTGTAGATAGTTCCATCTAACAGGCTTCTAGGTACATCACTCTCCTCCATCCGGGCCACATGCTTTGCCCAGCGCAGTCTTCCAATTCTTATTACTTTTCCTATATCTGTTTTCTCCAAACAGCTCGTGTAAAACTCACAACGTTTTCTCCTCCTCGACTCCCCAACAACATTTACAGGGTCAAGAACCCTCCTGAGGATTATCCTCTCGAAGATATCCAGGTTGCTTTCTTCATTCCTCGGTAATGCCCAATCTTCAGAGGTATACGTTAGTACGGGACGGATCGAGGCCTTATACACCATCATTTTGGTTTCCCTACTTAAATACTGTCTGCTTAGGTGTATGCTTTAGCCAGTAAAGGAATATTAGGTACGCTTTAAATGTTGTAGATGGTGGAGAGCTGCTCATACATAGTCTATAGTTTGATTTAAAGCAGAATAGGAACGGGTAGGGATGCAGTGTTGTCAGTTTGAATGCTGTGACACTGAGCGACAAACGGAGGTTTAATGTTGAATTGGCAACAAGGCTTACCGACCCGCCAGAATGTGAATTTCCCTTTCGCCCAGACCCCCTTCCTCTGGGCGATTTCACCTTCGTAGAGTCCTATTGTCTTTTAAAAAAAACTATGGCTGGATAGTGGCTTGTGCACTAACCAGTTATTTATTTGAACTGTAAAATAACGGTGAAGGTTTAGAATTATAAATTCTGCTAGAAACGTTGAAGATTTCGTCTGTATTGGCTCAATGTATCGTAGATGAAGAGTCGAATAATATTTTCACAATCAGTATTAAATGTAGAAAAATGGAACTGCAGCGCAAAGCCTGAGCCACGGCCACTGGCTATTCCTGATAGAAAGCTGCTTAACTGTTTCTCTACGAATATACTGAAAGGTATAAAATGTAACAGAGCATTGGGATCAATATTGAAGCGAGCGTGAATCCTGGAAAGGAATTTCGGAGAGAGCTGTAATGAACGTCTGTAGGTGAACCGAGCTATCACTCACTTGAGACTGGAGTTAACGTATCGACAGGCATTGAAGAGCGTGGCGTTGTTGCTAACCAGTGTTTAGATTGAAACCTTTAAGAATAGTTAGAAAATAGAATTTATTTCCGACTGACCTTAATGATGTTATTTAGTGATGCCACTGAAGATTTCTACTGTTCAAGATATCTTCAGTATTTTAAATTTAAAATAAACTCTAAAAAAATATTCTCCACCACAAAAATGTTTTATAAATATTTACTATTAAAACCTAAAGTGTTATGAAGATTTAAATAAAAAACTATATGCCTAGACATTATTTCAAAGCAAACAAATATTTGCAATTCACTTCTGTTAGAAATTTATGTATATATATTGGAGTACATTTTTCTGCTTTTCCTAACATTACAATATTTTCTTTTGTTGACGCGTTTCGGAATGACTCCATTTTCAAAAACGTATATAGCACTATCCACCAAAATAAGAAGTGTATATAGACGAACTCAAGATTTCGATGAATAGTAATATTTAAGTTTTTGAAAATGGAGCCTCAACAAAGGATAATATTGTAATGTTAAGTAAAGCAGACAAGTGTCTGCAAAACGAGTCAATAAAAGAAAATATTGTAATGTCAGTAAAGGCAGAAAAATGTACTCGAATACATACAACCCCTTATTTCATATTTTTAAAGCATTTATCGTCTTATATTTTCAAAGATTGTTTAAATAACACAATTTATATATCCTTAAAAATAACACTACCCATGTTTAAAGACAGAATTTCATAACTATTTCCTTACTGTGCTTAAATATATATCTATAGTTTAAATAAAATTCTTTCTACAATCATAAAACACATAAAAAGAGTGTAATAGATTGATTTAAAGTGTGGACTTTCAATTAAATATCTACAAAACTATTCACGAAATATCATCAGGCTATAAGGTATTTAAAGTGCGCATAGTGTAGAAATATATTGTGGCATTTTATAGATAAGGCCACTGGCCATTGGGTAAACGCTGTAAAACGCTTTAGATAAAGTTTTCAGCTAGTCCTTCCATAATGGGTTCCTCCAATACAATGTCACATTCAGTTGCAAGTTCCTCCCATAGTAAAAACACTTCCAAAAGCAGACTGTTTCAATCAAAACAATTTAAAAATTTGGTTAATAACGGGTTAAACGAACGATCTTTAAACTCTATTTACGATGGTTTCTAACCATATGAGGCTCGCTGCTGGAAGCATTGTGAAAGCAAAGCCGAATTATTTAGTTTAAGATACTTGAATGAATTAATGATAAGACGGTTGAATATCGAGTGAAAGTAGTTTCATTTATTTATGGCAACGTATCGGCAAATGATTTGTTGCCCTTATCAAGCCTGTAAACAATTTTACATTTCATTATAATATGCAAGTACAGTCAAAAGAGAAATTTGAAACTTAAAAAATTTTTCCATTGTAATTTTAGGGCAAATATCATTGAACAAATGATAAGGGCAACAAATCAGTTGCCGAAACGTTGCAATAAATAAATATAAACTACTTTGACTCAATATTCAACCATCTTATCATTTATTCAATTAATCACTTAAACAATAGTTTATGACTATTCGAACTTTAGGATCGGTACACTATTGTTTAAGTGATTAATAAGATTCACCAAACGTAATGGACTACAAAATTCAAGAATTTATTCAAATCTTATTTCGAGTGCTCCCGTAAACATAAGAAACTAAAATATCTAAAATTATTGCCAACATCGACGGAATCTTTATACGTAAACCACTTTCACCCCTAAATGCCACTTATACAAACGGTTATTCTGTAATATTATTTTTGGGGCACATTATTTCACAATAATGGCAAAACTCCAATACCAAAAAAATAATTGAAAAAAAAACTAATCCTACAAGTTACCTACGATTAAACCCTTATGTACATTTTGATCTTTATCAGATAGTATAATTACAAAAGTACAATCTACAATACTATAATTTACAAACTAGACTGACCAAGTTTGTAAATTACAAACTCTATTAACAGCCCATTCTAGTTTATAAATTACTCTAGTCTAGATTGTTATATGTTTGAGTAAAGTTCTCTTCCATTCCTAACCATTCAATATTCTCCCCTGTTGTCGCGTTTGGAGTAACTCCATTTTCAAAACGTTTTGAATATGGTGTAACTCTGAAATGCATCAACAGAGGAGAATATTGAAACGTTAAGAAAAGCAGAAAACTGTACTCAAACATATAGAAATATTCCTAACAGAAATGAAGAAGAGTATACTAAGAATTTAAAATAACACTAACTGAAATTATAAATTACATGCAACCTGTATACTTGTTCCGAAACACTGACAAACGTTTGTCACTTGTTGCCGCAACAAACGGTTTATTAATCCATGCGGAGTAACTCCATTTTCAAAACGTTTTCAAAATGGAATCACTCCGAAACGCGTCAGCAGAGGAGAATATTGTAACGTTAGGAGAGGCAGAAAACTGTACTCAAACATATAGAAATATTCCTAACAGAAATGAAGATTAGTATATTGATAATTTTTAGATTCTAATTTTTGAATACAATGATGATTATGACATGATCATAGAAACGTACATTAGGGTTATTTCTTTGGTTATTTCTTAGGTTATTTCTTAAGTTATTTCTTAGGTTATTTCTTAGGTTATTTCTTAAGTTATTTCTTAGGGTATTTCTTAGGTTATTTTTTTTTATTATTTTTGTGGTGTTGTGTCTTTAGCCAATATTTTTGTTTCAATATACTGTACCACTGTGCTCTGGGTATTGTATATTATTTCAGTAAAATAAACAGCATCACAAAACAATACATATTATTATTCCACTGGCTTTTTATGCTCCCTTATCACAAAATATTCCATACTACAGGAACTATGGGATACTATATTCATTTAGGGATAATATATAATTAATTCATAAGACGTTCCTCTTCCTATCCAGAATACTGTAGTATTTACATTCATTTTAATTGTTTTAATTTGCACAACAGTTCTTTATCGATCAGTAAATAAGCACCCAAGTTGTCAAACTGGCCGCAGTAATTGGGCGCTGTGAATATTGTAACCAACTGCTGATTTGCAAAAAACTCGTAGCCATCTTCCACAACCTGATGCGCTCTTACTATCAATTCGAAATCGTATTTAAGCAGGAACTGTTTTACCACTTCGACTCCAAAAGTGAAAGACACCCCGCGGTCATTATCGCCCCAATGTTTAACATTGCTACTCGGATCAGACCACAGCAAGTCGCATACGGGACCATAATCTGGCACAACCAGCGGCCGCTTGAAGTCCTTTATCTGTTTCATGCTCGTTATGTCAGGACTTAAACCTCCGTGGCAGCAGAATATCTTGCCGTTAATGATGGCTGCGATGGGCAAACAATTGAAACACGACGTAAAGGTTTTCCATAAGGATATACTGTATCTCCTTTTGCACTCGTCGTAGAAGCCGTATATTCTGTTTACGCCAGCTGACTCGTGGTTTCCCCGTAGAAGGTAAATATCTTCAGGGTACTTCACTTTATAAGCGAGAAGGAGCGTTATTGTTTCTATCGATTGTTTGCCTCTGTCTACATAGTCGCCGAGGAAGAGGTACTTCTTGTCCGGAGGGTATGCCTCTTGTTCGAACACGCGTAGCATGTCCTCGTACTGCCCGTGGATATCCCCGCACACGACCAAGGGCGCGTCAATTTCCAATAAGACCGGTTGCGCCAAAAAGATTTGCCGGGCATTCAAACACAATGTCTTGATTTCGTCTTCATTTAAACAGCGATTTTTAGTTCGTTCCCCTCTGCGAAATTTCAACAGGGTTTCTATCATATTTTTATTACTGATCATTTAGACTGTGGTGATAATACTAAACATTTATGAGTGAAAATGTTATTTTAAAAAAGTTTACATTAGCTAAATAAAGACAAAAACTATGGTAACGGAATAACAAATAATGCGGTAAAACTATAGTCTATTTTTGTAAATCTTAAAATAGACTTACATCTGCTATAAAAGAAATTTTTATATTGAAAATAATAAATACTAACAGTTTTTTTTTATATAAGAATATTTTCTGAATAAATATTCTTATCTAATAAACATCCCTTTGCGTAATATCTCTAGCTAAAGTGGTGCAATTTTAATTATAAATAAATAAAATCTCTTAAACCACAAAAATATTTTATTTATGTCCTGATGTAAATTTCGATTGCAAAGAAATAATCTTCAGAGGTAATTAAGACTACATACATTTCAGTCAGTCAGAGAAGGAGGGGGTTTGGTGCCCCCCAAGCTTATGCAGCGTCTGTCACCGACAATGGTAGGAATATGAGAACCGGGCTTTTGGTAAGAGCTGGATGTAGGAAGGGCATCTGCAAGGCAGGAAGTTGTTTGGGTGAGACGGTAAAAAATATTTTGTTCTGGGGGACTACATTTATTTTAAACTTTTGGACTAGCTGACTAACTCTCTCATTTATACCTATAATTGGTCTGTTAAATTATATATACATCGTTAACGCCCTCTTACTCTATCCGACAAATTACGTAGCGGCCCTTTATCAGAATTTATTAAGTTATTTTTTTATCATATTTATTAATAATCAGACTTTCAAAACTATTTATTATATTTTGAATTTAACTAATTTTAAGTCACTTATTTCTAATTTGTATTTAGTTTTTAGGATATGTTCAGCAATACTTAATGTTTGTGGTTTTTAAAATTTTATATGACTAATATCTTCTTTATATCTGGTTGAAAGTTTCCGTTTTGTTTGACCGATATAAATGTTATTCCATGAACTGCAGTTTTGTTTGACCGATATAAATGTTATTACATGAACTGCAGTTTTGTTTGACCGATATAAATGTTATTACATGAACTGCAGTTTGGTTTGACCGATATAAATGTTATTACATGAACTGCAGTTTGGTTTGACCGATATAAATGTTATTACATGAACTGCAGTTTTGTTTGACCGATATAAATGTTATTACATGAACTGCAGTTTTGTTTGACCGATATAAATGTTATTACATGAACTGCAGTTTTGTTTGACCGATATAAATGTTATTACATGAACTGCAGTTTTGTTTGACCGATATAAATGTTATTACATGAACTGCAGTTTTGTTTGACCGATATAAATGTTATTACATGAACTGCAGTTTTGTTTGACCGATATAAATGTTATTACATGAACTGCAGTTTTGTTTGACCGATATAAATGTTATTACATGAACTGCAGTTTTGTTTGACCGATATAAATGTTATTACATGAACTGCAGTTTTGTTTGACCGATATAAATGTTATTACATGAACTGCAGTTTTGTTTGACCGATATAAATGTTATTACATGAACTGCAGTTTTGTTTGACCGATATAAATGTTATTACATGAACTGCAGTTTTGTTTGACCGATATAAATGTTATTACATGAACTGCAGTTTTGTTTGACCGATATAAATGTTATTACATGAACTGCAGTTTTGTTTGACCGATATAAATGTTATTACATGAAC
>JBAIZL010000009.1:41904433-41966933 GCA_036971475.1 Prosapia bicincta | reverse complement strand
ACTAGGAGTACGCGTACCCCAGGTTAGGAGGCGCTGTCCTAAACCATATCTATGGTGTACACATAATTCATTATTTTTAAGTTAAGTAGAGCTTAGATAGTGAGAAATATCCACAACGGTATTATTAAAATAGTTCACTCAAAATCTGACTACACACTAGTTTATTAATACATACAGACTAGTTTCGACGACGATGTCGTCTTCATCAGTGATTGATTAACTTAGTAGTAGCCAATCACCGATGAATGCGACATCATCGTCGACACTAGTCTGTATTATTAAACATGTGTATAGCGAGAGTGTGGATGAACTGTTTTAATATTAACCATTGTGAGTTTAATATAATTAAGCTAAAATTTTAAAAAAAAACATAGATTCTTCAAATTTAATAAATCGTCCTCCAACTTGAAACTTCCAGCTATTCGAACAAATTATTTCTGGTTTTGCAATACTTTCATTTATATTGATTAACATAAAATCTTAAGAGCTATCGGTAAAAAAACTTGAAATGAAGAGTCGAATTGAAATCGTATTCGTTCTCCACTAAATCATTTTTGCAGTACTACTTGATGAAAACATGTTATTTTAAAAATGCTTCGTCATCCACAATTTCGCTTTATCTGTGGCTTTAGTTTATGCATTCCCGTTTTCCTGCTCCGATAATCAAGAGTACATAAACATTGGTATCGAGAGAGTTACGTTCCTTGTCAAAATATCGGCTTTGTCCTGCAGGAGTAGATAACGTGTTTAGGCTTACATTGTTTAATCCGTAATATTAAGCTTCATAAGCTCTTATTAACAAGTAACAACGAGTTTTTTTATGAATAATTAAATTAGTGTTGTATGAGAAATTAAAAACGTATAAAAGAAAATCAAGCAAAGTTTCATTAAATAAAACTATATTAAACTTTGTGCCTCGAAAAGATTTTTGAAACCTCTCACACATTTTTGAAAGCTCACACTCTCCCTATATATATTTTGTTCAAATTTTCAATCGTTAATATAATACTTTTTAAATATGCACTCAAGTTCAAAAACATTTGTTTCAACTTGTAGTTGGTGATAATTGATGTTAATACAAATTTCTGAAATAATAATTCATTAATTTAATTACATTTTAATTTTATTAATTAATTTCACTTTTTATTTTGTCCCTTAATATTGAGACATATACATATTTATATTAATTGTAATTATTTAATCAAAAGTAACTAAAATAATTTTTTTTCGTTTGACTTGAGTAGAAATTGACTTTATATTTCTTTATATATATTATTTGTTTTAATGATTGCAGGTGCAATTTCAAAAATATCATTTGAACAGAGAGCCTGAGAAATCTGTTTATAGGCCAACATAAATAATATAGGCGCATGCGCAGCGGAGAAAAAATGTTTAATAATACTGTGTTTTGTGAACATTAATAGTATCAAAAGAATTGCGATTAAAAAATAGCCACTTTATTACGTAACGACAAAAATATGACAAAAATAAACATTTTTTGTTCAAGTTTGTAGCTAATTATACAAGTTGAACATTATTTCACACGTCATCAAAATACTATCATGCAGGCTGCATTGTTTAAAGGGACAAACCCTATTACAGAAGATGAACACACAAGGTAAAAAGGGAGGTTCTACCGAGTGTTTATACAGCACAATAGATTAAGTCAATATGCCGCATCTGTTACCCAGCGTCTCACTTCTAAGTAAACTCATCCGATATGGAACGACATTATAAACTGTCCTTATTGATAGCTAACTACGCGTTGCTTCTCTGAAGCTTGTTTGTCGTATAAGCACACAAAACTAGGCAGCATATGCTCGCTCAACATACACCCCTTGTCGTATTATAATAGGGCGTTGTTTGCAATAGTATCTGCTTTAATTAATTTGTGTTTTCAGTTTTGAGAAAAAATTATAATGGTTTTAAATATTAAACTTTTATTTATAGAAAAAAGTCATTCTTAAAATATTAGGAATATTTATCGAAGTAGAAACCAATTTAATGCATGTTATATTTTTTTGCATGTATTATATTATTATAAACACAAAATACAATTTTCTTCAAACCGTTTTACACAGTGTTTCTATCTCCTTATTTCGTTATTTTGTCCATCATCAATTTCACTTCCGTCAATAAAAATACTAGTATATTTGTCACTATATTCGTGCAGGGTGGGGAGTAGGGGTCAGTAACTAATACTTCGAGCTAAGTCCGATTGTATTCAAAATTGGCACAATTCGTGTATTGTTAGATTTGTTCAATTCTTACTGTTAGTTCACACTCTCTATATATATTTCTTGTTCAAATTTTCAGTCGTTAATAAAATCCATCAATTACATTTTTTTAAACTTGTAGTGGATGACACTTGTTGTTAATACAGTTTTTAAAATAGTAGTTCATTAATTAAATTTAATTATTAATTTTAATAATTAATTTCCTTTCTTGTTTAACCCTTAATACTGTGGTTCTGTCATATGTATATACATATTTATATTAATTATAATTATTTAAGAAAAATTAACAAAAATAAAATTTTACTTTCTTCGCGTAAGTAGGAATTGAATTTTTTTATATTACATCCTTAACAAATCTTCATAAAGCTAGAATGTAACTTTTTCGACGAAGAAGAAGTACATTGTTTTTAAAGTTCCATTAAAATAAAAAGTATTAATCAAAACAAAATAAACTCTTATTTTCAAGACCTATTATCAGACAATTATTAATATACTCATCTTCATTTCTGTTAGGAATATTTCTATATTTTTTACTACAGTTTTCTGCCTTTCCTAACCTTAAAATACTCTCCTCTTTTGACGCGTTTCGAGGTAACTCAACTTTCAAAACTTAAATCGTACTCTATGAGTACGCGTCAACAGAGGAGAATATTGTAAGGTTAGGAATGGCAGAAAACAGTACTCAAATATATATTATCAGACAGCATTATTATTTTATTTTATTTAAAATGACGCAATAATATAAAGTGTTTGGTTAAGAAAGCGTTGTTCCTGCTGGGTTACTTATAATTTGAATTAAAATAATATTTTTAATTCCAACCAAAACCATATAAAAACATTTTAAATCACTACTAAAATAGGTTTCTTAAAAAAGACTAAATGTAAGTAGTTCTAAAATAAATAATTATGTAACTTATTTTAAAAAAAAGAAAATCATTTTCATTTGAAATTACAACAATGCAATGAAAAGTGTTTGATTCTGATTATGGTTACAAAATTACTTTTGTAAGTGTAAAAAAAATATTTTATGAGTATTTTGTGTTAGCAATAATAAAATTACAGATGAAATATAAGGGCTTTTATAACATTTTCAGATACAATAGTAAACACTTAATATAGAAAAAACAATTTTAAGTCCATTCCTAATTAGAAAAAGCAAAAGGTAACTTTATTTTCGTTACGTTTTATTAAATATTTACAAATAATGTAAATATGTATATACATATGACAGAATCACAATATTACGTGGCAAAATAAATAGACAAATTAGTTATTAAAATTATTTCATTTTATTTAATTAACGAACTAATATTTAAAATAACACAACATATTAACATCAAGTGTCACCCACTACAAAGTTTGAAAAATGTATTTGAACTTGAGTGGTTGAACAAAAACTTTGACCGATTGAAAATTTGGACAAGATATATAATATAGCGAGAGTGTGAACTAATAGTGGGGGTTAAACAACGACAAAATTAAGCCAATATTTTCCGTCAAGGAAATATTATTATTAATAATAAATATATTATGTAGTTTTAATAGAAACTAAAAGTTTGTCACACTACAGATTCCAGATAAAATGTGCCTACAAAACATCTAAATACTGTATGTTTTCTATTCGTAAATACGTTCCTATGAATGTGTGTAGTAATAAAACTGTTGATTCTATAGGGTTTGAAGTGTAAATCTAAAATCCAGTTGAATAGGGATAAAATTGTGATTCCTTTTTTAGAAGAAAGGCAAATACATAGGCAAGTATTAGAGAAGTTTTATATATTACTTTAAAACTGATATAAAAGAAGGCATTTAGGTTCAAAAAACAATTGTGTGTTCCAAAAAATTGTATTGAACAAACTGTTGAGAAAACAAACACATATTTCCCAGTTGCGTAGATGAAAAACATATCATAATTGAGAACGCAGTGAAACAAACACAAAAAGAAATACAAACTAAATGAGAATTGAAAAAGAACTGATAAGGATTACTATTAAACATTGAACAATGAAGTACTTGAAAGACGCCTTAAAATTATTCACGCTTCTCTTGGTACAGCCCAAAGTCCAAACAATGGAAATTACGATATGGGGGTTTGAGCTTCATAAAGCGAAATGAAGACGAGATTCTGAGGTCGTTGTTTGTTTAAGGGTAACAAGGGGCAAAGAAATGAGTTTAATGAGGGTAGAAATCCACATTTAGAATATTTTCTCTATAAAGTGAATACATGCAAAAATGTGTTGTGTATTCTAGTATTTTTTTCTATTATTATAAAAACGAGTTTTAAAACGAGATTTAAAAAAACACATTTCAAGAGTTCTTACTGAAGTCAACCGAAAAATATTATTTCATTTCCTTTCTACTAATTAATTAATTACAATTAATATCAATATATATATATATATATATATATATATATATATATATATATATAAATACATACATATATATATATATATATATATATATATATATATATATATATATATATATATATATATATATATACATTACAGAATTACAATATTAAGTAGTCAAATAGAAAGCAATATTAATAACATTAAATATATTTTTTAAATTTAAATATTGAAATAATATTCTTTAAACTGTATTAACGGTATCAGGTGTCACCCACTACAAGTTTAAAAAAATTATTTAAACTTATGTAGATGAATAGAAAGAATTTTAATAACGATGACAATTTGAACAAGATTAAATAAATATATATTAGGGAGAATGTTAACTAATAGAAGGAATTGAAAAGAAATACAGATTGAATATTTAATTATTTTGTTATTGTTTTATTTTTTCTGAAAAACGTTTATATAAACTATTATAATTCACTAAATATTTCGTTTTTCTCTTGCTCTTACGAGAATTTCGTGTACAAAAACGTTTTTGAATCCTATATTTTGGGATATCTGACATTCAATAATTTCATTTATTTGAACCCGAAATAGAATTTGTCTACTGAATCGTATGTTTATAATTTGTCTACAAATATTTCACATCAGTAATCCCATGTATGTAATTACTCAAACAAATAATTATTTACAGCTGCTTTCATTTAACAAAATAATAACTGTATAATTTTAATTACATTTTCTCAAGACATTTATCCTAATTCATTTTCTACCAATCAAAGTAGCAAGCAGAACTGATGATTGGCCTAGATCTTCAGTAATTTATTCACAGTCTATAACCTTCGAAACTTATTCAATGTAAATTGTTCCATCATTTATATAATGGCATGTGACATAGAATCGTGTTCATTAATATTGTCTTATATTTAATTACAGCTGAGTGAAAAACTTCAAGTTTGTGATTAATTATTCTCTCCGGTTAGTTAGATTCCATTAAGTTAGGTTAGGTATGGTTAGGCCACGTTAGGTTTGATGAGGTTAGGTAAAGTTATGTTACGTTTAGTTGTATTAGGTTTGCTAGGTTAGGTTAGTGTTGAGATCAATGTTCTAAAATGAATCATGGTTTGGGTTTAATTTAACAAAATGTCAATAAGGTTTTAAAAGTTCTGTATTAAAAGATTCGATTGATGTTAAATTTAAATTGTATTAAAATCTCGTTGGTTAAATTGATGTGAAGTTAAATGTTATTTTAATAGACTACAACCTCAGAAATGAAAAACTTTGTATAGGTTTTGTTCTGGTAGTGAACACAAAATTTGTTATGTCTGTTAAATAAATTGTAAAAATGTTGCATACTTTTGAAATAAATATTTAAATTTATTTTTAAATATTTATTTAAAACATATGTGCTTATTTACCTAATAGTAAAACAAATATAGTTTTAAGAGAATCGTTAAATATGCTCTTCTAATGCATACAGTTCTGGTCTTGATAAATCTAACGTGCTTCGTATTCCAATCACTGCTCTTGACATGGGTGTAAGTGATTAATTGCCTATGAATGATTAATTTAGTTCCACCATAATTACATTTCCGGTAGTAATGTGATGTAAAGTGACCTCAGCTATAGTTGTCAAATGTTTGTACCTAGTGAGGCACTTTAATATTATCTGCTCGACTATTGCAGTGAAATAGTTTCTTGCTTTCTAATGTACACAAATAGGTTGGACGTACGTAAACACTCGAACCATGATACTCCTCTCAGACTAGTAGACATGCATTAACCTTATTATAAAATGCTATACCTTTCTTCCAAATAATAATAGTATTCTACCATTATTACATTATTCCACCGTTGTTTCTATAGTCACAAAAACCTATTTTTCTTCAGTTCTTGTGGCTAAGTATATATATTTCAAATTTTCAGTCTTTAATAATATATTTTTAATTCATTCATTCTAGTTCTAATTTTTTTAACTTGTAGTATATGACACTTGATGTTAATACAGTTTTTTTTCCAATATTAATTCATTGAATTTAAAATGAATTAATTTTATTTAGGAGAAAAACTTTTCACAAAAGGGGCAAGATATGCAATATGGTTGTTTCGTCCCACTTGGCTTAAAATAAGTGGTAACATATGACTTCATAAAACAGCTGATTTTATGTTATAGGTTATGTGGTAGAACAGATAATTTTTTCGATAAAGGAAACCTGCTTTTAAGAGATATTACAACTAAAGACAAAGTGTTCCTGATAACAAGAGGTTGAACTACATTTGTGTAATTGTACACGTAACAAGTTGATCTGATACGGGGTAGAATGGAGAACTATCACGTACAATTATGCATAGGGACAGTCTGAAACGTCGTTGCATATTAGAGGAGTTTGCTTAAAGCAACTGAGGGGATGTAACAGATGCTGCAAATTGAGTTAATCCATAAACACGCTGGGAATATCTGTTCCAAGAGCAATGGATATCTCTCTGAGTTATAAGGAAACACTTACTGTGTCTTGCTTGCAAAGCTACATAATTCATTGAAAATGTTTTCGCAAGGTTATTCATATGTTACAAAAATCGTTAAATTTGTATGTATTAAACCTAATTCTCATTTTCAGATTGAATCATAACTGGTAAAATATACATTTCAGTAGATTTTTCTGCCTTTTCTAACATTAAAATAATTTTCATTGTAGACGCGTTTCGGAATAACTCCGTTGTCAAAACTTAAGTAGTACTCACCTCACAAGATTGTCTGTGTGAAACGAGTGTTTTCAGACATTTATCACTAGAATAATTATTGTTTTCTCTTTAAGTACTGCGGATCACTTAAGAAATAAACAATTAATACAAATAAACATTTTTTAAAGTCAAATCCTACTTCGGTCAGCAAACATAAATTATTTTAGATACTATTTTTATTTTTTTTTTTTTTTTATTTTTTTTTTTATTAAAATATTACAATTATGTTTGTATAGTGTTACATAACCTATGCGTTAAAACAGCTATTCTACCACATAACCTAACATAAAATCAGTTGTTTTAAGGAATCATATGATATTACATATTTTAAGCCAGCATACTTTGCCCCTTTTGTTATACGTTTTTCTAACATATAAAACTAAAATTAATTATTTAAATTTAACTAATGAATTATGTGGGGAAAAGTGTATTGACATCACGTGTCGTCCACTACAAGTTTGAAAAATGTATTTCAACTTGTGTGGAAGAATAAAAAGTATTTTATTAACGATTGAAAATTTGAAAAAGATATATAAATATAAATAGGAGAATGTGAACTTATTAATATAATTCTTATTAATTGTAAGAATTAACAAATAATTCACTCACTGTAAGTTGTTACTACTGTAAGCTACCACACAACACAGTCTATATAGTCTAGCATTAGCCTATACATATTACTCTATATAAACTATCTTGGTTTTGGAAATTACGACAAATTTTGTTTGCATATTATTCATCAAAATGCTACAAGTTTTATTAATTTCTGAATTTTTATAAATATCTGCAACAAAAACAGGTCATTTCTTAGTAAAGTGTCTAATCATTGCAGACAACCTATCGACCTAATAACCTAATTTGAACAAGACATATATAATGGGAGAGTGTAAGCTAATATCGTTGATATTCATCCAAGAGTTTTTTTTTTTTTTAGTTTGACTGATATTGAAATGTACAAACAAATTTCACTTTATCAATATTTGCCCTAAATATTCCTCTTTGAAGTATGCGGTGATTATTTTACATCATTACGTGTACGAAATAAATTATTTATCAATAGCATTACTTAAGGGCTGTTCTTAAAATGAACGTTTTTAATGGTAAGGAATAACAAGAGCTTAAACGTGAACAATATTGTTATATGGGGGCTATTTGTTTCTTTATTAACAATGTGTTCTCGCTACCAATCGCTAATCCCTAAATCTCAGAAACCTTGTATTTGTTTAACTTGTGCTGTTTACACAAGTATATAAGTTCTCTGAGGAAACCTGCAGCTATCGCCATAATTATGGGTTGGCCTTACCGTTACAGCTTCGGAGCAGGTTCATCTTTGTGACACGTCATTTGTCTTCTTCGGCCCAGAAAACCTGCCTGACCAGTCACATAATCAAAGCTATTCCTAAGCTCACGGCTAATAGTCCATTAACGGCTCGAAGACTCCCAATGATCTGGGATTAACTTTTGTGTGCCTTACGTTTACGAAACACTCAAACAGTTCTTTATGGTTTTCGAGAAATACTCTGTTCATATAAAAACTGGAGCTGTACAGTAAAAAGCGAGTAATATATGAAACACATTAAGCAGTATTTTTTTACATAAACAATATCAGTCATGTAACCCCGATACGGGATACTTTCGGATGTATTTTATTTGTGATTTGTTGGTGGTGCTACCAAAATTAAACATTTGTTTTTATAATAGCTTGAAGCAACTGTGGTGTGGTTTTTCAATTCATTCCATTAGCTCACAGTCTCTTTATATATATCTTGTACAAATTTTCAATCGTTAATAAAATACGTTTTTATTCATCCACTTAAGTTCAAGTATATTTTTTTTTAACCTATAGTACATCACAATTGATGTTGATACAGTTCCTTCAAATATTAACTCATTTAGAATTTAAAAGAGCAGATGTCTCGGTCGGATTCGAACTGATGACTACATTTTTGAAACCCTTGACTTAGGCACTTAGCCAACTTTCCCATAGTTAGAAATCTATTACTTTAAGATGTGTATGAAATTATAAGAGAAAGGTTTCTTGCAATAAAAAAGTATTACAAGAGATGGATGGAATGACAAGTTATAGATCACCATCAGATTCAATAGTTAGAGAGGGAAAAAAAGAATACGTATAAATAACAACAAACAAAACTAATAATAAATAGTAACAAACAAAAATAATAGTCCAACCCCATAGAGTTTATGAAGAGGAAAATTGGAAATTCCAAGGAAATTCCCTTCCTATTTTCCCCTTAATATAGTGATTCTGTCATATGTATGTACATATTTATACTAATGGTAATTATTTAATAAAAAGTAGCTAAAACATCATTTTTCGTGATTGGCTTGTGTAGCAATAGTGACGCTGTGAGATTGTGACGCTATGAGATAGTGACGCTGTAACGTAGATAATCTGTGATATGGTAACGCTATGAGATATTGACGCTGTGATGTAGTGACTCTGTGAGGTAGTAACTCTATGAGATAGTGACTCTGTGAGATAGTAACTGTTTCAGATAGATAGTGATGCTCTGAGGTAGTGACTGTGTGAGATAGTAACGCTATGAGATAGTAATTCTGTGACGGAGTGAATCTGTGAGATAGTAAGTCTATGAGATAGTGACTCTATGAGATAGTGACGCTGTGAGGTAGTGACGCTGTGAAATCGTAACGCTATGAGATAGTGATTCTGTGAGTTAGTGACGCTGTGAGGTAGTGACTCTGTGAAATCGTAACTCTATGAGATAGTGATTCTGTGAGTTAATGACGCTGTGATGTAGTGACTCTGTGAGGTAGTAACGCTATGAGATAGTTACTGTCAGATAGTAACTTTGTAAGATAGTGACGCTGTGAAATAGTATCGCCATAACGAGACTGTAAGATAGTGACTATGTGATAGAGACGCAATGAGATAGTGACGAAATGAGATGGTTACGCTATGAGTTAGAGATAATTAAAACTACAAAAAATTTTGCAATTATTTTATGTCAGACTTTATTTATTGTAAATATATTTTCACATAGATAAATGAATAACTTATTATGTAAAATCGTTTCTACAATTTTTGGATAGCAAAAAGCCACAGTAAATTTTTTGCGTTATTAGGGAATCATTTTGAATATTCACAGATAATTAAACCTTATTATTTTTCTAACGTCAAAATGTAACATTTAATTACAATTTTTATTTGCATAGAAACCATTCAGGCTAAACACGGAGAGGGGACCAGGTAAAATTACAGAGTTAGGCAAGATGAGCACCATTAATTACTCGGCGTGACAGAAGAGAGAGATAGTACGACAGCCGAGAAGATGAATGCGCCACAAAACAAATCCAAAAGTTGTTCAATATATGGGACACGAAAACAGAACTAAACGACAAGCTTTTAGAAGACTTTTTGCCTTTGATGAATAAAAACATTCTGTCAATGGGGTCACCATTGTTCCAATAATGGAGGGACTGAGAAATTCTGCGATGTTTTCGTTAGAACTATGAAGCAAAATTCAATATCACCATATTACTTAAACATTCTTTTAAATGGTTAAAATGAGCTATGATAGGGTTTATTTTAGGATAGGAAACATGAAAATGAAAAAAAATGGGAAAATGAACCGTAAATAGGTTTGCATTGGCTATACAATAAAGATAGAAATCCATATACTCCAATAAAGTAAAATAGCCTAACAGAATAAATAAAAACAATTTGGATTATAAAAACATTATTTGCAATATTTTCGAAAACGTAATTTAAAAAACTATAACTTTATAGCCAAATTTTAAAAATATAGGTATAACTCTTACAAATTAATTTGTAAAATCATCTGAAACTTAGGCCTGAATAAAAGAACTTAAACTTCAAAGCAAGATTTTAAAAATAAAAGTTTATATTTATTTTGTTTTTTCTAATAAATTTATTTAGACTTTAAACGTTTACGGCTCTTATTTATGAATTATTTGATTACGCTCAATTTAAAAAGACCTTTTTCAGTTTTTAAACATTCTTTTACGTTTTAATTATTATTTGAATACATCTTTAGTCATTAAACACTTTATTATATAAAAGTAATATTTTACTGTTCAATAGGATTCCAGTTTGAAACAAAAACTTAAAATAATATTTTAAGATTAATTAATGG
Source organism: Prosapia bicincta (assembly GCA_036971475.1). NCBI lineage: Eukaryota > Metazoa > Arthropoda > Insecta > Hemiptera > Cercopidae > Prosapia > Prosapia bicincta. The sequence continues at coordinate 41,955,458 of JBAIZL010000009.1, read as the reverse complement.
ATGTTGAAATTTTTCCTATCTACAATTGATTTTAACCATTCAAACACTATTTAGGCTGCCTAAACCGAATCATAATCAATCTCTTATTTTTCTAAACATTTAAGCTTTTACAATAGATGCATCTTATATAATTTTTTGATAATATATTTATATTATTAATAACGGTGGTTTGTTTTATAAAAGTCAGCGATTGTTTTTAAAGTGTTCAATATTTTTAGATAATTCACCTAGTCTGTAAATAGGAAAGTGTGATGATCAACCAAAAACAGAAGGGTTTGTTGTAGTCCACTGCTTCTTGGAAAATGCCTTTTGTAGTTTGAAAAAGTAAACTTTAGGTTTAGACAAATCAATTTCCAAAAATATTTAATTTTTCAATTCCTTTTATTATTTCCCTCTCCACTTTTATATATCTTGTTCAAATTTTCTTCGTTCAAAAACTTTTTATTAATTCATTCAAGTTCAAATACAACTTCTAGTGGATGCCACTTGAGCCTAATGAAGTTTTTCAAATATTATTTTATTAATTAAATGTAATGAATTCATTTTAAATCTTAGAAAAAACGTTTTACAAAATAGACTATATATGCAATATAGTTATCTCGTGTAATTCGGTGTTAACATATGATTTCATAAAACAGCTGATTTTATGTTATAGGGTTTATGGTAGAACAGCTGTTTTAACGAGGTTATGTTACTTTATTTATATTATTTGTAATTATTTAACAAAAAGTAACTAAAATAAACTTTTTCTTGTTAACCTAAGCAGGAATCGATTTGATTTTTTGTTACAGTCTACTGATAATCTTCTTTAGATTATGTAGACTTCTGTCGATGTCTTTCAATAATGCTTGTAATTACGTTTATAAAGAAAATTAAACTAGTTAGCAAAACTTGTAAAATACATTTTAAAACACATTTATTTAAACAAATACTACCATTTTATAATGAACACTTCTGTTTCATTCTAAGAAGCTATAACCTGTTACGATGAAATTACAGAGCGTAAGAGTCTGTCTAGCCACACACGAATCATCAGGGATTTTTGTTTCTAGAGTAGAAGAATAACAATATTTGCTACGTGAAACTAAATTAAACCAACATAAACGTAATAAAAACTTTGAGAAACAGTGGCTCAATTTTTATTATAGGTAAATAAAACATTTTAGCCACATAAACGTTTAAATTTTTTTTAATGTACATTTCGGTTGCAAATCGATCATCTTCAGAAGAAATTAACAAGAATAGCTCCTGCAAAAGGTTATTTATTTATTTATAATATAAACATATTTAGTTTGGAGTATACACCGGGACCAAACTCCACAACTCTCACTCAATTTAAATCCTCCTTTACTTTTATAGTAAAGGACAAGTTTCGCTAAAGTTCTCTTCATATTTCACAATCTTCCACTTTAGAAAGTGTTTCGAAAGTTGAAGGGAGGAAATAACCAAAACTCCGTCGCCAATTTCCCCTGCCATTAGTCACTTGTCGTTGCTAATTTTCTTCGCCATTAGTTCCAATTATGTGCAGTGTGAAATTATTAAGTTCAATCAAGTAAGGCTGATCTCTGGAGGTAATGAATGTAGACGGCAACTTTGCATCTATTTATAAATTAGGATGAAGTCAGTCGCGCCGTTCGTCAAACCTTGCTTGATGCAAGTGACGGTCTATTTGCAGTACCTTGGTAATTAATTTATGTTTAATATGAAAGGAGGAGATATTTTTTAATATCAAAGTCATAAAAATGTATTTGTTAAAATTGTTTAAACGTGAAACTAATACTAAAACCTTTTTCTATTTTCTACCACATTAGTTTGCATTTTGAAAATTGTATTTACTTTTTTAAGGCAACTCTCAAATAGAAAACATTTAATTAGCTTCTGTAACTGGCCTAGAAAACTTCTAATTAATACGCCGAAGATTCAAAAATAGAATAGCAAGTAAGCTCTCATTTTATAACAAAGTTCCTAAACATTTTGCATATTTAAACTCAAGCAATAATTTAGGCTTTACTTTAGCCATAAATTAAACCGAAATAGATAAAAGTTAAAATAAAACTATAGCATGAATTTTTCATTTTTATTAGTGATCGTTAAATACTGAACTTTCTAAAATATATTTTTTTTCACAAGCATAATTTTAATTTTTCAATTCCTTCTATTAGTTTACACTCTCCTTAATATTTTCAACAGTTAATAAAATACATTTTATTCATCTACTTAAATTCAAATACATTTCTTTAAACTTGTATGCCACTTGATATTAATACATTTTTTTCAAATAATAATTTATTAAACTAGTTTTAGTTTTATTTGAGAGCAAAAACATTTCACAAAAGGGGCAAGGTATGCAATATAGTTATATCGTCCCATTCGGCTTGAAATAATTGATAACAAATGTTACATATGATTCATAGAACATATGATTGCACAGAACAAATGGTTTTATGCTATAGGTTACGTGATAGAACAGCTGTTTTAGCGGTTAGACTATGTTTAACGGTTATACTTATTTATATGATTGTATAAAGTAACTAAAATACAATATTTTATTTATAGACCTAAGTATGAATTGACTTTAAACAATTTTTGTTTAGGTCGCTCGTAATTATGTGGATTACATTGTTAGACATTTAATTTTGTTTAAACTTTAAGTTCTTTGATACATTTTGAATATAATTATATTTTTGATGGCACATTAGTTTTTTAACAGTTAGCCAAATATGTATTGATATTCAGCTAGTCATCCGTTTAACATTTTTTACGAAAGGGTTCTAAATATTTAAATTTAATTTTTTGAATTTTTTAGTCCATTACGTTCGGTGAATTTTAATTAATCACGTTAACAATAGTTTATGACTATCTGAACTTTAAATTTTGTAAATTTGTGAAAACTTACTGAAACAGAACGTTTTCGATCGCAATGTGGCGATCTTCATCATCCATTGAGATGTTCTGTCTCAGTAAGTTTTCACAAATTTATAAAATTTAAAGTTAGGATAGTCATAAACTAATGTAAAGTTGTTAGTTAAGTGAGACACTGATGAAGATCGCCAATTAGCGATCTAAAACGATCTGTCTCATTAAGTTTTAACAAATTTACATAATTTAAAGTTCGGATAGTCATAAAGTAATGTTAAACCGATTAATTAAAATTTAATATTTAGATGCTACAAATAAGTTTATTGCCAATGAAAAACATTTTCTTTTACAAACGTTAGGCGTAATGAGCTGGTATAGCCTAAGAGCGTTGGAAGAGAAACAAAAGTAAGCGTAGGGAAGCGGAGGGTGGTGTAGTATACGTGGATGCTTAGCAAGGTGAGAACGTGGGCAAAGTAGCATGACACCCTTTAACTCCAACAACCACACGTAATCCGAATTCGTCTCGTATCAAGCATGTAACTAGGCCTCTAGAATACGGCTATGAGAATTACAAAGATTAAGGAGGATGGAAATTGTGGGACAATTTAGTAAATTAGAGACTCAACGTAGCTCCAAGAAATGTTTGACAAGCGCTTCCGTTGGTTTGACCCTTTTCCTTGGCTGAACCAACTGAATAGAGGCGGCTTCAAATCAAAAGACAAACTCTAACAAAAAATCAGCCTATTATATACCAATACCGTCCCGTCCCGGCGACCTTCGTCTCTAGTGTCCCCTTCTCTCTTCCCCCTTTTTCTTTATGTTATTAGCCTTTCATTGCGCCCCTTCTGTTCTCAGCATACTAATGTCAAACCAACCCTTTTTACTCGGGTTTATTAGGTTCTAATTACGCCAACATAGAATTGCCCGATAATTTGTCTGCTTCGCTGTCTTGTCTAACCAGTTGTAGCGTGTATTGTGCCTTTAAAATAATGAAATCGTAGAAAATGTCGTCTACATCAAGGTAAAAAAAAACAAAGTTTAACAGCAATCAATTAATTAAAAGTAAAACAATTTTCTGAAAGATTTACGATCCGAATTTAAAAATCAATATGTGTGTGTGTGTGTGTGTGTGTGTGTGTGTGTGTGTGTGTGCACGCGCGTGTGTGTGTGTGTGTGTGTGTGGTGTGTGTATGTGGTGTGTGTGTGTGTGTGTGTGTGTGTGTGTGTGTGTGTGTGTGTATGTGTAATATTGTTTTAAATAACTCTCACACAAACTTACAAATAATACACTTTTTTGTCATTTGCGTTTCGAAATCTTATATCATCATCAGTGACTCCAGTGCAAATTTACAACTGCACGTGTAAATTTTGCAGAGTTGCAGTTGTAAATTTGTAGTGGTGTCATTGATGATGATGACATAAGTCATTGAAACGCGTGTGACTCTAACGTATTGTGAGTTTTGTTAGTTGGTGTTCAGTTACTAATTTATTTACAATTTAAATTCCTAAGCCAGCTTAAATGATTATAGGTTACATACGTCAGCCGGTATTATTTCATAAATATCATACATTATATTTTAATAATAATGCACATTACAGAAAATAATATAACCTAAGAAACAGTTGTAAAGTGTATAAAAATAACTGTCATGAAATTACATATTATCACCTAAATAAAAATAAAAACAGATGACATTTCTACAGGATTAACTATATGGGTTGATTAAACAACAATGTAAAAACCATTTATAGCATAACAATTTAGGTAGTTTTGCGTATCAGATTGGATCTATACCTGAAATGAGTGCTTTATCTTTATCTCCATACTTAGCTCATTAGACCTCTCGTGAAGTTCTTTGCCAGGACACGTGTATGGACAGTTATTAGAATATCAAGGATAAATAAAACTCTCCAAGATTTATTAACATTACCAATATTTAATACTTTTCGAGCACCAGATGTTTTAGGCGCTACTAATATAGTAACAACCAAGAGTATGAAGCTTCTGCACCCATAACTTCAGTTGCAAATTGAGAATACTTGTATAAGGGCAAAAAATTACATACAGTTGTAATTTAATAAATATCGAAACACGTTCGCAAATTTTAATAATCGAATATACTCTTTGAAATGTAAATTATAAATTGATAAAATACCGTATCTGTGCATCCATACATCACTATTGGTTAAAAACCCTTTCAGTACATAATGGCTCAAACAGATAAACGAGGATTATTCAACACACTCCAAGTCTTTTCAGTATTTTGATGTTTCGAAATCGAATCACACATCAAAGAGAACCACCCCACGCCTCGGGTTCTATAAAAGGAAAATTTGATTAAACCCGAAACGGGGCAGCTGTCGATGGCGTATGAGTCTGTGACGCGTATGCAAGGGACAGCTATGCCGGCGGTCACACCTTTGTCGATGTGGCTTAAATTGATTTAAGTCCGCTATCTGATTAGATGAATAAATTTGGCCGCTGAAAGGGGTTTATTCTTATTTATAGTGTTGCTCTTACAAAAAATCGGTCAACAAAAGAGTTGGCAGCTAATCCGCTTGGTAAATTACGTTTACATCTTGCCCTGGACACTGCTGATTGAATATACTGAAAGAGACTGAAGACCGGTTGTTGCACGTTAAGTGTATGCTTCTATTTAAGTGTATCAAAACATTAGTAATAGAAACATGTTATATATATATATATATATATATATATATATATATATATATATATATATATATATATATGTTGTACAAAAATGAAAAAACATCAAGAAATAACACAGACAAACACAGAATGAGTAAATAATTTACGTTTCTTCGAACAAGCACGATATCAAGTTGCAATAGAAGATATAAACCGCAGAAATTAGAAATATTTTCTATAATACTATATTTTTTTAAATAGGTCTTTTATTTTAAAAAATGTTAAAAACAATGCATCATATATATAATATTATATAAGATTATCTAACAATGTATACAGGAAGTTACAAATGTGCATTTCTTGTACCCGCTAAGTATTTCCATATGATTCAACATATGGGACGTTCTCGATTCGATATTACAAGACGCTCATTTGACAGTATTAGTTTTTATATTCTTAAAGAGCTGTAAATTATTGTGATTATGACTGTACTTGTTGCTGTAAAGGGCATCAGCTGGTGTTGAGGGTAACATTGCATTTTAGTTTACATTCAAGTTGTCACGGTTTGAGTTGTAATCAATGCTCAGAGTGTCTGGAATTGATTTTGAAAATGTAGGTATTTATGTTAAATACGAGCGAAAAGAGATATCTTATAAGTAATACGTAGAAATAGTTGTAATAACTTGGAGCAACTGTGGTGTAATTTTTAATTATAAATAAATAAAACCTCTTAAACTACAAAACCTTTTATTTATGTCATGATGAACATTTTTATTGCAAAGTAAACATCTTTACAGGAAATTATTGTAAGCATAGCTCTCGTAAGTTAATCTTGAAGTAATATCGTCTGAAGATGATTGCTTTGCAATCGAAATGTGCATCAGGAAATAAATAAAAGGCTTTTGTGGTTTAAGAAGTTTTATTTTTTTTATAATTAGAAATAGTTCAGTAAAAATAATTTATTTTTCCTTCACGTTTTCATTCTTGCTATTGTAAAACCAGATTCATTTATTAATATTTTCATTCCTGAGGTTTTAAAGAATGCACATCACTAGCTTCGTGTAACAAGACATATTTCAAATGAAGTAATTTGATATATATATTTGATTACAGTTTTCTGCCTTTCCTAACCTTACAATATTCTCCTCTGTTGACGCGTACTCAGAGAGTACGATTTAAATTTTGAAAATTGAGTTATTCCAAAACGCGTCAATAGAGGAGAATATTATGAGGTTAGGAAAGACAGAAAACTGTACACAAGTATATAGAAATATTCCTAACAAAATTGAAGATGAGTGTACTAAGAAGTAAGTTGATTTAATCAATTTGACCATTTTTTGTATTGCCTTAAATAATTTCCAATGATTTCTTCAATATAAAAAAGTGATGAATATTAGTTATATTTCGGCATAATTAAGCGATATCTTAAAATTTATCCTCATTTTCTTTAATGCAGAACCCATTTCATACAACACGAACCACGTTGATAGTATGGCTTCAAGCTTAGCCTTCGTCTCAGCCACTGAGTAAATATTTTTAATTGCAAGAAATTATTTAAATTAAATAATACAAGTTCTTTAAAACATAATTAAAATATGCACGAAGAAAATACGGTAAAACTTTACGTACAAAATAAAAATATTCTTTAAGTTTTGTTCCTATACTATATTCTAATCATACAAATAATGACTGTTGTTTTTAAAGTATTGTTTACGATACTTTCTATTTATTCACACTCTCTTTATATACTCGTATATCTTGTTCAAATTTTGAATTGTTAATAAAATGCGTTTTATTCAACCATTGAAGTTCAAATACATTTCTTTAAAACTTGTAGTGAATGACTCTTAATATTGACACAGTTTTTGTTCAAATAATAATTCATTAATTAAATTATAAATAAATTATTTAAGTTTTGTAAGACAGAAAACGTTTTCGCTAAAGAGATGTGCATTTAATTAATTTTAGTTTTATATGGGAGAAAAACTTTTCACAAAAGGGGCAAGATATGCAATATAGTTATTTTTCCCATCTGGCCTTAAAATAAGTGATAACATATGATTTCATAAAACAGCTGATTTTATGTTATTGGTTATATCGTAGAACAGCTGTTTTAACGCATAGGTTATGCTACTTTATTTATATTATTTGAAATTATTTAATAAGAAGTAACTAAAATAAAATTTTTCCTTCTTGACCTAAGTAGAAAATTGCTTTAAAAAATTACTTGTTTGCCATAGGTAGTATGAAATATGAATAATAATTTTACAAATGTTTTTCATTAAATTTAATAAAAATATTGGACAAAATAAAACACATTTGCCGTTTTGTATAACAAAAGTACTAAAACATTTACTTTAAATACATATCGATAACAGCAACTGAACATAAATCCAGAATCTTCAAATCCCAAAAGCGACCGTTATGGGATTATTTGTTTCCCGGTGTGGAAACCTAAGGAGGTGAAAGCTTCCATGAATTATGAAAATTGAGCGGGAGAAAAGAGTTCTTTTATACAGATGGCAGTGTTTGCTTTAACATAAACATCTTTTACCATTTCGCCGCAACAAATTTAAAGTTATTGCACTTTACTTTATCCTCATTTTCAACTCAAACTTGGCTAAAACGTTTCCCAAATTTCTGTCTCCAAATATACCTTCCCATGAGTTTATTGCATCCGTGTAGGGAGATAAAACTAAATAGATTACGTTAGTTTCCTAGATTCACCTCTAGTGGATTTTTAGGTTTTAATTAAATTGTAAACATACAATTAAACAACATTGTGTTAACCTACGTTTGTAAACAATAACTTACAAATGAAATATGTCGTCAAGTACGTTGAAAATATTTCTTCTAAACAAAGATGTGTAGTTTTTAGTAAAAGAAGAAGCCCATATAAGAAATGTTACATTTTTCTCCAGAGCGTGAGAAGTTAATATAGTGAATTAAATATAAAATATTTTGTAAAAGGGGAAAATATTACTAAAATCACTTTGTGTTAATTTATCTACAAACCAACTCACTACGGGATTTTTCAATTCTTTCTATTAGTGTGCATTCCTCTTATATAAGACTTGTTCAAATTTTTAATCGTTAATAAAAAAGTTTTATCCATCCACTCAAGTTCTAATACATTTTTTAAACTTGTAGTGGATAACACTTGATGTTTATATAGTTTTTGCAAATATTTATTCATTAATTAAATATATTAATGACTTAATTATATTTCAATAGGAGAAAAACGTTTCACAAAAACGGCAAGGTATGCAATATTTCTTTCCATTTAGCTTAAAATAAGTGATAACATATGATTTCAAACAGCTGATTTTTATATTATGGTTATGTGATAAAACAGCTGTTTTAACGCATACGTTTTGTTACTTTATTTATTCCATTTGTAATTATTTATTTAAAAAAATGAAATATTTTTTTTTTACCTAAGTAGGAGTTGGCTTTAATTTGTTTTTGTTTATATCACACTTGTTTGGCAAAATTTGTTTGTACATTTCACGTCAGGGCGTAGGTTATTAACCACAACAACGCCTATCTATAGGCCTACTTAGTAATGTAGCAGTTTACGTACATAATGCTTGGCCATGAGCAATAAAGGAATGGCCTAATATTCAGATCCCAGTCGTGCTCTAGCCACGATACATAGAACTAAAAGTAAAGTTATTTTTTATACATTGTTCAACGTTAATTCATACTTTTTATGTAACATCGGACCAACATATAAACTGCCTATTTAATTATAAATAGGTGCTGTACATTTGTATTTAACAGCTTACACAACGGGGCAGGTTTACATTTGCAAAGCCTAGGACTCTTTATAGGAGAAATGACTAGGTTACGCGTGCAATCTAGAAAGTGTAGTAATAACTGGTGTTGTCTGTTGCCATAATTTGCCGTTTAATTTTTGTTATTATTTGCTTTTATATGCATGCTCCTATTAATTGCATTTGTTTTGTCTTACACACAGCAGTTGCTGCCAGATAGCGCTGGTATTGTTCAAGAAGCCATTACCTTAATGTTGTTGTAAGGAATAATGGCGACTACCCGCATAACCCGAGACTTCATTTCTTAGATTATTCATTGAACAATGCGGCCAGCCGCTGCTACCACTTCCTTATCTGTGACTATAAAATGGTCGGTTTTATCTCTAACAACAATGTACGCCTGAAACTGGATATCTGAAAGCTTCTGGGCACTAAAATGTATTGTTAAATAAACATTTGCTATTTTAAAAATGTGACATAATTTTAAGAAATGATTAAGCGTTACCATTTAAGCTAAGGGTTATTTAGTTTTGTAGAATTTAGTTATTCAATAAAATACTGTAGTTTAAAAATTCAATGTTGAATTTCAAATTAATTTTGAAACAATATTTTATTTACTAAATTACATAAAACGGAGCCTCTTTCACATAATTAACAAAACCTTATTTTCAGAAACCTTAAAACTAATTTTTTTTTACATTTAAACCTTAAGTCTCAATATTTTTCAATAACTTTTCACTTGTTTGTAATTTAGTCATAATTCTGATGATCTAAAATAGCACCAGAAAAACCTATACAGAGCGCAGTAGCGTAATTATAGTAATGAAACAACAATAACCCTTGCTACGAATATTTAAACACCCTTGACGTACACTTCGCTAACACAGGTAGCATCATCGAAGGGCTACAAACATTCGCTACATTTGTAGCAAGTGTTATTGTTGTTTAATGATTAAAATAACATAAGTTATGTTTCTCTGCGGGTGTCCTAGGAGAGATGAAAGGTTGAGTAGAACGCAAGTTTAAGTGACTCTAAGTGACAGTTTTTTAAAGAAATTTCACCTCTTTTAGTTGAGTTAGGGTACACACTTTTATCATTAGCATCAAAGAAATATTCCGAAACTGATTAAAAAGAGTCAACTCGTCGACAGTTTTTTGATCTTATAGCTTCGATGTAAGTCTTTAATGTCGTCACTTCATAATAACTTTACTGTTTACTGGGAATAGCCTCTAAAACTATACATTTACCGTCCGTAACATACAATGTTTACAGATGGAACACCAATTTACGTGCTGAATGATTTTGCTTTTATTCACATCAAACATAATTCTTCTTTTTTAACTCTTCACTTAAGTTGGATTTTTTATTATTGGATTTAGTAATTCAATAGTTCCGGGGTTTTTAAGGCCCACGCCGCATAGCTTATACATCTTATAGCACAGAGTACTTATTGGCTGGGCACTTATTTTTTCTAGTGAGATTCTATCTTTTTACCTTCTTTACAACTTTCTTATTTTCAATGTATTTGTTTCATACAGCTAAAAACATTTATTCTTCTATTCGTGATGAATAAGACTATTATTAACAGAATGACCCCAGAGGTTCGAGGATTCCTTGTCAGGGGCATCAGCTAGAAAAGGGAAATTGTAAATGCGCTTTAATGTATCTCCTTAAATAGACAAAGCCTAGACATTTTGTCGTCAGTTAGTTAGAGAAGACTTAAAGAGGGAAACCGACTGCTAAAATGTGAAAAGGGTAAATATATGGATCCCGATAATTTAATTAAAACGAAACTTCTATGTAATTCAATGTAACTTCTATGTAACTGTTACTCAAAGCAATTTACGAAAACTATCATTAATATATTATTACAGTATATAATATACAATTATGTAATATATTTATGTTAGTATATATTGTATAATGATATTATATATATATATATATATATATATATATATATATATATATATGTGTGTGTGTGTGTGTGTGTGTGTGTGTGTGTGTGTGTGTGTGTGTGTGCGCGCGCGCGCGCATGTGTGTGTGTGTGTGTGTGTGTGTGTGTGTGTGTGTGTGTGAGTGAGTGTGAGAGTATGTGTGTATGCGTGCGCATTATTGTGTGTATGTATGTTTGTGTGTGTGTGTGTGTGTGCGTGTGCGTACATGCGTGGTGCTCGCGAGTATAGATGTACTTGCTCGCATGCGCGCGCATGTGTGTGTGTGTGTATGTGTGTGTGTGCGTACATGCGTGGTGCTCGCGAGTGTAGATGTACTTGCTCGCATGCGCGCATGTGTGTGTGTGTGTGAGAGAGAGAGAGAGAGAGCGAAAGAGAAATTTACCGATCGATGAACAGTTATTGGATCTTACACTTGAATAAGTACTTTTGTGAATAGCATGTAAATTTACTGTCATACGTAATTTATTGAAATGAGCTGGAAGCTATTGCTTGTGTTCACTATTCCATAAAATATATAAAACTTCAATTCATCTTTATTTAAGTACTGGAATTATGTTTTAAATAAATGGGGAAACGGGTGATCATCAAGTCAAAGATATTTACCTTAGTAATGCAACGTTTGCAACTAATTACACACTAACAAATTCTTGGATGCTCTTATCTAATAAAACAATACTACATAGCTTATCAACTTCATTTTTAACGATGATACCATTCTTTTGTAAGTTAACTTTTAGTGGGTTATAGCATTAAATCTTTGGCTAGACTTTATTAAATTTTTTAAAGTTTTAAATTATTAACATGGATGTACTAGTATTTTGTACATGTAATTAAATGTAATGTAATATTGTTTCCTGGTTTGATAATGGCAACGACCAGTTGCCGAAACGTTGCATTATTAAATAAATATTTTTGATTCGATGATCCACCGTTTCTTTCAATAATTTATTATAGAGCTTCAGTTTCATTGAAAATATTCTAAAATAAATTACATTCAACTAAAACTAAATCTAGTTAAGCATATAGTATAAAGTAGTCGAATAAATTAAGGAGGGAAAACATTGCCCACAAATCCGCCTTTACCTTCTGGTTTTATAAACAAAGAACAGATATTTTAAGGAAGTTCAGCCTTTATGGATTCCGCAAAGCGAGCGAGGATTATTTCCAACTATGGGAAGAATGTTTAATTAAAAACTTCGCCGCAAGAAATATTGATCGTTTGCAGAAAGGTTCACAATATTTTATTCTCTCATCTTGTTGTTGTTGTGCTGACTTGAACACAATCACTCACCGCAGCTTTATCATTCATTAATCGATAGTTAATGAAAGATCTTTTATCTTCACAATCGAAAGATGATGCTCCGGAACATCGTTATATCTAAAGACAGAGGAATCGATTTAACAAATATATTCAATAAAGTTGCCTAAGTCGGAAAAATTACGTCATGGATGTTATTCGACATTTCTTTATATATCCTAACTCTGAAGGTTTTGCAAATTATTCTTATCAATGCAAAGAGTTTGTCACTTTTAATTCCATTCTTGCTATTAGTTCACTCTCTGCATATATTTATTTACTTTTTACAAATTTTCAAACTTTAATAAAATACTTTTTATTCATCCACTCAAGTTCAAATGCTTTTTTAAAAACTTGTATTGGATGGCACTTTACTTAAGTGTGAAATGATTTTTTTTTTAATATATAATACTTGTTATGCTTGAGCTCAAGATTAAAAAAAATAACAGACATGTTGGAAAACCAAATCTGCTAAACGTACCTGTGTATTTAAATTAGAAGATTAAAACAAGATTTTGACCGAAAGATTGATTATCTCGCAACACACGAGAATAATCGTTGTCCTCGAGAAACATGTCATGTTAGGTCGTCATTTCGTTAATGAAATTTGTTTTCTGAACAATCTAATGTGTGGCAATCGTCCTTAAAGGTTTGTTCCGTCATGCTTCTACCAAGGATTACGAACGTCTTGTAGCCAAACATTTTATGTTATTCAATTTGTAATCAGGTTATTCTCACGTAACTAAAGCCCCGTCTGATATCACTGTTATTAAAAACTTAAAATCTTATCTGCTAATAAACTTATACTTTAAAGATATCTTAAAATTTCAGGATCTCAGTTTAAAATACCACCCTAGTATAACGGGCACGCCTTATATAACACAGGCCTACAAAAAAAAATTTATTTTTTGGTGCCTAGGATTTTAGAACTGATTTTAGTAATATTTGGGGCGCTGAATCCAAATATGAAATCAGTTTTTCTCTACCAGCTCTACTTTTTCAGATAATCGTTTTTGTAATGTGCAGTTTAACGCAAAATGTGCAGTTTTAACTGTATTTTGTGCAGTTCTAAAGCTATACATTTATTGCTTACATACAAGCTTATCTTGGATTCTTCGGTGTTAGGCTTGGTGATCAGGATAAAACGTGGGCACCTCATCAGGTCTGTAAAACTTGTACAGAACATTTATGACAGTGGACAACCGGGAAAAGAAAAACTCTGAAATTCGGCGTACCGATGGTTTGGAGAGAACCCCAAAATCACTTCGATGACTGCTATTTCTGCCTAGTAAATATTACTGGAATCAATCAAAACAACCGCAACAAGTGGACTTATCCTGATTTAGCTTCTGCAAGACGTCCAGTTCCTCATTCAGAAGAAGTACCGATCCCAACATTTAACGAGGTACCAGAGCTATGTGAGGACGAGTATTTTCCCTCTAATAACTCTTCTGATTCTTTTGAAGGTGGCAGTGATTATGAGGGGATGTCGTCAATCCCTCAACGTTTCAACCAGGACGAGTTAAATGACCTCATCAGAGATCTCAACCTGTCAAAAGAAGCATCTGATTTATTGGCTTCCAGGTTGAACGACAAAAATTTATTGGAAGAAGAAACAAAAATTTCTTTTTAATGCACAAGAGAAAAGGATCTGCTACCCTTCTCTGAAGATGACAATCTGGTATTTTGTCACGAAATTAGGGGACTATTGGAAAAAATGGCTCTTCCTCAATATTTTCGAGATGAATGGCACCTATTTATTGACAGCTCAAAGCGAAGTTTGAAATGCGTCCTTCTGCACAATGGCAACAAATATGGCTCAATACCGATTGTTCACTCAACAAAAATGAAAGAAGAATATAACACCATAGCTTTGGTCTTGGAGAAGATAAAGTATCATGAACATCAGTGGGTGATTTGTGTGGACTTAAAAGTGGTAAATTTTCTCCTTGGACAGCAAAGTGGCTACACCAAATATCCTTGCTTTTTGTGCCTCTGGGATAGCAGAGACAAAACACACCACTGGGTTAGAAAAGAGTAGCCCAAGACAGAAAACATGTACGTTGGGGAAAAGAATATAATTAACGACCCCTTAGTTGGGCGAGAGAAAATCATCTTTCCTCCATTACATATCAAGTTGGGCCTTATGAAGCAGTTTGTAAAGGCTCTTGATAAGAACGGATCATGCTTTTCATATGTAGAAATGAAAATGCATCAGTTGAGTACGGAAAAAATTAAAGCAGGAATATTTGATGGACCACAAATTAGACAACTCATTAAGGATCCTGACTTCGTAAATTCAATGAACAAGACTGAGCGAAAAGCATGGATTTCAATTGTTGCAGTTGTGAAAACTTTTCTGGGCAAGCACAAAGCTGAAAACTATGTTGAAATGGTAAATGAGATGCTAAACAGTTTCAAATCATTTGGCTGTAACATGAGCATTAAGGTGCACTATTTACACAGCCACTTAGATAGTTTTCCTGAAAATTTAGGCGACACCAGTGAGGAACAAGGTGAGTAGAGATTGCGGCGGGATAGTCAGGTCACTTGAGTCGTGGGAAAACCCAGCCTTCAGGCGGTCTTACGTCATTAACCCTTTCAACCCTTTAGCCTTCAGGCGGTCTTACGTCATTAACCCTTTCAACCCTTTCAACCCTTTAGCCTTCAGGCTGTCTTACGTCATTAACCCTTTTAATCCTATTAACCCTTTCAACCCTTTCAACCCTTTAGCCTTCAGGCTGTCTTACGTCATTAACCCTTTTAATCCTTTTAGTTAACCCTTTCCCTTTCAAGACTGGTGCCGTCGATTCTGAAAAAAATCGTTTTACCTGAGCCGTATTCGAACCCCGTATGTTTGTGTTTAGAACCATCAACGCTAACCTCTCGGCTAACTTGTCCAAACAATAGAGACGCTTTTATTTGTGCTATATGACCAGTATTGTCGTTAGTCTTCTTGCATGATAGGATGTCATTGATCCTTTCTCAAGAGTTGAAAGGGTTGAAAGGGTTAAAAGGGTTGAAAGGGTTAAAAGGGTTGAAAGGGTTAAAAGGGTTAAAAGGGTTAAAAGGGTTAAAAGGGTTAAAAGGGTTGAAAGGGTTAAAAGGGTTAAAAGGGTTAAAAGGATTGAAAGGGTTAAAACGGTTAAAACGGTTAAATGGGTTAAAAGGGTTAAAAAGGGTTAAAAAGGGTTAAAAGGGTTAAAACGGTTAAAACGGTTAAAAGGGTTAAAAGGGTTAAAAAGGGTTAAAAAGGGTTAAAAGGGTTAAAAGGGTTGAAATGGTTAAAAGGGGTAAAAGGGTTAAAAGGGTTAAAAGGGTTGAAAGGGTTAAAAGGGTTAAAAAGGGTTGAAAGAGTTAAAAGGGGTTAAAAGGTTTGAAAGGGGTTAAAAGGGTTGAAAGGGTTAAAAAGGGTTGAAAGGGGTTAAAAGGGTTGAAAGGGTTAAAAGGGTTGAAAGGGTTAAAAGGGTTGAAAGGGTTAAAAGGGTTGAGCGGGTTAAACGAAAGGGTTGAAAGGGTTGAAAGGGTTTGAAGTCCAAGTTGACCTGATGTCAAAAATCGTCGTATTCGTACCTTCTGCGTCCCGTCTTGAGGAAATAATGTCTTTAGGCGTAATCAACATGCTAGTACTGTATGAACTTGTTTACTTCCAAGCTTAATTGTTTTCTTTATTATTTATAATTCTTATAAATCAAACGAATATAAATAGAATATTGGAGTTTTATTATTTTATTTTTCTAAAACAAGACGTTTGGCTCGTTATATGAAATATATTCTTGTTTAAAAGACAGTAAGTTATACACTGTGTATAAACACTGATATTTCAACACGAAAATATAAATGACATTATTTGCAAGTAAAACACATAGTACAGGAGTATGTTACATCTAAGTATAAATTAAATGGTCATTAAGTTTTAATCATTCAATTAGCATATATAGTATTATATTTTTTTAATTAAAGAAATTAAACTTTATAAATAGAATATAAGAAAAGTCAATTACAATATACGTGATTCTTTGTTGATAAAGTATGTGGCAATTCCTAATCCAGAGGTATCCGACAGAGGGTGGTGGAGTGGTGCCTTAGCCTATATTAATTTACCCGATGACGCCGTATTCGAAACCCTTTAAAAAATCTGGTACCTCCCAAACGCCTCAGGTCTTGTCACTGCCTCCCAAACGCCTCAGGTCTTGTCACTGCCTCCCAAACGCCTCAGGTCTTGTTATTACTGTATTCAAGAGATACTGATTCTGTACCTCCCTTATCCAAACGCCTCAAGTCCGATACCTTCCTGGTCATTGACTCAACCCTGTACCTCCCTTATCCAAATGCCTCAAGTCTTATCATTATCCGTACTCTGTAAATTAATTATTGGTTTTACATAGGCTAATGACAGATCACAGACAATTAATTCATGCTCTAAACGTTTTACATTTCTTTCTGAAATTCTTTTCCCAGAGCTCGTTTTTATCACCAATATACAACGTGATTTACAATTTTAAAATTCATAACATTACAAAAAAAAACATAATAAAAAAATCAACAATACCGAACTTTTAATAAATAATCTTATTTACAAGTCATTTTAGTTAATTGTCTGTGATCTGTCATTAGTCTATATAACAGCATTTACAAAATCAAAGTCGTTTATCAGATTTACTGTCGCTTCGTTTCTAGATTATTTTTGTCAATAAATGCGTAGATGCTGACTTGTTTCGTAAATTACTTTTGTCGTGATTGTTACTTTTGCCTTTGGCAGAGAAAACGAATTGAAATATCTCAAACTGTTCTAGTTTCAGTAGAGAAAACGAAACTGAAATTGCTCAAACTGTTTATTCTAGTTTTACTATATAATTAGGAATTTCCTACTTCAACACAATAGCAGTTGATTGTTGGTTCAGTTGTTTGCTAGACTTTCTTAGAGGTAAGTCAAGGTTTTGTTATTGTCAATATTTTAACTAATAACCACAAAATAACTTTATTTATTCACTTCTTGAGCTACTGTAGCCTATGTTATAATATCTTAAATTATAAACCCAAAAACAGAGGATATCAACCTTAATTCTAGACATGTTCGTGTTATTCTTCGTATGCAAAATACTATACAAAGTAAGTTTAAAAACATGTAAAGAATCCCTTTGTCGTAATTCTTAACTATGTATTTACACATTAATTTCTACTACAATTAATTTTAATACGTTAATTACTACCGCATCTACTCTATGACTTTATTCCCATACAAACACTCAAATGCTTTTTGAGTTAAGTGATAAAGTTTTCGATTACCTATTGAACTCTTTCAAATCCTTCTATTAGTTCATACCATCGTTACATATAACTTGTTTAAATTTTCAACCGTTAATAAAATACTTAATAAGTTAAATACACATTATTACAAGTAATATAAACAAACATGTTTAAAACCAATTCCCACTTAGGTCAACAAAGAAATATTTTATGTTAATTAATTTTTTTTATTAAATAATCACAATTAATATTAATAAAGTAACATAACCAATGTGTTAAAACATCTGTTCTACAACATGGCCTACAATTTAAATCAGCTGTTTTATGAAATTATATGTTATCATTTGTTTTAGGTCAAGTGGGGAGAAAAAACTATATTAAATACCTTGCCCCTTTTGTGAAACATTTTTCTAAAATATAAATCTAAAATATTTGAGAAACTGTATTACCATGAAGTGCTATCTACTACAAGTTTAAAAATGTTGAATAAATGAATTTACTATGGTGCTTTTAATAATTCTACTTATTTGTTTTCATATTTTGCGATTACATTTTTATAAATATTGTATATTTAATATTTTATATTTTTGTTCTCAGTTTATTAGTGTATTATAAATTGTTAAATTGGCTTTCATGTTAAATAAAGAGTCAAATACACAATATTACAAGTAATATAAACAAACATGCTTAAAAACAAATTTCCACTTTGATCAACAAAGAAATATTGTATGTTAATTAATTTTTTATTGAATAATTACAATTAATATTAATAAAGTAACATAACCATTGTGTTAAAACACCTGTTCTACAACATGGCCTACAATTTAAATCAGCTGTTTTATGAAATTATATGTTATCACTTGTTTTAGGTCAAGTGGAAAGAAAAAACTATATTAAATACCTTGCCCATTTTGTGAAACATTTTTCTAAAATATAAATCTAAAATATTCACAACATTCCGACTCTCATGACATTCCTGTTAAACATTAATCTTATATTAAAGTTAAAATAATATATACTCCAAACATGATGTAAAATCTTAACCTATTTAAAAGTAATTTCTGTGATATCAACACAGTTGATGAAGTGTTATAAGGAATTGAAAGAAAATAATGTAAAGCATATAAAAACTTAAAGAGAGTTCAAACTATTAAATGATGGTACAGTCAGATCCAGAAGATTTACTGATGAATCGAATTTGTAGTTATTACAGGGTATAAACGAAAATTTACGAAATTATTACCAACTGAAAAATATATTATGTGTTACATGTTCATATTCTTAGTGTATAAAAGAAATATTTTATATTGATTGTTGTTTATAAAGAAAATTAGTATTAAATAATTCTTATGGCCTTTTCGAACAATTTGCATGGAATAATGTTTTTTCAATTATGTGATAAAAAAGGTTTTGACAATTTAAGAGTATTTCTTAGCTAGTAGCAATTTATCAAGCAATAATTATAAACTATTAATAAAATAATACTTTGTATTTACAAAGTATTTTCATTTACATTAATTTTGTCAGTTTAAATTCTAAAGTTAACAGGTTTTCATTGAAAAATATATAGTCTACATAGGTTAAACACAATATTAGCAATTTCTAATGTTGCATATTGACATTATAAAATAAATCTGTAACAAATGTTTAAATTTATATAAAATATATTTATAAGCTGCATTAATTAGTTGCTATTTGTTGTTTCATGCTACGTCAATGGAAGGGTTGGTGATCTATACGGAGGTAACCATTCCTTAATGAAATTGACCATCTGATGTCAAAAATAGTCGTACCTTGTGTGTCCTGTCTTGAGGAAATACTCAACCCGATACGGACTTGCTACCCATTTCCTACCCTTATTCGAACCGTGGATGGCAAAGATCTTGCTCGGTTATTTACGTAGTCCTGCCTTTATAGTGCTACGACTGTCTCACAGGTAAGTTCTAATTTAGTATTTCATTTGAAAAAAATGTTTGTCTAAACTATGGCATAATATTTAAAGCTAAGTAAAACCAATTTTATTTTGTTATATACCACAAGACATGTGTTTACAAAATATTTTAAGTTTAGTTTATAACGATGACCTTGGAAGATTAAATGGTCTTTCTCTTCAATTTAGATTGTCACACAAGACGACAGTATTATATTTTCTATAATCAAATATAAATATTTTTTAGAATTATTCTTTTAGAAAGATTTTATGCCGCTTATGTTAACTTTGTGCTTAGTTTAGATCACCTATATTTTAAATCACTGCAACCTATATGTACAGTGCTTTTCAGAGATGAATCTAGACATGCTTAATGCATGTTTTGTCTAAGTAACAGTTTTGGCAAGTTGATATTTTAATCGTATAGATTATTCTCTAACAAAGGGCCCATACCTTATTTATAATCATGTTCTATTCTTCTTATGCATATAGATACGATTCTGTTCCGAAATATATAATTTGACATTTTAAAATAACATTAAATAAGTCGTACATATCATCCTGTAACAGATCTTATGGATGCCTAAACGGCTGAACAGAAGTTAAATTTAAAGAGTTTTTTTAACCTAGGATGGTTCTTGTGAGGTTTGGTATAGGTCTAGGAGCGTTCATAAACCGATGTATCTTATGAATGCCTAAGCCGATGTTAATTTGAACGGTTTACATTAACCATAAACAATGCACCAATCATTGACAAACATACTTGATAGTCACACGAATAACTATACGTTGAGATAAACTTTGTATGTTAACCACTTAATGAAATGAAACATTGTCTATCCTATTGCAGTAAATGAAATGAATTATTTAAGTGTTTGATTTTCTTATTGTTTTAGGTCAAGTGGAAAGAAAAAACTATATTAAATACCTTGCCCCTTTTGTGAAACATTTTTCTAAAATATAAATCTAAAATATTTGAGAAACTGTATTACCATGAAGTGCTATCTACTACAAGTTTAAAAATGTTGATAAATGAATTTACTATGGTGCTTTTAATAATTCTACTTATTTGTTTTCATATTTAGCGATTACATTTTTATAAATATTGTATATTTAATATTTTATATTTTTTGTTCTCAGTTTATTAGTGTATTATAAATTGTTAAATTGGCTTTCATGTTAAATAAAGAGTCAAATACACAATATTACAAGTAATATAAACAAACATGCATCTTAATAGAAAAAACTGCACTTTTATAATTTAATTCTATAAACTTCTCTAATTAAAAACAATATTATTTTCTGTGTAATTTAAGTGAATAGAAAACAATTGTATTTTTTGACTGACATGTATTTTTATTGAAATAATTAGTCTTTTAAAAATGGAAAGAAGCTAAATTACAAATAATATTGTGAATTTGATTCACGTAGTGGGTAAAATAAATATTATGTATTGTAATAATACATAAATCGTTTGTAATAGACTTTTCTAGTATTGTATTTTTAAAGTTCAAGCATTGTACTATCGCATTGTAATAGAAGGAATATTCATTTTAAAGGAAATGGAGGAATCGTTTTCAAATGCCAAGTTGGACAAAACACAGTGTAAGTATATTTTTAACAGGTACATACATGCATACTTACATACATACATAAATACATACATATATACATAAGTACTTGATTTTCTGTCTGAGTTCCGAACGATAATTGTTCATATTAGCATTTTTCATTATTATAATTTTCATTAATGTTATTTCATTGCGTTAATACCGTTTCAAAGTTAATTAACAAAAGAGTACCTATGTTCTTCATCTAAGCATTGTTCCTTCACTTCTAAGCATTGTTATCTTTATTTTTATTGATATCTAAATTTTTACTGTGTGTAAAATGACAAGTTTAATAGAATTTAAATGATAAGAGTAAAATTCTTGAGAATTCATCTATGTGTGACTAAAATTCACCAGATATCTTGAATTTTGAAACAGACAAGTCAATTGTTCCATTAACAAGTGAAAATGCTTTAAAAGAAGCTCTCACAGATATCATTCAAAATTTGTTGCACTAATCTTTAAAAACAGAGAAACATAAGTATTTAGAATAGATAGGAGTTATAAATATTTGATTTTGCTACAAAAGAAACAATTTTGTACATTTGTCTACAAAAACTTGTTGACATAAATGCAACAATGGTTGCCGTATTTAAAGACAATGCTATTTTTGCTCTGTAGATCTCATTAGGAACGATCGATTAAACGGGCATTTCTACTATCCTGAGCAACTATCTTCAATTATCTTTATACACGAATACTTCACATAGTGGGTAATAGAATTGTTTGTATCATTTCTTTAATTTATAATAAATATTATGTATTGTAATAATACATAAATCGTTTTTAATAGACTTTTCTAGTATTGTATTTTTAAAAAAATCAATCATTGTACTAATGCATTGAAATAGAAGGAATATTCTTTTTTTTTTTTTTTTTTTTTTTTTTTTAAATGAAATGGAGGAATCTTTTTCAAATGCCAAATTGGACAAAACACAGTGTAAGTATATTTTTAACAGGTACATACATGCATACATACATACATACATATTTAATCACTATACTAATGCATTGTAATAGAAGATATATTCTGTTTTAATGAAATGGAGGAATCGTTTTCAAATACCAAATTGGACAAAACACAGTGTAAGTATATTTTTAACAGGTACATACATGCATACATACATACATACATATATACATACATATATACATATAAGTACATAAAAATATTTTTCGATGTTTCGATTGCAGATTTAAAAGTATTCTTATCTGTGTAAGCTTTCTTGACAATAGTTAACATTAGAAATAACCTAGGCTTTCTAGGCAGTATAATATAGAAAATATTTCAACTGAAAATGTCTAATAATGAAGTACAACTGCTGTATTCCTGAATAATAGGAAAATTAAGCCTATTATTAATTTCTAAGACAACTGTTGAGGATATTATTATAAAGTATTGAGAAAAGGGTTGAGGAAGGGGTTAAGAAATGATCAATGACCCTGGATAATGTCCACCTGAGACAATTCCGAGCTCTGTACAAACTATCACGTGACATGATTTTGTCAAGAAAGAAGACTCACAATACGCCCATGATTTTGTTAAGAACGGATTTAGGGGAAAAGGGTTAAGGAAAGGTATTTAATATAACTTTTGAAAGAAGTATTTAAATCATTTTAAATATTTAGTGTTGTAAATATATGTACAAATTATTATTATTATTTTTAATTCACCTACTAATCATTAAGCGTTATCAAAGACATACTATCATTATTGCTATCAAGTTAACAAATAGTCATTGCCACAGGTAGCTTCAGTAATCCAATATTTTTGTGTATTATTACAATACATAATATTTATTTTTAATTAAAGAAATTAATACAAACAATTCTGTTACACACTACGTAAAACTAGTTTATAACAATATTATTTTTAATTAAAATTCATTACATTTTTTAAATACTATTGTTTTCAATGAAAGAAATTATATATTATTAAATTGTTTTGCTCTTCAAACTTTGTATAAGTAATATCAAAACGAAAATTACATAATTACATTTAAAAAGTACAGTTTTTTTTCAAAAGACTATGCAAATCATTTAATTAATAAATATTTTCATGTTAAAGTACCAAAGTATTTATAAACTGTATGATTTGCATATGCAATATCAAAATACTATATTTGTAAAAATACTAATAATTCAATTCTACTATAGTTGATGAATAAAAATACTCACTGTATTAGTGTTCAGAAAAAGATCATCTACGTTCTTCGAAGAAATTCAACCATTTCTCTTCACTCTTAGTTCCAATTCAACTGTTCGTTCAAAATTGTCTACTTGTTTATTAGCAATTTCTCAAAATTTCCAAAGTTGTTTTTCAAGGTTGAGATGAGTCACTTGAGTCCTTGGAAAAAAGCCTTCAGGCGGGCATTAGCTTACGTCATTAACCCATTTATTTAATCCTTTCGTTTAACTCTTTCATTTAACCCTTTCAACCCTTTCATTTAACCCTTTTCCTTAACCCTTTCACCCCTTTTCCGCTTAACCCCTTCAACTCTAATCTCAGTGCTAAGACAATAGCTCCGTAAGGAAAACCTACCACTTCATGAACTACGACAACAGCAAGGTGTGGACGGCTACCAATACATTACTTATCACAGCTACCAACACATAACTCGTCACACTAGCTAAGTAAATAGCGCTACGATTGAATAGCCTATCACACAGGCCAAATGAGGGTCACTAACTAAACCATCACAATATCTCTGTACATGGCAGATGGCGTGATGATCCTCATCTTTATCGCACACCTAACAGTAGGTTAGGTTAGAAGCACTCTGGCTAGCTTAGGTTAGTGGGTTGAAAATAATTTTTCTAAAAACTACCCCTCTAGACGTGGTTGAACACCCAACAGTAGGTTAGGTTAGAAGCACTCTGGCTAGCTTAGGTTAGTGGGTTGAAAATAATTTTTCCTAAAAACTACCCCTCTAGACGTGGTTGAACCCTCCCCCAAGGCTACGATCAAGGTCACATCGACCACCTGCATCATCCAAAACCACCCCTAACTTTCAAAGGTTGGTCGTATCTCCATCACGGGCATCACTGACCTGTGGTTGTAGAAGTTAGGGGTGGTTTTGGATGATGCAGGTGGTCGATGTGACCTTGATCGTAGCCTTGGGGGAGGGTTCAACCACGTCTAGAGGGGTAGTTTTTAGGAAAAATTATTTTCAACCCACTAACCTAAGCTAGCCAGAGTGCTTCTAACCTAACCTACTGTTGGGTGTTCAACCACGTCTAGAGGGGTAGTTTTTAGAAAAATTATTTTCAACCCACTAACCTAAGCTAGCCAGAGTGCTTCTAACCTAACCTACTGTTAGGTGTGCGATAAAGATGAGGATCATCACGCCATCTGCCATGTACAGAGATATTGTGATGGTTTAGTTAGTGACCCTCATTTGGCCTGTGTGATAGGCTATTCAATCGTAGCGCTATTTACTTAGCTAGTGTGACGAGTTATGTGTTGGTAGCTGTGATAAGTAATGTATTGGTAGCCGTCCACACCTTGCTGTTGTCGTAGTTCATGAAGTGGTAGGTTTTCCTTACGGAGCTATTGTCTTAGCACTGAGATTAGAGTTGAAGGGGTTAAGCGGAAAAGGGGTGAAAGGGTTAAGGAAAAGGGTTAAATGAAAGGGTTGAAAGGGTTAAATGAAAGAGTTAAACGAAAGGATTAAATAAATGGGTTAATGACGTAAGCTAATGCCCGCCTGAAGGCTTTTTTCCAAGGACTCAAGTGACTCATCTCAACCTTGAAAAACAACTTTGGAAATTTTGAGAAATTGCTAATAAACAAGTAGACAATTTTGAACGAACAGTTGAATTGGAACTAAGAGTGAAGAGAAATGGTTGAATTTCTTCGAAGAACGTAGATGATCTTTTTCTGAACACTAATACAGTGAGTATTTTTATTCATCAACTATAGTAGAATTGAATTATTAGTATTTTTACAAATATAGTATTTTGATATTGCATATGCAAATCATACAGTTTATAAATACTTTGGTACTTTAACATGAAAATATTTATTAATTAAATGATTTGCATAGTCTTTTGAAAAAAAACTGTACTTTTTAAATGTAATTATGTAATTTTCGTTTTGATATTACTTATACAAAGTTTGAAGAGCAAAACAATTTAATAATATATAATTTCTTTCATTGAAAACAATAGTATTTAAAAAATGTAATGAATTTTAATTAAAAATAATATTGTTATAAACTAGTTTTACGTAGTGTGTAACAGAATTGTTTGTATTAATTTCTTTAATTAAAAATAAATATTATGTATTGTAATAATACACAAAAATATTGGATTACTGAAGCTACCTGTGGCAATGACTATTTGTTAACTTGATAGCAATAATGATAGTATGTCTTTGATAACGCTTAATGATTAGTAGGTGAATTAAAAATAATAATAATAATTTGTACATATATTTACAACACTAAATATTTAAAATGATTTAAATACTTCTTTCAAAAGTTATATTAAATACCTTTCCTTAACCCTTTTCCCCTAAATCCGTTCTTAACAAAATCATGGGCGTATTGTGAGTCTTCTTTCTTGACAAAATCATGTTACGTGATAGTTTGTACAGAGCTCGGAATTGTCTCAGGTGGACATTATCCAGGGTCATTGATCATTTCTTAACCCCTTCCTCAACCCTTTTCTCAATACTTTATAATAATATCCTCAACAGTTGTCTTAGAAATTAATAATAGGCTTAATTTTCCTATTATTCAGGAATACAGCAGTTGTACTTCATTATTAGACATTTTCAGTTGAAATATTTTCTATATTATACTGCCTAGAAAGCCTAGGTTATTTCTAATGTTAACTATTGTCAAGAAAGCTTACACAGATAAGAATACTTTTAAATCTGCAATCGAAACATCGAAAAATATTTTTATGTACTTATATGTATATATGTATGTATATATGTATGTATGTATGTATGCATGTATGTACCTGTTAAAAATATACTTACACTGTGTTTTGTCCAATTTGGTATTTGAAAACGATTCCTCCATTTCATTAAAACAGAATATATCTTCTATTACAATGCATTAGTATAGTGATTAAATATGTATGTATGTATGTATGCATGTATGTACCTGTTAAAAATATACTTACACTGTGTTTTGTCCAATTTGGCATTTGAAAAAGATTCCTCCATTTCATTTAAAAAAAAAAAAAAAAAAAAAAAAAAGAATATTCCTTCTATTTCAATGCATTAGTACAATGATTGATTTTTTTAAAAATACAATACTAGAAAAGTCTATTAAAAACGATTTATGTATTATTACAATACATAATATTTATTATAAATTAAAGAAATGATACAAACAATTCTATTACCCTCTATGTGAAGTATTCGTGTATAAAGATAATTGAAGATAGTTGCTCAGGATAGTAGAAATGCCCGTTTAATCGATCGTTCCTAATGAGATCTACAGAGCAAAAATAGCATTGTCTTTAAATACGGCAACCATTGTTGCATTTATGTCAACAAGTTTTTGTAGACAAATGTACAAAATTGTTTCTTTTGTAGCAAAATCAAATATTTATAACTCCTATCTATTCTAAATACTTATGTTTCTCTGTTTTTAAAGATTAGTGCAACAAATTTTGAATGATATCTGTGAGAGCTTCTTTTAAAGCATTTTCACTTGTTAATGGAACAATTGACTTGTCTGTTTCAAAATTCAAGATATCTGGTGAATTTTAGTCACACATAGATGAATTCTCAAGAATTTTACTCTTATTTAAATTCTATTAAACTTGTCATTTTACACACAGTAAAAATTTAGATATCAATAAAAATAAAGATAACAATGCTTAGAAGTGAAGGAACAATGCTTAGATGAAGAACATAGGTACTCTTTTGTTAATTAACTTTGAAACGGTATTAACGCAATGAAATAACATTAATGAAAATTATAATAATGAAAAATGCTAATATGAACAATTATCGTTCGGAACTCAGACAGAAAATCAAGTACTTATGTATATATGTATGTATTTATGTATGTATGTAAGTATGCATGTATGTACCTGTTAAAAATATACTTACACTGTGTTTTGTCCAACTTGGCATTTGAAAACGATTCCTCCATTTCCTTTAAAATGAATATTCCTTCTATTACAATGCGATAGTACAATGCTTGAACTTTAAAAATACAATACTAGAAAAGTCTATTACAAACGATTTATGTATTATTACAATACATAATATTTATTTTACCCACTACGTGAATCAAATTCACAATATTATTTGTAATTTAGCTTCTTTCCATTTTTAAAAGACTAATTATTTCAATAAAAATACATGTCAGTCAAAAAATACAATTGTTTTCTATTCACTTAAATTACACAGAAAATAATATTGTTTTTAATTAGAGAAGTTTATAGAATTAAATTATAAAAGTGCAGTTTTTTCTATTAAGATGCATGTTTGTTTATATTACTTGTAATATTGTGTATTTGACTCTTTATTTAACATGAAAGCCAATTTAACAATTTATAATACACTAATAAACTGAGAACAAAAAATATAAAATATTAAATATACAATATTTATAAAAATGTAATCGCTAAATATGAAAACAAATAAGTAGAATTATTAAAAGCACCATAGTAAATTCATTTATCAACATTTTTAAACTTGTAGTAGATAGCACTTCATGGTAATACAGTTTCTCAAATATTTTAGATTTATATTTTAGAAAAATGTTTCACAAAAGGGGCAAGGTATTTAATATAGTTTTTTCTTTCCACTTGACCTAAAACAATAAGAAAATCAAACACTTAAATAATTCATTTCATTTACTGCAATAGGATAGACAATGTTTCATTTCATTAAGTGGTTAACATACAAAGTTTATCTCAACGTATAGTTATTCGTGTGACTATCAAGTATGTTTGTCAATGATTGGTGCATTGTTTATGGTTAATGTAAACCGTTCAAATTAACATCGGCTTAGGCATTCATAAGATACATCGGTTTATGAACGCTCCTAGACCTATACCAAACCTCACAAGAACCATCCTAGGTTAAAAAAACTCTTTAAATTTAACTTCTGTTCAGCCGTTTAGGCATCCATAAGATCTGTTACAGGATGATATGTACGACTTATTTAATGTTATTTTAAAATGTCAAATTATATATTTCGGAACAGAATCGTATCTATATGCATAAGAAGAATAGAACATGATTATAAATAAGGTATGGGCCCTTTGTTAGAGAATAATCTATACGATTAAAATATCAACTTGCCAAAACTGTTACTTAGACAAAACATGCATTAAGCATGTCTAGATTCATCTCTGAAAAGCACTGTACATATAGGTTGCAGTGATTTAAAATATAGGTGATCTAAACTAAGCACAAAGTTAACATAAGCGGCATAAAATCTTTCTAAAAGAATAATTCTAAAAAATATTTATATTTGATTATAGAAAATATAATACTGTCGTCTTGTGTGACAATCTAAATTGAAGAGAAAGACCATTTAATCTTCCAAGGTCATCGTTATAAACTAAACTTAAAATATTTTGTAAACACATGTCTTGTGGTATATAACAAAATAAAATTGGTTTTACTTAGCTTTAAATATTATGCCATAGTTTAGACAAACATTTTTTTCAAATGAAATACTAAATTAGAACTTACCTGTGAGACAGTCGTAGCACTATAAAGGCAGGACTACGTAAATAACCGAGCAAGATCTTTGCCATCCACGGTTCGAATAAGGGTAGGAAATGGGTAGCAAGTCCGTATCGGGTTGAGTATTTCCTCAAGACAGGACACACAAGGTACGACTATTTTTGACATCAGATGGTCAATTTCATTAAGGAATGGTTACCTCCGTATAGATCACCAACCCTTCCATTGACGTAGCATGAAACAACAAATAGCAACTAATTAATGCAGCTTATAAATATATTTTATATAAATTTAAACATTTGTTACAGATTTATTTTATAATGTCAATATGCAACATTAGAAATTGCTAATATTGTGTTTAACCTATGTAGACTATATATTTTTCAATGAAAACCTGTTAACTTTAGAATTTAAACTGACAAAATTAATGTAAATGAAAATACTTTGTAAATACAAAGTATTATTTTATTAATAGTTTATAATTATTGCTTGATAAATTGCTACTAGCTAAGAAATACTCTTAAATTGTCAAAACCTTTTTTATCACATAATTGAAAAAACATTATTCCATGCAAATTGTTCGAAAAGGCCATAAGAATTATTTAATACTAATTTTCTTTATAAACAACAATCAATATAAAATATTTCTTTTATACACTAAGAATATGAACATGTAACACATAATATATTTTTCAGTTGGTAATAATTTCGTAAATTTTCGTTTATACCCTGTAATAACTACAAATTCGATTCATCAGTAAATCTTCTGGATCTGACTGTACCATCATTTAATAGTTTGAACTCTCTTTAAGTTTTTATATGCTTTACATTATTTTCTTTCAATTCCTTATAACACTTCATCAACTGTGTTGATATCACAGAAATTACTTTTAAATAGGTTAAGATTTTACATCATGTTTGGAGTATATATTATTTTAACTTTAATATAAGATTAATGTTTAACAGGAATGTCATGAGAGTCGGAATGTTGTGAATATTTTAGATTTATATTTTAGAAAAATGTTTCACAAAATGGGCAAGGTATTTAATATAGTTTTTTCTTTCCACTTGACCTAAAACAAGTGATAACATATAATTTCATAAAACAGCTGATTTAAATTGTAGGCCATGTTGTAGAACAGGTGTTTTAACACAATGGTTATGTTACTTTATTAATATTAATTGTAATTATTCAATAAAAAATTAATTAACATACAATATTTCTTTGTTGATCAAAGTGGAAATTTGTTTTTAAGCATGTTTGTTTATATTACTTGTAATATTGTGTATTTGACTCTTTATTTAACATGAAAGCCAATTTAACAATTTATAATACACTAATAAACTGAGAACAAAAATATAAAATATTAAATATACAATATTTATAAAAATGTAATCGCAAAATATGAAAACAAATAAGTAGAATTATTAAAAGCACCATAGTAAATTCATTTATTCAACATTTTTAAACTTGTAGTAGATAGCACTTCATGGTAATACAGTTTCTCAAATATTTTAGATTTATATTTTAGAAAAATGTTTCACAAAAGGGGCAAGGTATTTAATATAGTTTTTTCTCCCCACTTGACCTAAAACAAATGATAACATATAATTTCATAAAACAGCTGATTTAAATTGTAGGCCATGTTGTAGAACAGATGTTTTAACACATTGGTTATGTTACTTTATTAATATTAATTGTGATTATTTAATAAAAAAAATTAATTAACATAAAATATTTCTTTGTTGACCTAAGTGGGAATTGGTTTTAAACATGTTTGTTTATATTACTTGTAATAATGTGTATTTAACTTATTAAGTATTTTATTAACGGTTGAAAATTTAAACAAGTTATATGTAACGATGGTATGAACTAATAGAAGGATTTGAAAGAGTTCAATAGGTAATCGAAAACTTTATCACTTAACTCAAAAAGCATTTGAGTGTTTGTATGGGAATAAAGTCATAGAGTAGATGCGGTAGTAATTAACGTATTAAAATTAATTGTAGTAGAAATTAATGTGTAAATACATAGTTAAGAATTACGACAAAGGGATTCTTTACATGTTTTTAAACTTACTTTGTATAGTATTTTGCATACGAAGAATAACACGAACATGTCTAGAATTAAGGTTGATATCCTCTGTTTTTGGGTTTATAATTTAAGATATTATAACATAGGCTACAGTAGCTCAAGAAGTGAATAAATAAAGTTATTTTGTGGTTATTAGTTAAAATATTGACAATAACAAAACCTTGACTTACCTCTAAGAAAGTCTAGCAAACAACTGAACCAACAATCAACTGCTATTGTGTTGAAGTAGGAAATTCCTAATTATATAGTAAAACTAGAATAAACAGTTTGAGCAATTTCAGTTTCGTTTTCTCTACTGAAACTAGAACAGTTTGAGATATTTCAATTCGTTTTCTCTGCCAAAGGCAAAAGTAACAATCACGACAAAAGTAATTTACGAAACAAGTCAGCATCTACGCATTTATTGACAAAAATAATCTAGAAACGAAGCGACAGTAAATCTGATAAACGACTTTGATTTTGTAAATGCTGTTATATAGACTAATGACAGATCACAGACAATTAACTAAAATGACTTGTAAATAAGATTATTTATTAAAAGTTCGGTATTGTTGATTTTTTTATTATGTTTTTTTTTGTAATGTTATGAATTTTAAAATTGTAAATCACGTTGTATATTGGTGATAAAAACGAGCTCTGGGAAAAGAATTTCAGAAAGAAATGTAAAACGTTTAGAGCATGAATTAATTGTCTGTGATCTGTCATTAGCCTATGTAAAACCAATAATTAATTTACAGAGTACGGATAATGATAAGACTTGAGGCATTTGGATAAGGGAGGTACAGGGTTGAGTCAATGACCAGGAAGGTATCGGACTTGAGGCGTTTGGATAAGGGAGGTACAGAATCAGTATCTCTTGAATACAGTAATAACAAGACCTGAGGCGTTTGGGAGGCAGTGACAAGACCTGAGGCGTTTGGGAGGCAGTGACAAGACCTGAGGCGTTTGGGAGGTACCAGATTTTTTAAAGGGTTTCGAATACGGCGTCATCGGGTAAATTAATATAGGCTAAGGCACCACTCCACCACCCTCTGTCGGATACCTCTGGATTAGGAATTGCCACATACTTTATCAACAAAGAATCACGTATATTGTAATTGACTTTTCTTATATTCTATTTATAAAGTTTAATTTCTTTAATTAAAAAAATATAATACTATATATGCTAATTGAATGATTAAAACTTAATGACCATTTAATTTATACTTAGATGTAACATACTCCTGTACTATGTGTTTTACTTGCAAATAATGTCATTTATATTTTCGTGTTGAAATATCAGTGTTTATACACAGTGTATAACTTACTGTCTTTTAAACAAGAATATATTTCATATAACGAGCCAAACGTCTTGTTTTAGAAAAATAAAATAATAAAACTCCAATATTCTATTTATATTCGTTTGATTTATAAGAATTATAAATAATAAAGAAAACAATTAAGCTTGGAAGTAAACAAGTTCATACAGTACTAGCATGTTGATTACGCCTAAAGACATTATTTCCTCAAGACGGGGCGCAGAAGGTACGAATACGACGATTTTTGACATCAGGTCAACTTGGACTTCAAACCCTTTCAACCCTTTCAACCCTTTCGTTTAACCCGCTCAACCCTTTTAACCCTTTCAACCCTTTTAACCCTTTCAACCCTTTTAACCCTTTCAACCCTTTTAACCCTTTTAACCCTTTTAACCCCTTTCAACCCTTTTTAACCCTTTCAACCCTTTTAACCCCTTTCAACCCTTTTAACCCCTTTTAACTCTTTCAACCCTTTTTAACCCTTTTAACCCTTTTAACCCTTTCAACCCTTTTAGCCCTTTTAACCCTTTTAACCCTTTTACCCCTTTTAACCATTTCAACCCTTTTAACCCTTTTAACCCTTTTTAACCCTTTTTAACCCTTTTAACCCTTTTAACCGTTTTAACCGTTTTAACCCTTTTAACCCTTTTTAACCCTTTTTAACCCTTTTAACCCATTTAACCGTTTTAACCGTTTTAACCCTTTCAATCCTTTTAACCCTTTTAACCCTTTTAACCCTTTCAACCCTTTTAACCCTTTTAACCCTTTTAACCCTTTTAACCCTTTCAACCCTTTTAACCCTTTCAACCCTTTCAACTCTTGAGAAAGGATCAATGACATCCTATCATGCAAGAAGACTAACGACAATACTGGTCATATAGCACAAATAAAAGCGTCTCTATTGTTTGGACAAGTTAGCCGAGAGGTTAGCGTTGATGGTTCTAAACACAAACATACGGGGTTCGAATACGGCTCAGGTAAAACGATTTTTTTCAGAATCGACGGCACCAGTCTTGAAAGGGAAAGGGTTAACTAAAAGGATTAAAAGGGTTAATGACGTAAGACAGCCTGAAGGCTAAAGGGTTGAAAGGGTTGAAAGGGTTAATAGGATTAAAAGGGTTAATGACGTAAGACCGCCTGAAGGCTAAAGGGTTGAAAGGGTTGAAAGGGTTAATGACGTAAGACCGCCTGAAGGCTAAAGGGTTGAAAGGGTTAATGACGTAAGACCGCCTGAAGGCTGGGTTTTCCCACGACTCAAGTGACCTGACTATCCCGCCGCAATCTCTACTAAGGTGAAAGATTTCACTAGGATATTAAAACTATGGAGGATCGCTACAAAGGAAGATGGGATACACACGATGGCAGATTACTGCTGGAGTTTAAAAAGGGACTGTTCTAATTTACATTCAAGAAAGTCACGAAAAAAAAGCTTCCGTAGTGTTCAGTGACTATACCTGGTTTGATTGTTCTATGTAGACGATGATGTTTTTTTCTGTTTTTGTATATAATAATATTTGTATAATGATAAAAATAAAAATATAATTATAATATAGTAATAAAAATTTCGTGTTGAGTGTTTAATTTGATCCACTGATTTAACTTAAAATAGTGTAGTGTATATTTCACTAAAATGTTATATCTTAAAAATTTGAGCTCCTAGGCAAAAACTAATGCCATATTTGAATTCAGGGCATCAAATTCATATAAAATCAGCTCTTAATACCCCGGCACCAAAACAGCTGTTGGCCAGTGTAATATTCCACTTTACGGAAATTGTTATGCTTTGTAAGGCTACGTTTTAGATTTCCTATCAGAAGAACTTCATTCCTGCCAACCATTTGAATTTCTATAACTCTAAACAACAATATACTCATTTTAAGGAAGGGATGGTGTATGAGAAATATATACAGTCTTGAGGTAAGTAATTGGTGGAACCAAAAATGCGTACTGCGAAAATGGGCTCATGCAATAATGCGTACATGAGGAAACAATAGCAATTGACGAGGGTAAGTGATAAATTTGATAATCGAAAATGGCGTACAAAACCAGACTCCAGTTG
Source organism: Prosapia bicincta (assembly GCA_036971475.1). Lineage (NCBI taxonomy): Eukaryota > Metazoa > Arthropoda > Insecta > Hemiptera > Cercopidae > Prosapia > Prosapia bicincta. The sequence continues at coordinate 41,921,009 of JBAIZL010000009.1, read as the reverse complement.
TCACCTCAGGTCATCTACCCTTAAATTATTTGCTAATAATTTTTAAAGTTCAAAATGGTTCAAAAACAGATTTCTACTTTGCCAATGGTCACTTTGCCTTTAACTGTCTTAATGAAGTGCAAATTAATCTTCACTCAGTGTCTTTTCTGTTTAGTGAATATGGAGGGCAACACGATGGTGCATATCGAAAGCATAGAGAAAACGCAAAGCACATAGTGCTTATGACAGAAACATAATTAAAAGAGATGTAAGGGTCGATTGAAATGTAGCGTCGAAACTGTATTGGAAGTGACAGAACTGTGTTGGAAGTGACGTAACTGTGTTGGAAGTGACTTAAATGTGTTGGAAGTGATGGAACTGTTTTGGAAGTGACCTAACTATGTTGAAAGTAACGGATCTGTGTTGAAAGTGACGGACCTGTGATGGAAGTGACTTAACTGTGTTGGACGTGATAACTGTGTTGAAAGTGACGGAACTGTGTTGGAAGTTTGGATCTGTGTTGGAAGTGCCGGATTTTTTTTTGGAAGTGACGTAACTGTGTTGGAAGTAACTTAAATGTGTTGGAAGTGATGGAACTGTTTTGGAAGTGTCGAAATTGTGTTGGAAGTGACCTAACTATGTTGAAAGTAACGGATCTGTGTTGAAAGTGACGTCACTGTGTTGGACGTGATGGAATTGTGTTGGAAGTGACGAAACTGTGTTGACGGAACAATGTTCAAAGTGACGGCTCATCAGTGTGGGCTACCAAACAAAGAATTCTCTTATGTCAAAAAACAAATTTGCAAGAGAAAGAAAAGAGTAAGAGAAAAATCTACGCCCATATCCCAGATATACACCGAAAAAATAGGCGTTCTTTATAACACAGAACATGACTGTCACAAAACTTCCATCAACGTAGTCTGTTTAAAGAGCACTGTAAATCAATGGAAATGACGCTCGAACAGGTGGTAAGATCAAATAAAATTCTCACGTTCTAATGTAGATAAAGATTACCAATTTATGTAAAACTAAAAAAAATAAAAACCAAAAAAACGGAAAAAATGAAGAGACAACAAGCTGACTATAAAAATGCCAAAATATAGCGCCAACATATCTCTAACATTTTGCTAGTCAAAACCCTATAAAGTGTTATGGTTTAATAGATGAAGTTTTAAAGGATATCCAGCCCCGAGAAACTAAACGACATCTATGTTCAGCTCAGAGGTAAACTCATTTATGTAGCTCAATGATTTTAAAAGATCCGTGTACGCCTAAAGGTACGAATATCTCACCGGTAACAATTTTCTGACGTCATAACTCCTTCAGCATCTGTCAAAACTTGATCTTGTACGAATCTTTCTCATGATTTCTGGTATATAAGGATTTAACAGGATAAACGGCCCAACTTTGCCCCTAGGTCACTCTTTTCAGTAAGGTGAACCGATCCAACAATGTTTTGACGCTACTCCAATCTACTTTCAATTTTAAAACATTCTTTGATTTTAGTTCTAGTCTATACGATTAAAAGCTGCAGTTTCGTCTGTACAATTTAAGTATCTAAAGTTATTTCAGTCATAAAATATGCATTTCCATTAAAAAGCCTACATATTAAGTTCCTACCGTAAAGCTATTCTACATCAATTGTATTTTATTACTTTTATTGTTAGCGGTCGTTTATTTTACTGCAGTAAAGCAATAATCAATTATTAACAAGGTAAATCGATTCTGCAGAAACAGCTGATTTACGAACGTGCGTGGACTCTATCAGATGTTTAGCCATTGTGCGAACAACACTACTTGTGCATTATAACACGAGTGGAATGTTAAGTTATTTCTTAATCCTGTACCAGCCTCTATTCTATATTATGCTATTTTGCATTATGCTTATCACGTAAATGGCTTGTACTCCTAACAAACAAGCAATATAAACAAAAATTTTGTAAGTCAATTCTTACTTAGATCAACAAAGAAAAATGTTATTTTAGTTCCTTTTTATTAAATAATTACAATTAATATAAATAAAGTAACATAACCTATGCGTTAAATCAGCTGTTCTACCACATAACCTATAACACAAAATCAGCTGTTTTATGAAATCATTTGTTATCACTTATTTTAAGCCAAACCGGACGAAATAACTATATTGCATAACTCCCTCCTTTTGTGAAAAGTATTTCTCCTATGTAAACTTAAAATGAATAATTAAATTTAATTACAAAATTAATATTCGAAAGTACTGTATTTCCATCAAATGTTATCCACTACAAGTTTAAAAAAATGTATTTGTACTTGAGTGGATGAATATAAAGTATTTTATTAACGATTGAAAATTTAAACAAGATAGATATATATACATATATAAGTATAAAATATATTTTCTTGTTTAATAATTTAAAACAACATAGGTTATTCAAATACAAGAATATTTAATAATAAATTTATTAATGAATAAATATTCTTGTATTTTAATAACCTATGTTGTTTAAAATATATATATATATATATATATATATATATATATATATATATATATATATATATATTTAAGATCAAATAATATACACAAATACAGGAATATTTAATTTATTGAATAATAAACTCATTGAGTTTATTATTCAATAAATTAAATATTCCTGTATTTGTGTATATTATTTGATCTTAAAAATATTCTAACAGGAAAACACATTTGATATTCTATATATATATATATATATAATTAATAAATTAAAAATATTTCAAAAATAAGAATACATTTAATGAATATATTTATAGAAGTATTTATATATATTCATTAAAAGTATTCTTGTTCTTGAAATATTTTAAATTTATTAACTATATTACAAGAAACATATCACCATATTTAATATATATATATATATATATATATACACGTATATAGATAGATAGACAGATAGATAGATAGAGAGAGAGAGAGAGAGAGAGAGAGAGAGAGAGAGAGAGAGAAAGAGAGAATAAGTGTCATTTAATAGAAATATTGAAAAAAGAACCAATAATATTAACATTGTACTTCTTAAACTTAAATATATATTTCATGAATATATAGGTTTTTTAATATTTTTTTTTTTTTTAAATTAAATGAATATACCATTTCTAGAATAATTATTTTGAATAATTTACTGTCACAAATATTTCTTTTTAATTTAAAAGAGTATTAAATAGAAGTTTGTTTACTGACGATCGATAACAAAATAAATATAAACTTTTATAAAAAATAAAACTATTTTTTTTTAACTTTGGTGTTTTGACACTGATTTTATTTCTTCAGGAGTACGTCCATATCTAGTTGCTAGGCTGTTTAATTTGCATATCTCTTCAAACATTGTTTCACATGAAGCCCTGCTTTTATACAAACACAGATTAGGATTAATAATTTGAATAATTTAATACGTCGAATGAAATAATAAGATTTAAAATACCTTTTTGTTTATTTCGTTAAAATTTCAAATTAAATTTCTTTAAATTTAAAGACTTTAAATGTAATTTATTAAATTTACCAAATATTTACAAACTTTTTCAAAAAACACTTCGTAATTACTTTTTGCTAATATTTTGCCACGTTGAGTGTTTGTAACATGTAATTGCAGAAGAATTGGGTTTAATTAACGTCATTGATTGTTTCCAAATTAAACTTTAATAAGAGCTCCCTCCATTAATTAATGTTTACAAGTGCTTGACAGAGGGGATGGGGTGGGGGTGGAGTGTGCTAGTTAGAATACACGGCACGATTACAATTAGCAACAAGAATGATAAAGTGTCACATCGCAGCGTTGCGAACAAAACTGGATACATTTGCATTTAATTCATGGCGTATCAGGTGACAAGTGTCACGGTGCCGATAGGGATGAGTGCATTCCTGTTGCTGAGGGAGGCACACCGTCCTTGCCTCTGTACTGCGGATAGCAACTACTCCTTCAATATTAACAACCGACTAGTATCTTTATTCAAAATTTAATACCAATATACAAGTACACAGTAATAAGATTCTAATTTAGTCTAACAATATTATCTTAGATCTGTAAGTTTATATTCCAGCTAACACAGATACAAATATTTGTATGCGTAATAAAACATTTATTAATAACTCTAATAATAATAATAATAATAAATTTGTAATAATTAAACTCCTATACACCGATTAGAAAAGTATTTTTTGAAATTATTGTGTGCATAGTTCTTGATAACATAAAAACTATTTTTTTTTCAAACTAATTTTCATTCTTATTATTTTTTGAGTAACAACATTATTTTTTCAATCATAAAAGACACGAATTCTAAAAAACCTGAAATATTATGAACCATAAAATTGTGACAATGTTGACGTTATTTTTCTTCAACTAATTGAATCTTCGATTGAAAAATACTTTATAATTAGAAATATCAACATTAATTTTTTATTAATACTTTGTTCTAATACTGTACCAAGTAACTCCGCTAGACCGGTCCCAAGCCCGGGGCCTCATCTTGTGATGGGGAAGGAGGAGGGATAGAGGAGTAACACCTCTTTAAAAAACCTTGCTTCAGCTGGCCCCGCTGATGGTACCTTGTAAGGGCTCCTTTACAGGGTTACAGTACTAGGGGAAGGAACCCCGAAAACAAACCCAGATTGGAAGTTGTAGATAAAACCAAACCTGAGGTGCAGTGGGTTGGGTCCCCAGTACCGGAGACCATCGGGAGTGTGTAAGCAGGTTCCGGGTCGTCGTCAGCTAGCGCCTGCAAGAAACATACCTCGGGGATGGAACACGTGGTTTCCTTGGATGAAACTGTGACAAGCGGTGACGGAAGAGATGCTTTCTCTAGAATCTGTAAGGTTTTGAGGACACTACCGTCAAGACACTACTGACAAGAAAAAAAGTGCTGCCACTCCGTTGGTTATGCAAGGGAGGGAAAATAGAAGCGACAATACATCTGTTCCGCTCTTCACGGAGAAAGAACTATGGACTGCAGCTAACTCATTCCAAAATACAAGGCTCCGGGGCCGGATGGAATTCGGAGGTTCTTATAGCCGTAGTGAGAACTCAATCGCACATATTAATCAATATGTACAACCACTGCTTAAAAGCCAGCGTATTTAGTCCTGATAACCAAAGGCAACGGGAACGTGGATTATCCGTCTTGATAAAGACCGTTGTGCATGATGGATGCGGCTGGAAAGTAGCTAGATAAACTGATTATGCCAAGGCTGCTGTCGGCCTTCCGCGGTGCAGGAGATCCTTCTGAGAGACAGTTTGCCTTTAGGAAAGGCAAGTCAGCTTTTGATGCTGCTAAAGGCAAGGACTGTAGTTGATGCTGGTAAAATAGGTAGGTAACTACTTTTCACGACCTGTTTGCCTTCTGGTTACCCTAGTAGTACGTAATGCCTTCAACACAGCGAGATGGAAAGACATACTGAATGCCCTGGAGAAGACATTCAATTTGCTTGAGTATCTCCTACGGATAGTACGGGACTACCTTAACAACCGGTATCTTCTGTACGAGACCTCAGATGGACCTAGAAGGAAGAAAGTAACGGCAGGAGCGGCTCAAGGTTCCGTTTTAGGCCCGTACACTGGAATGCAAATTACGACAGTATTTATCGTATAACAATGCCAGAAGGAATTTACCTGGTGGGATAAGCAGACGATATTGATGCGATCATTATAGAGAGACACCAAGAGTACGCCAAATTGCTACTGGCCCAAGTAATGTGTTAACAGCTGGATGAAGGAGCAAGGTCTGCGCTTGGGTCTGTAAAAAATCGAAATCGTTTTGAATCCAAAAGACACCTTACTCCTAGCCCTGAAATGGTTGTAGTAGAGGAAAATATAGCAGTTAACATGCCCTTAAGTACTTAGGCATAATGATTGATAGGAAGTTGACTTTTCAAAATCATGTTAAATGCGCAGCTGAGAAAGCGGTCAGAGCCACAACAGCTATAACTGTTACTAGCTAGTAGGGCATCTAGCTAACGTTAGGGGCCCTAGTCAGAGCAGGCGCTGCCTTCTGATATCCGTGGCGCACTCTATAATGCTGTACGGATAGGAAATCTGGGCAGACGCAATAAACATTGAAAGGAATAGAAGGCGCATAGCCTCGGTGGAGAGAACAGGGGCACTAAAAGTTCTTATCAAACGGTCTCTGGATCGGCGGGTCTAGGAATGACATAAATAATTCCTATTGACACGCTGGTCCTAAAGAAGAACACCATTGTAGAGTGACAGAACTAGATGAACGATAGGGATAACAAAAGGGAAGCAATAAGAACGAAGTGGCAGGAAAGAAGATCTGGGGAACCCACCGGAAGATGGACAACTAGGCTAATCAAAAATATATCCAGTTGGACTAACAGGCACCATGGAGAGGTAAACTTCTACACTATACAGTTCCTAACAGGCCACGGTCGCTTCCGGGTCTATTTATATAAAATGGGGAAGGTGGACAAACCAAACTGTTCTCACTGTGATGAAGAATCGCCCGACAACATCGAACACACCTTCTTTCTCTACAGGACTTCCTTCTTGACCATGGAAAGGTCAACTCTGGAAAGCAACGTCGGGCCAATAGACCCGGATAACATTGTGGACACGATGCTCTATAATCCAGCTGTGATTCCAACTGGATAGAGATAGCGACATACATCGAGAACATACTGCGGACAAAATGAAACCAGAAAGATGGTAGAAATCAAGCCCTATGGCCAAGCCAAATGAGATCAGTCTTAGAAATAAAAACCACTGGGGTTAATAAAGGGCCTTCTGATCAGGAAGAATGCTAATACAGTGATACCCTGGTCAGATCTACAAAGGAGAGGAAATGAGAAAGGGTTTACTGGGTATTCGTCAGTAGTCACACACACCAGGTCTACCCGGGCAGACTTGATGGTAAGTAAATGCATTCCAACCTCAACAGAAAAGAAAATGCTGTACATAGTATTTTTATTGAGTAAAGAAGTAATATAAACAAAAAACCTTTTGTAGTCAACTCCTACTTAAATCAACAAAAATAGAATTTTATTTTAGTTGCTTTTTATTAAATTAATTAAAATTCATATAAATAAAGTAACATAACCTATGCCTTTAAAATGTTGTTCTACTACATAACCTATAACATTAAATCTGCTTATAAAATCATACGATATGACTTATTTCAAGTCAAATGGGACGAAATAACTATATTGCATACCTTACCCCTTTTATGAAATGTTTTTCTCCCATATGAAACTAAATTAGTTTCTTTAAAATTTAGTTAATGAATTGATATTCAAAAACTGTATTAACATCAGTTGTTATCCATTATAAGTTTAAAAAATATATTTGATCTTGAATGGATGAATAAACAGTATTTTATTGACGATTACAAATTTAACAATATATATAAATGTATATAGGGAGAGTGTGAGCTAATAGAATGAACTGAAAAATACTATTGAAAAACTCTATTTAGGGCTGTTTAACTTAATTAGTTAGCAAGTAAGCTTAAAGCTTGTGACGGGCGTCGGAAGACATGATGCATTTATCGTGCTAAGTTTATTGGGTTACTTTGGTTGTAGCGTGCTTAAGACGCTTAGGTTTCGACAAATATTGCGTACACTGGCCATTGCGTGTACCGCATTAATTACTGCACTCTCCCGAGAAGCTCCCTCCTGATTCCTCACTCCGCGGCCACTGAATAATGTTACCTCTCAAAATGAGAAATCGAATGGCGCGCTAATGAACACTTGCTTTATCTTTCGAGCTTAATATTATTAATGTTTTACCCAAGACTGGCGCTGGCTAATAAACTTTTTATTTTTTCTATCCGTCGCTGTCGTTCCGATTTCTCGTTTGTCACTACTGTCGGGTTTTTCACTGCTATACACAATATGCAAGAAAATCGTTTATAGTTATTCAATACACCTTAGGAATACGTCTATCTAGTATCACGATACATTTTACGTATAGTTAGATTATATATAGATATATAAGCCTTTGTGTGTGTGTGTTTGTGTATGTGTGTGTGTGTGTGTGTGTGTGTGTGTGTGTGTGTGTGTGTGTGTGTGTGTGTGTGTGTGTGTGTGTGTTTGTGTGTGTGTGTGTGTATGTGTGTGTGTGTGTGTGTGTGTGTGTGTGTGTGTGTGTGTGTGTGTGTGTGTGTGTGTGTGTGAGTGAGTTCATGTGTGTGTGTGTGTGTGTGAGTGAGTATATATGTGTTTGTGTGTGTGTATATGTGTGTGTGTGTGTGTGTGTGTGTGTGTGTGTGAGTTCATGTGTGTGTGTGTGTGTGTGTGAGTGTGTGTGTGTGTGTGTGTGTGTGTGTGTGTGTGTGTGTGTGTGTGTGTGTGTGTGTGTGTGTGTGTGTGTGTGTGTGTGTGTGTGTGTGTCTGTCTGCCTGTCTGTGTCGGTGTCTGTTAGCGCACATAACTTTCTTTTGTAACATTTAATTTTTTTAAATTTATCTAACGTACCTTTTGTAAAATAACTTTAAAGTACACATGGGAAAACATAAATTGAAGTAAAATTTAATTTTAGATAGGATTAAAGAAATTCTCGTTGTAAAAGAAGGTACCGCCTACATTTTTCTATGTGCAAACAGCTAGCTAAAACGTCACAATCAAAGTGGATTTTAGCAAAGTAGTTGTTTATGTATTTGAACAAAATCAAATTTTTGTATTTTTTTATTATTACCTGAAAATAGTAAAATCATTTATATAAATAATGTTTGTCTGTAAGTCTCTTATGTCCTCCTAAACAGTTCATACGATCAACATGCAACTTTGGGAAGTTATTGAATGTACTCCTGGGAAAGTACTGGCATATATGTACCCTGATATGGGGGCGTCGACCCATTAATTTAAAAAAAAAGATAAACTGTGCATTTACTCTTAGTTTACCTGTACAGACATAAATATTCTTTTATGAGTATTCAAGTAACAGTGTTCAAAGTCTGTAAGAAGCACATAAGACAAATTGAATTTGATATATTGCTTGGAAATAATATCTGAAATCACACATGTGAGTAACAATATGGTGTACATAACGTATACTATTGGCTAGCCAGTCGTTTAACAACGTTACAATTTATTTACCTTTATTTAGAATATCTCTCTTTCCGTCACCATAAGGTGCGATCAATCATGATCCATTTCAATCGTACATTTGATTGCACTGCTGACAAAATGTCACTCCATTAAATGATGCGTATGACGATTGCGTAATAAAAGCCTAACCTATAAATAGATAAGCCTAATCACAAGTAAACTCAATCCGTCTGTGTCACAAATTGGACTTTGTTTACATTGATTAAAAAAGTGTTTGGGGCCTTTTAATGTAGTAGTTGAAAAATAAAATCTGTAATTTTGTCTCAACTTTTCCCCATAAATGCTTTTAATATATAACTATGATACTTGTCCGTGTTTATGAAGAAGTAGGATAAGTCCATTCTTACTTAGGTTAACGATTATACATTTTATTTTAGTTACGTTTCAAGTAATTATAATTAATATAAATAAACATAACTTATAAGTTAAATCAGCTGTTCTAGCACATAACCTATAACATGAAATCAGCTGTTTTATGTAATTATATGTTATCAGTTATTTTAAGCCAAATGGGCCGAAATAACTATATTGCATACCTTGATCCTTTTGTAAAAGGGTTTTCTTACATATAAAACTTGAATTAATTTATTAAATTAAATTAATTAATTAATTAATTACATATAATTAATTAATAAATTAATATTTGAACTACTATTAAAATATAGTCTTATCCACTACAAGTTTAAAAAATATATTTCAACTTGAGTAGACAAATAAATAGTATTTTTTTAACGGTTGAATATTTGAGCAAGATTTACATAAGAAGATTGTGAACTAATAGAAGGATTTAAAAAACAACAGTATTTTTTCAAATTTTTGTTCTTTTGTATAATTATTTTAAACATAAATATCATAAATATTATCTGTTTCTAAACTAAACCGAAGAATATACTTGTTTCTTCTACGTAAAGGTTAGATGACGCAACCATACAATACACCTGTTAATGGGAACACAAGTGTTGTTGAGGTTAGAAACTAATTGAAACATAAGTCGATTTGATCTTAGTGTCAGGAGGTCAACGTGTAATTAAAAGTAAACGCGGTGAAAGTGTTAGAGAACAATGGAACACGTTCTCGCCATATCACTGTGCTGCAGACTTCACTTCCACTCGCAGACCTAGTTGCGAAGGAAAAACGCAACATTTCTGTGCTCATTATAGCGGTAAAGGAAAACTTGCGGTTGAATCATTACAGTTTGAGGTTATGTAATTGTGAATGAGAATACAGCTAATTATAAAATCATCGAGTTACAGAGTGTTTTTAGATTAGTAAGTAGGAAGATGCTTTGGTGCAGTTAGTAAGCAAAGACATTTTATGCGTTTTTAATGGGTTTTACTGTAATTATTACAGTAAAGAAATGGAAACACGACTACACAATTAGTATACATCTATAAGGTAAAACTATCAGAGCGTATATCCATAAAGGTATTTGAGGGTTTCATTTAAAAAGACGATATGATAGTGGTTTTTAGAGAGAAATGGAGAGTGAAAGATAGAGAGAGGCAAAAAAAGAGAGTACGGAAGAGAGAGAAAGAAAGAAAGAGATAGACAAAGGGAAGGAGATAGAAAGAGAGAAAGTTCGGAGAAGAGAGGAGGAGAAGGGGGAGGAAGTGAAGAATAGAGGGAGGTAGACAGAGACGAGGAGAAAAGGAGAGGGAGACAGAGAGATTGAGGAGAGAGAGGAAGAGGGCGAGGGAGTGAGGAATAGAGGGAGGTAGACAGAGACAAGGAGAAAAGGAAAGGGAGACAGAGAGATTGAGGAGAGAGAGGGGAATAGACAGAGAGAAAAGAAGTGACTGGGAGCAATTGTTTTGTAATTTTTAGGATTTAAAGAGTTTTTATTGAACGAGATATACGTAAGTAGCCTCAACAATATTAAATGTTTTAATAGCCATTGAAAATATATAATTGAAAAACAAGAGAAATATTCTCTCTTAAATACGGTAAATGCTGTCAGTATGTATTGTAAAGAAAGTTACATAATTTATAGGTTATCATATTAAAGGATTAAAAAATTATTTTACTAAAATTAGGCACTGGCTGCGATAAATATAAACACGTATAAGATATAAATAAAAATGTTATTCAGTTTTAAACAATACTCTTAAATTCGTAGCCTAGATATTAATGTAAACCTTTTTCCATTAAAAAAATGCACAAATAGTTGTGTAGAATTCCTGTTTTGGAAATTACGATGCGGACGGATTTGAGAGTTTCAATGTTGAAACCCCATTAAACTATTGCTGTTCGAATCAAGATCATGATACTGATAATCAAGTTTGTATTCAACGACGTTTTGGCAATCAAGAAATTGTCATAATTAAATGGTAGCCTATAACAAGTTCAGATAAACTTCATATGTATCCATCATTGTTTTATCTATTGATTTCGCGTTTAGCGAATCCAGCGATAGAACATGGTTTCATACAGATCTACGTTAACCATGGTTTCAACTATATAAAAAGTTGCTCAAAGGGTTTTTGCTCAAATATATATAAATTCTTAGAGAAGAGAACTGAATTTAATGAAGAGAAATACAGTGGAAGAAAAGTGAATAAAAATAAGTGACATATGAAATTAAAAGCGGAGAAGAGAAAACTAATTGCCTGAATGAAAACAGAAGGAAAGTGTCAGGTATTAGAAGATACAAAATACATGTTTTGTATTTTAGCATTTATGGCTCAAGTAGCTTTTAGTTTCTGTGACCTAACTAGGTGAGGAAATACTATACTAAGTTGTTAAAACAACCATTATATGAAGTGATCAGATGTGATGTACAAAACCTTAAAATGTAACTGGAAGGATGTTATTATTGAAACTTCCACGTTATAAATATTTAGCAACAATCTTATTGGATTATCAAACAGTATTAAACGTAATCGAATTTATCATCCCAATTGATCGAATTTGTTCAGTTTAAACACACACTTTATCAACATTCCTTCAAGAACTACTGTTTATAAAATTATTTTCGACAGCAATAATGCCTCAACCTCTTTTTGAACTTCGACCTACACACCTACAATCACACCGGATTTGTTTTACCGTTAGTTAAACAAATCTGCACGATCATCTCGCCAGACACAGGTTGCCTGAAGGTTGGGCGTTGTAGATTGAAAACACAATAGGTACTGTATCTGTGGCTGATAACAGATATAAATACCTGTTCTTTGATTTAGTCTAAGTAGCGAGAGATTGTTTAGGCAGGAATGTGGTCCTTAGAGTCAACCACCGGGAAATATTGTTGTCTTAGTTGAATATGTACAAAGCATGAACATAATTTGAAAGACAAGCAGAACTTTACAAATATTCAGAGGACCATGTAATAATAGAATGAATAGTTTAAAAGCTATTAATTGTGGTTAATGAGTTAGGTATAAAATTTCTATTTGGTGTATCGTGTTTGAAGATTTGTTGATAACTTGTTATGACAGGTGGGCGTGGCAACACTCACAGTATAAATATAGAAGTGTAACCTTACTTTCTCCTTACCGTCCCATCCAATAAAGCGTCCTGCCATTGCAGAATCCTCTGCTCCGATCCAGCCCGAACCAAAAAGCCCTGATCCCATATTCCTACCCGTCGCGTGACAGACGCTGCATAACCTCGGGGGCCACCAAACCCCCTCCTTCTCTGGCTAACTGACTGACTGACTTTCTCCTTAGTTGTAAGTTAGAGTTTGTAGTAGCAACACTCACTGATGATGATGATGATTTTGACATTGAAACGCGTATGAGTCAATAAATGATTAATTTGTGAGTTTTGTGTCTGTTTTTTATTTGTTATAACATAATCTCACAATTTACGCTCAAAGAATAGTTGTACGAGTATAATTTGTAATATTAACTATTATTATTTTAAGTTATCACATTTTTAAATTAAAAAACACAGATATAAAATTTATGGGCTACATATTTTTTTCCTTATTTCGTTTTATTTTACTTCCCACCAACTTGTTAACTTTGAATGCCCCAATGTTATAACCAGAACAAATCACAGATTGGTTATTGAGATATTCTAGTAATATTTGATGAAATTAATTATTAAATTATGTTATATGGAAGTAATTAATAAATAAGTAAAGTAGTAAATGGATAATATAAACAATTATTTTAAAGTCAATTCGTGCTTGGGTCGACCGAAAAACGCTTTTATTTTAGTTACTTTTGTTAATTAATTACAATAAATATGAATAAGGTAACATAACCTATGCAATAAAACCTATAACATAAAATCACCTATTTTATGAAATCATATGTTATCACTTATTTTATGCCAAATAGGACGAAATAGCTATATTGTATACCTTGCCCATTTGTGCAAAGCTATTTGCCCACATAACACTAGAATTAATTCATTATTAAACTTAATTGATAATTTATTATTTGAAATAACTGTATTGTCATCACTTGCCATCCACTACAAGTTTAAAAAAATGTAAAGATGTATTTGAACTTGAGTGGTTGAAGAAAATGTATTTTATTAAGGATTACAAATTTGAATTATATATATATATATATATATATATATATATATATATATATATATAAAAGGAGAGTGTGAAATTATAGTAAAAAATGAAAAATGAAACCGTTACGAGATATAATATTTGATCTAATAAAACTAATGTAATATATAAATTATTGAAATTTAAAATTGTATTATTATCAAATTATTCGCTAAGAAAGAATTCATAGAATTTTAATATTTCAATATCGCTTACTCACGTTAATTTAGAATTTAATTTTCAGTTAAAAAACTGAATTTAAAAACTTGACAGCGTTTGTTGCGAGTTTGGTCACGTTTCATTGGCTTCCAAGCCTTTAAAGTGCATTACCCCCCCCCCACTCAACCCCAGGAGGTCTCTGATAACTTTAATCTTATTATTTAATTTTCTCATTTAATTGTCCCTCTAGACAGTGAAACTTTTACATTGGTTGCAGTCTAGAACTACTTTGGTTAACCATTTATTTATTTAGTCAAATAGAATACTAGTTGTCTTTATTTGCGGTTCAAAGTTATTCACATTTGTTTTTATCTCTTCTTTCTTCAATTTATTTAATGCATTCACTGCTTTAATAAAAAAATTATAAAGAAATAAACAAATAAAACAAAGTTCATACCTAATTAAAAGTTTTGTCGAAACTAGATAAACTGAAATTAGGTCCATATTTCATTCTGTAACAATATTAAAAGGGAAAAGATTTAGATGCTATTTTAAAACTTCATTGGTCCATTACTTATTGTTAATATAACATTAACTATAGTATTGTGGTGTTAAATATTTTTAATATAGTGACACTTTCTTTTAACTTTATGTCCTTTGGCTTAAAAATCAATTGTCCTGAACTAGTCATGATAACATAGTGCGGACCACGTAACCGTGCACGTGACCTTGAGAGATCGTAGTAAGCGAGACCGGAGGTGGAGAGATGCGTTGAGTCAGTATAAATACTTTCCTTAAACATGATAAAGACTGTCAAAATACTGACTTACACGAAGCGGTTAATAGCACATAAATTCATTTATAAATTAGCTTCGGTTTGAAATAACAATCTTGAAATATGTGTAGACATATCGGATGCAGAAGCTGTCGATGTGTAGAACAATCTGTATAACATGTTTTAAGAAGTGGTAGTTCACCAGAAATTTCGAACTATCTCTCTAAAGCCAATTGCACGGTTACGTGGTTCAAACTGTACTAGTTCTCATAGTTGTACAATAGTAAGGGCACTTGCTACCGGTTGTCAGAACTGGTGAGCGGTCTTGTATAAAATTATAGTTATCGACAAACTTGTTCTTAGCCCTAGGCCAAAGTTAATAATTAGGGATGCTCAGCTCTCTGTGCTTTAGTGATGACATCAATGTGTAATTCAGCAGACGTTTTCATCCACTCCGATAACAAAGTAGTTATTTGAAACCAGACAAAAAATGAAAAGGTAGGGTGTCTCGCTTTGTGTGCGTCCATTTTTGTATCACCGGACAACTTCGAGTACTTCGTATTTAAAAATTCCGTGTCAAAATTAATTTCGTAGAAACGTGTCTGATGAATAGTTCTGGCCTGACGCTATACGTCATCGACAGAACCATTGATGGAAACAGTGTGGAGTTGTCTGATCTAATCGTCTGCTATGTTTGTAAGTCCAATGCAGTGTTGTTGTCGATTAATTCTAATGGGCGCATTGTATTTCAGTAATATAATAATAAATCGTTTTCTATCCAACGAAAACATATATGAATGGCTTTCAAAAACTTCTTGAGTAATCATATTCAGAAAATTGCAAAAACTATATCTAATGATGTAGAAAGTCGTAATAGGGACGAAAAAATAATAAAACTTGGTCCTGTCAAGCAAAAGGTAAATATTCTTACAAAAACACAATACACAATACTTTAGAACAGAGACAAAACTATAAAATCGCGCTTTTCATACAACATAGCGCTATGTTAGGCTACATTAAAATATAACTACTAAGTATCCTTTTCATTAAAGAACCAAATTCATCATAATCAGAAGGTTTGTAGTTGTCTTATAATTTAGTAGCTTTTTCAATTCCTTCTATTACTTCATATTCTCCTTAGATATAGCTGGTTCAAATTGTTCAAATCGTTAATAAAATACGTTTTATTCATCCATTCATGTTCAAATACATTTTTTTAAAACATGTATTAGGTGACGCAATGTTAATACAGGTTTTTAAAATAATATTTCATTAATTAAATTTAATTATTAATTCCAATTACTAATGGGGGAAAAACATTTTCCCCCATACAGGTAAGGTAGGCAATGTAATTATTTCGTCCCATTCAAATTATATGTGGGACAAATTTTTCGCAAAATGGGAAAAGTATGCAATATAGTTATTTAAAATAAGTGGTAAAATATGATTTGATAAAACAGCTGATTTTATGTTATAGGTCATGTGACAGAATAACTGTTTAACGCATAGGTTATGTTACTTTATTTATATTAATTGTAGTTATTTAATAAGACGTTAGCGAAATAATGTTTGTTTCACTTAAGTAGGAACTGACTAAAAATGTTTTGTTTATATTACTTGGTATATAATTGTCTTTATTTTATAAAGTTTCTTGCATTTTGAAAGTGAGGGTAAATTTGTTTATTTTCATAATTTTTAATTTTTGGGTAGTTAGCAATTTAAAGTTGCTAGCAAGAATGTATATAAAGAACTCTTTACATAAGCAGGTACACTTTGTTTACAAAAACATTGAGAATGGTCGACAGATGTCATTTCCTCAAAAACATATGGCATCTAAAATTAGATTAAATTAAAAATACATCCGATTAATCAAATATTTAATTGCAAAACGAGAAAGAGGTTGATGGGAGACCGAACTATCGATATGTGACCGGTTAGATTATTAGACACGATCCCGTACAGGTGTACGATGTGTGACTTTACTTATGGCAAGGCTTTGATATTGAAACTTGCACAAAATTAACTGCAGCTACACACGCCACCTCGCCGACACTCCGGCACCTAGACGATGGCATTTCAGAAT
>JBAIZL010000009.1:41894433-41899433 GCA_036971475.1 Prosapia bicincta | reverse complement strand
ATTTTTTTTAATGATAATTTTGACGAAAATACTTTAGAATAATAATAATTTATTAAAAATATAAGAAGAATAATATGTAAAGTCCAGTCGTCTTCTAAAATCTATTAGAAATTAAAATCTTCATTTTTTAACGCAATATATTTATTTTCCTGTAAATTATTAAGTTTCGTGCATAACTTTATAGAGAAGACAAAGTCAACAAAAAAATGTGCAATGCAGAAGCACAGTTTCAAAGGCGATCTTTTCTCGGCAACTAGGTCAATTAGGGCAAACAATATTCTTGGAAGTGACAATCATTATACATTGATATTATCTTCTGTCTATTGCAATTATTGGAATATGAACAGTTCATTTTAGTTAGAATTCTATTCCAATATGATGAGTAACAGAAAAAAATAAAGTTGCAACAAACTTACCTCCTCAGATATGGCAATGTATATTCTTCTGTCATTTTTAAAGATGTTTGTACAAAAAGACGAAAACAAGTAATTTAATCAAACAATTTTAAAGTCGATTCCTACTCGAGCCAACAAAGAAATATTTTATTTTAGTTACTTTTTATTAAATAATTACAATTATTATAAACAAAGTAACAAAACCCATACATTAAAACAGCTGTTCTACCACATAACCTATAACATAAAATCAGCAGTTTTATGAAATCATATGTTATCACTTACTTTAGGCCAAATGGAAAAAATAATTATATTGCATATCTTGCCCCTTTTGTGAAAAGTTTTTCTCCCATATAAAACTAAAATCTATAAATTAAATTAAATTAATTTATTGTTATTCGAAACGACTGTATTAACATCAATTGTCATCCACTAGAAGTTTTAAAAAAATTAACTGAACTTGAGTGAATGTATTAAAAGTATTTTATTAACGTTTAAAAATTTGAACAAAATATAAATATGAAGAGTGTGACCTAATAGAAGGAATTGAATAACATTTTTGGCACTGTTTCAACATATCTCTAAATTGTATAAAAAGTAGATTAGATTCAATTCTTATAGGTTTTGAGTTTATTTATATCGAAAAAAATTGATCATTTGAATGATTAAAATACTCAACGCATAAGATGCACATTACAAAATGCGTAAATATTAAACTTAAATATTCTAAGATTAAATAATTTTTTCATCTTTAAATTTAGAGAAAATAAATATCACATAGAATGAAAGTGAATTCACACATAAGCTCCTCTACAGGCCTCCATTGGTTTTGGTTTCAATGGATTGCCATTACATTTTTAAACGCCTCCCTTCTTACACAATGCATGCTTGATACTAAATACCGACCACTTTTTGCTAGATTTCCTAATGGACGGCAAGCAGAAGGGTCCTTATGCAAATGTTTTCAGGGTCAAACCGTTAAGACAATAGAGTTAAGTGGAAGTCGCGTCCAGTTCAAGTGTATTTCATCCCTTCTAGGTACAATAGGTCCTTCAACAAGGACTGGACAGTTTGTAAAAATCGTCGAGATGTTAATTAGTCTTAATTAGGTATTCTACGGGTTACGTAGTATGTTGGTGGATATTAAAAACTATATTTTTACTAACTCTTATTCAGCTTCACAAGAAAGGACGGATTTTATAACGTCAAAAATTTTAGAAAAAATATGGTAAAATTTTAGTTTATATTTATTGATGTACATATCAAAAGCACAGTGGTACGGTATATTACAATATAAATTTTGGTAGGAGCCCCAATATCAGAAAAAGAGTAAAAAATAACTAATAAAACAAGTTGCTTAAGATTTATATACATTTGTGCGCCCTTATGTACGTTTCGAAGACCTCTGATGTCTTCATCAGAAAATTACTAAAAAGGTTTTGCTCCTTTGTCCTGAAAGTCATAAAAATGCACAGTATCACGAGCACAGTGGTACAATATATTACAATAAAAATATTATGAGAAGCTCAAATACCACAAAACCCTCTGATGGTGAAGACATGGCTATAGAAATGTCTTTAGTAACTTGTAAAATTAGTTATTTCTGATTTTTTTTTGGTTTGGGGTTTTTGCTAATATTTTTATTGTAATATATTTATTGAGTTAGTGGATAATTGTTAATCCCTTATTATTTAGAATAATTTACTGTGTTTTAATAATAATACAAAATACCTCTAACTACAAATATTTTTATTCTAATCTCATGCACATTTCGATTGCTAAGTAACCATCCCCAGAGGCGTGACACAACTTGCTGGCTTACTCTACAGAGTTTCCTTATGAACAACCATAAGTAGTTGATATTTGGGTTTAGAGGTGTTTGTATATTATTTATTATTATTAACCCATTATAATAGGTTTTGTGTCATTCTGGTTTTATTGTTATGGAGAAAATTCATTAATTAATACATGCTGCATGATTTATTCATATTATTAACGACTAAAGATATGACAATGTAAACTTTTAGATGTATTGGACGTGCAAATACAAAAATTAAAACTTGCCATAATAATGGATCACGAGGAATAAGGGGACATAGTGCACTCAGAAATTATCTAAATGGCATTTCTTTTCAATTATTATTTGTACTTATTATTAAATTATAAAAATTATATACAAAATTCTGTTCCACGATTGATATTGAGAACAGCAGAACCTTTCGAACTTCTGAGTAAATAAAAAGTTCAAAAAGAAACCCTTTTTCGCCGATCGCGCTTTGCAGGAAATCATTTGATTTGATTAGCGCACTTAGGTAGTAGAGTGCTGCTTCTATTGCTAAGTACTCCAATATAAGGCCACGCCGTACATTAGCACTTGGGCCTTGTCAGTGAATTCAATTAAGATTTAATTAAACTGTGCTCAGATTCAACTACACAATCTGGAACTAAAATTTGTTTCCTTCCAAAACATAATCCATGATTATTTTTTAAAATGTCAAAAAAATAAATTCCGAATTTACTCTATAATTTTTTTTAAATATATAAAATAACAATTGTGTTAAATATTACATTTATCGCGCTCTCTTACTGGACTCTGGCAAACTCTCCGCGACCAGAACTCTACCTTAGTGAACTCACACCTGTCAAATATCTCGTTCAAGTTTTTAATCGTTAACAAAATACTTTTTATTCATCCACTCAAATTTAAATACATTTTTTAAACCTTTTAGTGGATGGGACTTGATTTTAATTCAGTTTTTTTCAAATAATAATTCACTTATTAAATTTATTTTAATTAATTTTAGTTTTATTTTGGAGAAAAACGTTTTACAAAAGGGGCAAGGTATGCAATATTGTTATTTCGTCCCATATGGCTTAAAATAAGTGATAACATATGATTTCATAAAACAGCTGTTTTAATGTTATAGGGTATGTGATAAACAGCTGTTTTGAGGCATAGTTATGTTACTTTCTTTATATAAATTGTAGTTATTTATGAAACAGTAATTAAAATTATATTTTTTATAACCTGAGTAGAAATTGAGTATACAGTTTTTTGTTTATATTACTAGTTTTATTAAGTGTTGGTACTGTGATGCTGTAAGCAAGATGTTTTGGTTCGTGTATCAGATAGTTCGGTTAAGTTAGATTTAGGTTATATTCTGTGTAGAATTACAAACCACACAGCAACACACTTAAAAATATCTACTAAAGGTGAACCTCGTAAGCAGGAACTAGAAAGAAGCTACTCTGGCAAACACCATACGCCGTGCCCTGGAGATAAATATACCTTTAATAAGATTTATTCAAGCCTAATATTCTACAGTAGTTCACACCAGTTACTTTTACAGCTGAAAACCTGCCGGTGGAAAAGTTAGTAACCTGAAGGTCAAACCTGTTTTCGTTGAGAGGTTTCTCACTTATTCAGAGTCAGCTATGATAGCATTAACCAGCCCTAGAGGCCTAATCAGGAGACTTGAGTGGATGCGTGACTTTTGCTACACTTGCACACGAGTGCGGACGGTTGTGTTCTAAGCTAACAGTAGCTTATGTGGACCAAATGTTTTGGGGTGCTCCAACAACAACCGAGTCGGAAGGAGGTTCCTGATGTAGGCATATCTCTGATTCACCAATACGCTAGAGCGTCTAGACTAGCTTTCACTACGGTCACAATATCTGTCTGTATGCTTACAAAATATTAGCGATTCCAGCTCCTGACTGAAATAATTATATGTCTTGTTTAAGACGACATATTAAATATTAATTTAATATGAGAATGCATTGTAAAACCCCTAAAATAAAATTATAGTAGAAAGTATGGAGAACTTAACTTATAGAATGAATGGTCGTGTATCTACTATTTTTCTTTTCTATATTTGAAATTTCAGTGGGGAGCTAGATACCCTTGAGCCCCCATTATATACGCCCTTGCAAGCTAAGTCGGTATTTGTGGAAATGGAATTGATGATGAGCGTCAAAAATGCGCCTCCCTAAAACAACCGGCCACCCTTACATTCTCAACCTCGGCAGATCTTATCATCATTAAAGCCTCACCACAAAGGTCTCAACTCAAAAACTCTTCCAATACCTGTTGGCATGGTTACCAGCTACGAAAGGGTAACGTTTATAAATATACCCTTATATGTGCCATATATAAGAGCCACCTCTACCGCACTAGCCCCGAACAGCGGTATACGCTCGTTTTCTCCGTAAGTAAGAATGGATATAGGACACAAGCTTACAGAACAAATGTCTCCATTTTCCACCTCTACTTTAAATTATAATTTTAACGAATAATATTCATTTCTTATATAATTCTGTCTATCCTACATCGTATTTGTTTTTTTCATGAAATGTTCTTGAATTTATAAGATAAGGTTTTCTATGAATGAAAGGTATAGTCAGGAAAATATCTCTTGGCAACGTTTAACAACTAGAACGAACCACAGAATTACTTATTTCTCTTTTTCCAATTTAATAATCAATTTATTTTTCTTTTTACACCATATATATACTTATAACGCCTTATATCACAATATGTCTACTTTCTTTTTCCACTTTGTTCTATTACATGTGTTTCAATAACCATTAAAAACGCAAAACATT
>JBAIZL010000009.1:41616933-41886933 GCA_036971475.1 Prosapia bicincta | reverse complement strand
TATTATGGGTTTATACATAGAAAATTTCTTGTGTTTCTACATGGAAAATATTATAGGTTTATGCATTGAGAATATTATAAGTTTCTAAATTAAGAGTATTATAAGTTCATGCTTGGAGAATATTACAGGTTTATACAAGAAGAATATTATGAGTGGGTACATGGAGAATATTATGAGTTTATACATGGAGAATATTATTGCTTTATACATTAAGAATATTATGAGTTTATACCTAGACAATATTATGAGTCTATGCATTGAGAAAATTATAAGTTTATATGTGGAGAGTATTACGAATTTATACAAGGAGAATATTATGAGTTTATATATGGAGAATATTATAGTTTTATCCATTAAGAATATTATGCTCTTTATGCATGAAGAATATTATAAGTTTATACATGGAGAGTATTAAGAGTTTGTACATGAAGAATTTTATGGGTTTATACATGGAGAATATTTGTCAATCTGTTATGTAAAATTTTGTCAAACCTTATGTTCCTATATTAAAAATTTACAATTAACATAATTTCATGAGTTTTAGAGTCACAAATATTTACTTTAATATTTTTTTTTCTCTACTTAGGTATGTATACCATGGTTTAAAGGGTTAAAATTAACTGAATCGTTTAAAATCTAAGACGAAAGAACATCTCTGAATCTGGACAATGCTGAGGAACAAGCGTGAAATTGTTATTGTGATTATGATTTGTCCCTCGGTTAATCCCTTAAGCAATAAACGTCACCCCAGCCCTCACGTAGCACTCTGTCTAACGGTTCTTTGTAATTCCTAGCCAGCGAACGTGACTCAGCTCTGGGTTTGCACGAACTCATTGTGACTCACTCCAGATGGATACATGCCAGGCACAAAGGGCAGTTTTTATTTCCTTAATTTTATTACGTCACGACAAAGGATAATATTACTTCCATTAAAAATCTAATAAGAAGAAGCATGTTATAATAACTAATAATTATCACTCGAAAAGATTTGTTTGAAGTTTCCATTACCTTTAACCTAAACGTTGAACGTGACTAACATAATTTTACACACACGTGAACACACACACGCACACACAAACGTATAGACACAGACAAACATACACACACACACACACACACACACGAATAGACATACACACACACACACACACGTATAAACATACACACACACAGACGCGTAAACACACACACACACACGTATACACACACACATACACACACACACACGTATACACACACACACACACACACACATACACGTATAGGCATGCACACACACGCACGCGTATAGATATACATATACACACGCGCGCGCACTCGCGTATATACACACACTCACACGAACACACACACACACACACGCGTATAGACACACCCACCCACATGCACACAGACAGACACACACACACGTATAGACATACACACACCTATATACATACACACACGTATAGACATACACACACACACACACACACACACACACACACACATATATATATATATATATATATATATATATATATATATATATATATATATATATATATATATATATTTCTAAATTATCTTTGTCTAATTGAGTCACATTTTATTATTGTGTGATGTTTCATGAAAGTAATTAACAATGTTTACTTAACCACACAGAATTAGCGATAATTTGTATCATCTGTTTGTTTTTATACCTGTAAAATCCGAATTTACGATGTTTGAATCAGCAAGTCGTAATACTGGTTTATACCCGTTACACAAAGACATAACACGGAGCTGGAGTCGAACCTGAGATGGACTTATTTTATGCAATACGTTGTATAACTCCCAGTTGGAAGAGTTTATAGCTCTGTAACGAATCCCAAGGCAGAACGTACATTTGGCAACCTTCTTTATTCCGGCTGTCATGGAAATATTCAACAGTCTAGAAAAGATTCCAATAGTAATTTAGTATAAACATGAGACTGTTTTTGTGTAAAACCAAATGTATTAGAGTTGGGCATGAATCAATTAATTAACAGATTATCCTCAGAGTTGCACTACTCGCTAAATGCTCGTTAACGAAGTTTTTTAACAATATTTGTACATTATGTTTTGTGTATATCTTGTACGAATTTTCAATCTTCAGTATAATACGTTTTTATTCACCCACTCAAGTTAAAATAAGTTTTGTTCAACATGTATTGGAAGAAATTTGATGTCAATACAGTTTTTTTTAAATATTCACTCATTAAATAAGTTTTTATAATATATAAATATTAATTATATAAATAGGAAGGTCTAGGTTAGATTCAAACTGAATGACTACATTTTAGAAATCCACCACTTTGGCTAGATGAACAAAAACTTATTTTATTGACGATTGAAAATTTGTACAAGATATATATAAAGAGAGTGTGTGCTAATAGAAGGAATTGAAATAATATGTTAACACAGCATACTGCATAGAGAGGGAAATTGAAAAATGCAATAAAATTCGCTTTCTATATTTCCACTTGTATTTTGTGATTATATCATATATTATAACATATTGTGATTCTGTCATATGTATAGGTCTATATATATATATATATATATATATATATATATATATATTATTTGCAATTATAATAAAAAATAATCCAAATATTTTTTTTGACCTCAGTAGAAATTGATTTTAATTTTTTTGTTTATATATTACTTTTTTTAAGTAAATTTTTGTATCTAAAGTCTTATGTATACAATCTTCATTGCAATGTTGTATGACTATCTTCTATAATCTTTAATATTTTCTTTTTTACCTAATTTTTAAATTTACTTATTTTTCTTATAAAATTCCATGAAAAAAATGTTTTTCTTAAATAGTAAAACCAAAACACAACTGCACCAATTAAATATCTGACAATATTACTAAAGTTCGGAAATTTTTAAGGGTGGTTAAGAATAGTATATTCTGATATATTTGTTTTACTGACTGAACCATTTAGTAGTAAATATTGTCTAGCATTTTAGCGCTGTAAGTATTGGGTGCATTACTCCATAACTTTCTGAGTTGTATATTTTACATTTATTGCATGAGTAATATTTCACCATATTAGTTCATACTGCACACGTTCAATTAGCCATAAGGTATATAAGTTATGTTGCAAATAAAATTAATACCCTGTAACTAATGTTTTACGACGTGAGAAAACAGTAACATGTGCACAATAAATAAGCCTACTCTTAGAGAATGTACACTGGGACTATTTATGGAAACATTATAAGAAAATAAACTATGTTATAAACTAAAGGTTGCAGATTCTTTAAAACAGTACACGATATACAGTACGGATTTTAGTCAACAAAGATTTAATGCACACGATACTAAATCAATTATTGAAGAAATCATAAGAATTGTGAAATTGTTTTCTTTCTCTATATTTAAAACCGTTTCTGATAATTATGTTAGAATCTTACACCTTGCAAATAATACAGATGGGACATATTTCAGTTTAGAATCGATAAATAGAAACAATTATTTGCTACACAAAGTAATTGAATATTTTTATTATTTGTTACTAATTTTTCAATTCCACCATCGATTAGTATCATCTGTCATGTAGATAAAGTAACTTTGAGGTAACTCAAAGCGTAACCAGTTATACAGTCTCAAAATCGTATGTTTAAGTCAATCCAATTAGTTGTTGCAGGTGTCGCTATAAAAGTTTTCACTTCAAAAAAGTAGTTAGTTTTTTAAAAATTTGTTTTAATATACTTATTTAATTGCTTCTTATAAAAAATAATTTCGTATCTCACATTTTATAATCCTTGTTACATATAGCATATTACAATATGTTTCGTAGGATGAATGCATTATCGAAGCGTTTCTGAGGGGGGGGGGTTGAGCCCTCTTTCTCAGGCTCTCAAGTTACTTAAGCCTAGACATTCAATCTTGTTGCTCGACCTGTTTATTCGGCCGGTCAGACCTGCGAATTAGTGTCGCTCAATATCTTCGATGAAATATTAAAAATAGAAAAGTGGACTTTAAACTGTCGACCATTCAGGTCAATATCCTTCTGCTGTTTATTTATGTAAACACAATCTGTGGCCACCTACGAAGTGAACGTCCACGCTAAGGTAACAGATGGATTTCTGATTGTGTATTATTAGAAACCTAATTGTATAGTAAAAAAAAACCTTTAATCTCTTATTATTTATGTACAAGCAATGTCCAGCAGAAACATAATTATATTTAACAGCCTCTAATTTAATTATAATTAAATTTGTCCAGCCATTTAAAGTTGCATATGTTTGTTAAATTGAAAATATAAAATTTACAATTTATAAACACTAATAAATGAATTTTGATAAGTAAAAGATTACATTAATATTACAAATAAATTTAAGAATTGAAGAAAAACAATATAAATAAATAAACATAACCAATGCGTCAAAACAGCTATTCTGCCACATAACATATAACAAAAATCAGCTGTTATCACTTATTTTAAGCCAAATGGGACGTAATAACTATATTGCATAACTTGCCCCTTTTGTGAAACATTTTTCTCTCATGTAAATCTAAAATGAAGTCGTTAAATTTAATTAATTAAATATTATTTGAAAAAACTGAATTAACATCAAGTGTCATCTTCTATAAACTTTAAAAAATGTATTTCAAACTTAAGTGAACGAATAAAAAGTATTTTATTAACGATTGAAAATTTGGTCAAAATATAAGCCTGTATAGAAAGAATTAGAACTAAATATAATTATTGAAAATTATAAAATTAAAATTAAAAGCAAAAAATATATATTATAAATATTATAATAGTTAAAAACAAATATTATTATAAATTATATTAAAATAAAAAGGTAGAAATATACATTAACCTTTAAATCTCTTCTCATAATATGCTATTGTATTTCTTTGCTAAGCTTTTCTTTATTATGTTTCATTGTTTGACTCATGTTGGCTTACTTATGCAGCCATTGGATCAGAAGGCTGATTCCTATATCAAAAACTCTGAACATTTTGTCCAAGTGCTGCAAGGAATCCAAGTTGCAGAAAGTGACATAATGGCTAGCTTGGATGTCAAGTCATTGTTCTCCAGCGTTCTCATTGATGAAGTGCTTCAGAGGATGTCTATTTTTGAAGAGCTCCCTCCGCATGTCTTGGATCTGGCTAGGCACTGTCTCAAAAACACTTACTTTTTGTTTAATGAACAGTTTTACAGGCAACGTGATGGTGCCCCTATGGGATCTTCACTTTCTCCAGCTGTAGCCAATATTTTTTGACGATCTTTGAGCAAGACGCCCTGAATGATGCTTTTCTCAGGCCTACAGGTTGGTTTCGTTATGTGGATGACGTCTTTATGGTTTGGCAACATGGTGGCACAGAACTTGATAAGTTCCTTACGTACCTCAAATATCGCCACTCCAGAATATTTTTCACTTTGGAACTAGAGAGTGATGGCTGCTTGCCGTTTCTGGACGTCTTGGTTAGGAAGGGTCAGAATGATTGTGTTCACCATTCGGCCTACAGAAAACCGACTCATGGCAATAGATATCTTAACGCTGAGTCACATCACCACCCATTTCAGATCCAGGCTGTCGCTGACACGCTCTTCTCTCAGTCTCACCAGTTAACAAACATCGATTCGAGGGAACAGGAAGTTATTAGTATGAGAGAGGTGCTTAGAAGCAATGACTGTAATGAATATGCCATTAATAAAGCGTTACACCGCCGAAGTGTCCTTCCTGTTGACGTGGATGAAAATGTGTTGTTGGTTGTTGGTAACGCCAAAGATAAGATCTTCTTGGAAAACCATGGCGTTTACAGCGTTTCTTGTGGAGTTTGTAAGAAATCGTACATTGGCCAAACGAACAGACGTATCTCGGCTAGGCTTGAGGAGCACAAACTGGGCGTTAAAAACAAGCAGAAAGCGTCGGCTCTGTACAGGCACCACTGCGATACAGGACATACCATTGATTTCCGATCTTGCCGACAGAATGCTCAAGTGGAAAACTACAGGACTAGAATTATTCGTGAGGCTATCGAAATAGAGAAGCGAGGGAGTCTTAACAAACGCGATGATACTTTGAAATTGCCCGCAGTGTGGAAGTGTGTCATCGATAGATTTTATGGGCAGAAAGGTGAACAATGCCCAAAGGAATGTGAATAGTTGTTTGGATCAGGTGTGTATGGATTGACGTCAATGTGTGGATTGACGTCAGTGTGTGTATTGACGTCGATGGGCGTGGCTTCATTCCTCTATATATAGGAGCCAAGTTATCTGCGCTCTTCACTCGCCCTTCTACTGTTGTTGAGTTCACCTCGTCAATGCTGGATGAGATTCTAGTGAAACGTCGGAACTGCGAATTTATGGACTGCAGAATGAACGGATGTACTCCAGATAGTAACTATTCATCACACACACACACACACACACACACACACACACACACACACACACACACACATATATATATATATATATATATATATATATATATATATATATAAACGTTCCTAATAAAATTGAAGATGATTATATTAAGAATTTCAACCAAAACATCACTACAATTACAAACCTTTTCCATCAATAAGTTTGTAATATAAAAATAATACCACTGTCTACAAATTTTTGAGTTTATCATAACTTTTTTTAATTCGTATAATGTAAGTAGCCGACGATGTTTAACAATAAATCAATATTATTTTAAACAGCAATAAACTTAGGCACAAAATTAATTAAATCTGAAATTATTACAATAAGAATCTAAGCCCTAGAAATAACAATACATTCGTAAATGTTGCAATAAAACTGAAATTCGAGCCTGAAAGACATTTTCATCACAATTTTAGTCATATATATATCACGGTCATACAATAATAATAACTGTAAATAAATGTTCAGTAATACAATTTTTAAATAGTTTTATTATCACAAATTGACCTGTTAAGGATCGTTTTTAGACAATTCTGCAACCAATTTAGAAAAGGAAAATAATGAAGGTGTTTTTCAGAAAACAAAAGCATCGTTAAAGATAAAAATTATATTATACCCATGCAAACCAATTTATACCAAGCACGTTGCAGTAACTGACTTTAATAAAAGGTAATTGCTATAAATAAATGCAACGCTGACCTAAAGGATTTGGTATAATACAAATATTTTATGCAAATAAATTAACCTGATTGAGTTAAAATCAGTTAATTCATAAATTAATTACTTCGCAAATTCAGTTAATACTTTGTACAATTCCCTCTTTAATTTTCTTATATAAATATATAAAATTACTTAGTTTCTTTGTAAATGAGAAAAATGTATTAAAATCTGATTTTGTTTACAATAAGAACTCAAAAGGCGTTAAACTGAAAATAAGAAAAAAAACAATGTTTCCCCATCACTTAAAGACGCTTGAAAGCTCTCGTCTTTACTAATCAAAATTAAATCCTGAATTGGGTTTGTTTTCTGGAGTTGAAGGGCCGGCATGAACAAGAGAAAAGGGAGAAAGTGTTAGGGCTGAAGGGAATTGGATTTTGGAGAAGCACTAATTGAGAAAGTCGTGAGCTACAAACAGTGTTCGGAAACAACAAATTGAATTCATCCTTTAAGTCCAGAATGTTTAACCAGGCCAAATCCAAATCCCTACCTCGTGGAGAGGATACAAGAGTACCTTGAAATCATAGATACAAGCAATGTTTTTGTCTTGAGTAATATATTTTATAGAAACTGGGTAGTTACTAATCCTTTTTTCGCGGTTCTCTCCCTATCTGTTTTGGTATTACTACAAGAGTCACCTACTCTATTACTTATTCACAATGAAACCGCTGTGGAGGTTAAAAGTAGGCACATATTATTGTTCTACTGACGACCTCTTGTTCCTAAGTAGACTCTTATCTATATCGCTAAGACTATTGTTGGAATCTTTGGAAACATTAATAGCGCTATAGTGGAATGTTAGCAGAATTTCCCCGTCAAAGAGAATGTAAATAACTCTGTTAAAACGGGAAAAATTGATGCATTCATTACTGGAAATGGATGCTAGTAGAATATTACAGTGAACTTTCCAACACTGAGTAAATCCGTAGTACTATCTTTTCAAAAACTATCAGCCGTACTTCCTAATTTTAAGGAATATAAATTCGACAAGTTTTCTCTGCTAACTTTCGTCTCTATAGACGCCTATATTTGCACATCTGCGTGTGTTGTAGCAAATCAGACCGGGCCATGTGTAGTGCCTTAGAACATTTCCGAGAATAGATCTCTTGCGAAGAATGAGAGGATGAATGAGTTATTTCACGGCTTTGTAAACATATAAATAAATAGATTGATAAAGCTGTTAGAATAAACCGTTTCATTCATAGTTAAATATACATTTGAAGGATAAAAACATGGTCACAGATTGAAGGATTGCTTGATCTACTATAGCACATTGAAATAATCCTAACCTATGGCGGAATAAATTTTTGAAGTCCAAATTATTGGGAAGAAACATAAGCAATCATGACTACTTCATGTACTCATGGATCTCAGTGCCGTAAATACCACGCAGTGTTAATAGCACATAACCTACAAAAAGTGGAAGCTGTTGCCAAATTTAAATTTGTTACGGGCCATGACTATCTGCAAGCCCACATATATAAAATAGGATTAGCAGCCTCAGATATTTTATTTGCCCTCTGTGCAACCGTCACAAGATGGATGGGCCATCCTTTCAGAAATCCACAGCTTTCCAAAAAGTGGAAGAGCGAAGTCAGCATTGTCTCTAATGGGAGGATAAACAAAGAATTACAGGGATGTGCCCTTTGTGCAACCGTCACAAGAGGGATGGCCCACGCTTTCAAAACTGAACATCTGTGCAAAACGTGGAAGAGCGAAGTCAACATTCTCTCTACAGGGAGGCTAGGCGGAGAATGCCAGCGATGTGGTCTCTGTATAACCGTTACAAGATGGAAGGTTCACACCTTCAGAACTCCACAGCTTGCCAAAAAGTGGAAGAGCGAAGTCAGCACTGTCTCTAATGGCAGGCTAAGCAGAGAATGGGATAAATGTGGCCTCTGTGTAACCGTCACAAGAAGGATTTGCCACACCTTCAAACCTGCACTGCTGTGAAAGACTTGGAAGAGCGAAGTCAGCACTGTCTCTACAGGGAGGCTAGGCGAAGAATAGCAGCGATGTGGCCTCTGCAAGAGGCTGTAAGAGCGTGTAAAAGGTGTGACCTTTACAAGATGGATTGGCCACACCTTCAAAACTCCACACCTCTCCAAAAAGTGAAAGAGCGAAGTCAGTATTGTCTCAACAGGGAGGCTAGGCGAAGAATAGCAGCGATTTGGC
Organism: Prosapia bicincta; assembly: GCA_036971475.1. Classification (NCBI taxonomy): domain Eukaryota; kingdom Metazoa; phylum Arthropoda; class Insecta; order Hemiptera; family Cercopidae; genus Prosapia; species Prosapia bicincta. Next base: position 41,877,640 of record JBAIZL010000009.1, on the reverse strand, counting down.
CTCTGCAAGATGCTGTAAGAGCGTGTAAAAAGTGTAACCTTTACAAGATGGATTGGCCTCACCTTCAAAACTCCACAGCTCTCCAACAAGTGGAAGAGCGAAGACAGCATTATCTCTACAGGGAGGCTAGGCGAAGAATAGCAGCGATTTGGCCTCTGCAAGAGGCTGTAAGAGCGTGTAAAAAGTGTGACCTTTACAAGATGGATTGGCCACACCTTCAAAACTCCACACTACTCCAAAAAGTGGAAGAGCGAAGTCAGTATTGTCTCTACAGGGAGGCTAGGCGAAGAATAGCAGCGATTTGGCCTCTGCAAGAGGCTGTAAGAGCGTGTAAAAAGTGTGACCTTTACAAGATGGATTGGCCACACCTTCAAAACTCCACAGCTCTCCAACAAGTGGAAGAGCGAAGTCAGCATTGTCTCTAATGGGAGGCTGAGCGGAGAATGGCAGAGATGCTAAGATCTAACATTGGATAAAGTAAAGTAGTAATGTTTTATGTTATAGACTTTTACTTTTAAATGGAAGCACTAAAACACATAGAGACTGTATAACTACTTGCAAATAAATGTCCACCCAATGCAAGTAGGTAGTTACAATGTTAGTGTTCATGTTGAGATTTATAGAAGTCATGTTTGATTTTTTGAGATTTGAATGAATAATTTTCTCAAGTAATAAAGTGAGTTCTACATCTATCAAACTTTGAATTTTAAAAATCAAGTAATATTTACAGAAATATTTACCTATCTCCAAATGGTAAAATCCATTTAAAAAATGAACCACTTGAAATTCCACTGAGTATTGCGAAACTGGAGAGGTACTGTCTAAGACAATTTGATGAGCGGTGAGAACAGAAAAATAATAGTTTTATGTAATATTTCAAAATCTTGTAAGTAGTTAAACTCGATTAATAAACCAGTTTGAACCTCTCACTGGTCCTTCCGCTTACCGCTTCAGTACCACGCAGTAAAACATCTGGTGGTTTATGCCTTCGTATAGTTGTCACTTTAATTGTCATATTTTGTCATATTATTCAGTAATGAGCATTTACACTATAAACAAAAATCATGACAAATTTCAAGTCTCCATTTGTTTTAGTTTAGGCTCAACATTGATTTTTAAATATGTCAAATTAACACGGAAATTTTGGAAACTCTTTTCTTGCTGAGCATTAACAGTAACGAAAATATTATATAATCTCTTGCCTATATTAGGCCTAATAGACGCCTGTGGTAATGAACCACTTAATGCATATGTATTTTCGTCTCAATATCACAGTAATTCCGTTTTTTTCCTTCATAAGAAGAAGAAAAGTTAATTTTTTGCAAATAATAAAGATAGATTTAATTGCAGATTTTTGATTTGGAGATTATCATTAGTAAATAAAGGTATTTCGCATGGTAATGCTTTGTTTTTTCTTTATTCTGTGTGAAAAATAATTGGAAAGTTTCTTAGCGCAATCATTTTCTATTTATATTTTATACGGCAGATAGAAATTAAAAATGTGCAAAATAACACACACTTAGCATTTCGCAGCAAATTCTATGTACAGTAAACTCCCGATTTTCTGTGGGCGGATTAACCGGTTTGCGGATTATCCGGGGTCTGCTATTGTTTTACAAATATCCAATTTTTATTCCAATCAAACTCATTATTGTTTTTTTTTTTTAACCACTCAACGCGGCACAATATCCGGTAAAAACAACGATCATAAAAATAAACTAAGCTATCTCAAATAACGCAAGGATAAACGATAACTGACCTGTTAGACTGAATGAACCAACTCGAGTTGTGAATTGCATTAACCGGTGTCATTATTTGTGTAACTTATGGTATAATAATAGATTATCGATCGTTTTGCGTATTCTTTGTTCATAGCGGATTATCCGGGGAATTCGTTATCTGGCGTTGCCGGGCCACCCTATTCCACGGATAATCGGGAGTTTACTGTATTTCCTATTATAGAAACTAACATGTACCTCATTCTTTCGAAATATTCCTTCTAAAATATATCTAGTAAATATGTTTTTCTAGAGTAAAATGTAAAAAATAGATGAAATTAGATCACCATTTAGTTTTTTTTCATAAAAAGATAAAGACGGTTCATAAATGAGTCAATAATAGTTTATTTTAACAAGCCGGCCATTCTCAAATATTGACTCACATAATAAAAATCATTTTCTTACTCAGAATTAAATTTATGAATTTGTATAAACAAACATTATTGGTTTTTTGCCTTTTAATCGATTAAACGATTTTACCATATCATTGATAATTATTATTTTATGTTAATTACATTTATTTATTATTTTTAATTTATTGCTATTTATTAAATTGCATCCAATTATATGTGGAATTGGGATTTTAAATTCATGTTTGTTTTAATGATAGTAGTTTTGAAAAATGATCAACGAAAATCTTCAAAAATATAAACTTATACAATTTTTATTCAATATTTAAATCTTTATTTGAGGAATTTATTAAATAAAGAATAATATTTATTATAGTTAATAATAAAACAATGTAGGTAACAAAATCATTAGTTAGGTGTTTAGGGAATACAAATTGTTTTAACATATTCATTTTAAATCAGTTTTTTTAAAAAGACGCGGGAATGTTTTCTCTTTCAAAATTCGATTAAAAATATATATCTTATTATTATCGTTATATTGAAATATTTGTATTGAGATTTATTAAAACTAATAACTGATCAAAAATATATAATAATAACCTTTTTTCTTAACAATGTGCAATAAATAATGTAATATAACCTACGTGTATAACAGCTGTTCTACAACATAACCTATAACACAAAATCAGCTGTTGGATGTCATCATCAATCATATGTTAAAATCATATGTTGTCATTTCATTCACTTTGTGGTAACTCAACATAACCTGACGGAAACTATACTGTGGTGACATTCTATGTTTATTTCCATTCATTAAGTTTTTGTAGGCGTCGCTATAGACGTTTTCTCTTCGAAAATCCTAAAATTATTCTAGTAAAATATATATTTTATTGTGCTATTTGAATTCTAAAATAATTAATTGAAGAAACAAGCATATAGAAAAAAAATTAAGTCGATTTCTACTAAGTCAACAAGGAATAAATTTCTTTTAGTTTCTTTTTATTTTATAATTAAAACTAATATAAATATGTAAATACAAATTTCAGAATAATATTAAGTTACAAAATAGAATTTTCTTTCAATTTTCCATTTTCCTTTTTAGGTATGGGTTTGGACTATTGTTTTGTTTGTCACTATTTATACGCTTTTTTCGCTTGGAAAGTGTTGTAGTTTCTTTTCGCTTTCCTTTCCCTTTGATACCGTTAATCCAGTCTGTTTGTTTTATTGTTTTCATACATTTTCAATCCTTGAGCATTATTTATCATATTGGGTGGCAACCATAACAACAATTTATGGTTGTACAACAACCATGGAGGTTTCGATGACAACCACATTGGGGGCAAAATATAAATTCATAACCTTCTTTGAGTAATACACTTCTAGGTATGGGAAAGTTGGCTCAGTGCCAAAAGTGCTAGACGGAATATGAAGATACTCCGTTCAAATCCAATTTAGAGTCACCAAACTTTTGTAATTTAATTACTGAATAAATATTTTAAAATCTATTCTCATCCACGATATGTTAAAGAAAATATATTTGACGTATCTGAATGAACAAAAAGAATTTTATTAACGATTGAAAATTTGTACAAGATATATACAAGGAGAGTGTGAACTAATAGAAGGAATTGAATAATTTAAAACAAAACTGTTTTTTAATAAAAGTGTTGAATGATTGTTTGGTACCCTTTTATTAGGCTGCCCCATCCCAAGCCTAGTAATACACCGTGTACTTGTGCCATAACCCCCTACGTTGCGAGACACATAAGGCTTATAGTCGTCGCAATTAATGTCACGTATACACGACCTTAAAGTCAATTACTATCGAAGGTCGTGAAAAGTCGCGAAGACAGTATCTTACGGAGGTCGTCACACTGGCCCCATCCCTTGACTAATCCCATCCCTCCCTATCTGACCGTATACGTCATCCCTTACTCTATTCCTCCACTTCAACCCCATCCTTGGATTGAATTTCATTGTCTGATAATCTGCTAGCGACATTAACACAGCTTAGTGTTCACTTATCAAATTGGATCTCAGCGTTGAATACAAGGGCTTATCATGGCATCCAGAAAGATGATTTTATTCCCTTTACCCCTGGGATCCAGTGAACAAGCTTGTTTTTATTGCCCTTCTCACTCCTTTATTGCTTTATCGGGTAGTTGCAATTAAACGGTTAAGTGAATGCTAAAGCAACAAAGTGTGCTAATAATGCAATCGTCTCTTGCAATCTGCATAAGCCATTGCTAGATCCTAATCAATGTGTAACAGCACTCAACGTGTCGTTTACCTAACTTGCAATGTGTAAAACCTATAGTAATTAACTCTATCTTCAAGTGAATCGACTTGTATTTACAAATTTAATAAACTACATTTAGACATATCTTTCGGCTAAAATAATTCAATAGTAAACTAATAAAGATGGACAAAATTTGAAATAGGCCTCTCTCTCTCTCTCTCTCTCTCTCTCTCTATATATATATATATATATATATATATATATATATATATATATATATATATATGTGTGTGTGTGTGTGTGTGTGTGTGTGTGTGTGTGTTTTTATTTCATGACAATTTTTACACAACAATTGTACGTGTAACTAGCTGACCCGGCGAACTCCGTACCGCCTAACAGTTAATGAATGTCATGTTAACTTTAGCTAGTTAATTTAATATTTATGAACATATTAGCTCTCATGACAGACGTATTACTGTGTTACCTATAAATATTCTATTCGTACAGGAATTAAAAGAAATATATATGTTAAACTGTCCAACATAAAATATTTTATTAATTTTCAACAGTATTTAATTTATTTTAAATCATATCTAAACATGTACTTATAGTTACTAAAACACATCTATAGCTACCGCCCAATATATAAGATATCATTCAGAATCATAGTTACTGAATAAATTTCAATCAGTATTTCAAGGACTTAAGTGCAAATATAATAACCTAATTTGTATCTTACTCAAAACAAAACCCATTTAGTTTAATTCTATATGTATTACATTCAAATAATACGTTACAGACAAAAAATACAATCCATATTTATTATGCTAAATTAATAGCATAATACAGTTTATACATATAGCTTATAGCATTTTAACTTTATACAGTACAGTAAATAAAGTAGTATAACTTATGCGTTAAAACAGCTTCAAACTAACATAAACGCATATAAGAAATAGTTGTAGGAAATGTTATTTTCATATAATTTAAGCATCAGCTGTACGTCATAGCAGGATTACCGCCATCTATTGATCATTAGTTGCATCTATGTTAATAATTCTTAATTCCTATATAAGTGACTAAATGCTCGGTCTGAAAAGTAGGTGGTCCCATTTTAATTGTTTTTTTTTGTTTTTTTTTGAAAAATATCGACTTAGCCAACCCTAATCGGGCAAAAGATATGCCAAAGCCTTCCCAGAAGTATATTCAATAAACTTCCAAAGTTTCATGTACATTGGATGAACGTTTTAAGAGACACACAGACAAGTACTCATTTTTATTTATATAGGTTTAAAATATATTCTTATTATTAACTTTTATCCTTGAACACAATTTACAATCCAATTGATTTATTTAAATATATCAATGCGAATTGAGAAATTCTGACAACTTCAATTAAAATATCTTATTTCTACATTTATATAGTTATGAGGGTGAAAAATTATACTTTATACCCAAACCATGGCATTTAGGGGTTAATACTTAAACCACGTTTACAATGAACTAATAATACGTAATTAAATGAATAAATGTTATGAGATAAATCTTTAAAACTGTTTTAGGACAATACCGCATTTAATTTGAGTACACGTAAAAGTTTAATTGAGTTTTTTTAAATTTTATATTTAGAAATAAAAACTTGTTTTAATTTTAAAATATCATTAAAACAAACCTACCAATTTTATGAAAGTATGTTGAACTTAAGCTCGTGTTTTTTGTTTGAATCTTCATTGAGTTAAAACAAATTATACATTATGTACGATTTTAATGGAATCCATTCGCCATACAACACGGATTGAATAATTCGATGTCAGTTTCACATGGCTCGTAACTGACGTCTAGGGCCAACTCGGATGCTAGAGGCCACTTCTGGATGAGTGACACAAGAACCACTACAACTACGGCGCGGCCTGTACGCGTTAATCATTGAGTGCATGATCGAAAGCATTCATTGAATTTTTTTTAAAACGTATCCAATAAAATAAAAACTGCGACGTATTATTTTCCTCCTCGTTTTTCCCATTGCGTTACGTATAATTAATTTACAATGCACACGTTTTTGTCATTTAGTTCTATGTCGATTAAATTATTTTAGGTTTTGCTGTTTCGTATTTTGTATTGGGAAAACATTATGGTTTGTTTCGTTTTGTGATTTTATTTGCTTCAATATTAACACTTTGTTTTACAATAATTTGGCGAACAATTTAACCATAATATTCACAATTTTCTAAAAGGAAAAGTACTATTAAAGTTTTGAGGATACCGTTATTCCGAAACGCGTCAACAAATAACAATATTTTAAAATAATTCATATTACACTCGCACAGATTTGGTACCAGATATAATTGACGGCTGTTTTGTAAGTCAAGCATAATATTTTATTCTGCTACGGAGACGTTTCGAAAACTAGATTGTTGTCATCATTAGGCCATTATCAGAAATATCCCCACTCACTCAACAAAACCATTTTATATATCACAAACTGTGATAAAATGTTTTGGTGAATAATACAGCAATAATAATGGTCTGACTGATGATAACGCTCTGGTTATCGAAACGTCGCCGTAGCAGAATAAAATATTATACTAGACTCGCAAAACAGTCTTCTTTTATGTTTATTAACAATATTGTAGTGTTAGGGAAGGCAGAAGAATGTAATGAGGATATTAAGAATATATTCTTAGACAGTTGTACGTTGATAGTTTAAAGATTGGAGCTTAATATTGGAAAGTTGCATGAGACGATAGCCAATATATTTTGTAACAAACATTGAATAACGCGATTCCATCAAATGTAAGAATCGACAATCATGTGAATAGCTTTGGTTCTAGATGTGTGATTTAAAAATCGGGAATAGACTGGATAAAGATGAAAATACAAATTTTATATATTAAGAAAATAAAATCAACAACAAGATTCTATACTTAAACTTATTGTTAAATGAATTGGTATTTTTAGAATCTGCAAGTAATATCGTATAACTAATCAAGCATAAAATAATGAAAGAGAAAGGAAAATCTTGAAAAGTTGTATAAAAACTAGAAATTTTGCAGTGTAATAAATATTATGAAAATGAATCAACTAATTATGAATGCAAGATTTTTCATAATATGATGATGAATTTAACCGAAATGGATTTGATTAGAAGATAATGTATTAGAATATAGTAAATGCAATTTCTCTAATATATAAAGAAAAACAAGAACACGCTAGATACTTGACAACGGAAATTTTAAATGAAACGTTTAATCAAATATCGGTTGATAAAAGAGACTTCAAAGAAGAGAGAATAGTTAAAAATGTATAAAAAAACATTATGAGAAGGAGAGGTTTTAATTACAAAAGCTGATAAAGGAAACGCTACTGTATTAATTAATAAAGATAAATATGTAAATAAAAATGAAGAAATTATATTACAAATGACATGTAAGAAGGAGTTTAAAGATAGATCGGAAAGAATTAGTGTTAACGTTCTGCAAATGCAGTTATTGGAGAAACGGTTCAACAAGGAATATTTTTCTATCTTATGGAAGGTAGAAAAATATACATAAATGTAAATAATATTCTACTTTGAGAGCTTTACTCGAATGGAGATTTCCTGATATTCATGTTAAATTTGCATATTTCCTAGAAGCATATTTTTCATAGCATTTCCATAGCATATTTTCTAGAAGAAAAGCTATGGAGTTATTTTTCCTTATTATTTTTTTTTTTTTTGTTATTTACAAAACTAAGACACAGAAATACGAACGCCCTCGATATTTCTCCGTTAAGTAATAATACTCGACCTTTCCAAGAATGAATGATTACGCTCCTTAACCACGATTACTTTCAAATACTTAATTTATTCTCAATATAAATAATCCATTTTATTTCATATCATTTAAAACAACCAATTCAACTTCATAACGTTTATTATTAATCTACATAAATTACCAATTTTAATTTAAACACTAAAGTTTAAAGTTTATTAAAATAATTCAATTAAAGTTTTAAAATAACTCAAACATTATATAAATTTTTAAAACTCACATTAAACAATGTTCCTTATAATTATCTTTTTATGGGTACATTTTCTACTCATATTGAGTTGGTAAAGCAAATAAGAAGAGATAAAATTAGCATTAGCTGAGAATATTGCTATCTTTATATACAAAAATTGTATGTTGGTTTGAGTGCTCTTCAAAATTTGAAATCGTTCTGTAGCGATCTTGCTCAAAATTTGGCACCACATTTACAACCCACTTAACCCTCGGGTAGGCGCGCGGAGTTTTGTAACGTTAATAGGCGCGTTGGGTACATGTGTACCCCAAAGTCTTATAATTTTTTTTCAAAATATATTTTTTACATTGAGACAAAATAAACATCAGGAACGTGTCTATGCACTACCACTGAACGTAATCATTTATGTTTTACCTGTTTTTATAATTTTTTAATGGTCATACTGTTAAATTTTGAAAACTCGAGTTTTCCTAAATTGTGAAGTAAACAAAAATGTGTAACTTTACACATGTATAACTTTTTTTTTTCTCAAGGTAACAAATAACTTTAAACGGTGATTTTTATAAAACGTTTAATTACAAACACAAAAACATAAGATTTACGTGGAATAACTTATTCTGTGTAGGTTAAATATTATAAAATAAAAAACTTGGACAAACTTTAATACATACGATACATACAATATTGCAACATCTCTGATAGTTATTATGAATATTATCTCACTCTATTTTCTCACTCATTGCCAGATAGCATGATTCAACTCCAGACCCTTTGCTGTTGTCCCAAATGTGCTTGGTTTTTTCCTGTTGCTCCCTAATGTACCGGAAAGCATAAGAATCCCTAGGAAGGCACGTATTTCTACCTCGTCCGTTTGTCTTGCATCCCTGTCCCTTTGGAATCGTTCTTTGAGTAGGTCAATGTAAATATTAGTAGAGGTAACAATAATCCTTATTACTGTATCATTTATAAATAAATTAAAACCATCAATCAAAGAAAATTTTCCTCTAGCAACTTCCCTAGGTCCTGGAAGCCTTACAACTATATTTTCCGCCCTCATTCTGACATTTCTTGGTAGAGGAGGATTTTTCCGCCATTTCATAACATTTTAATCCTTACCTCTTACGAAATATAGATGGGCTAGAGGAGTGTCATTATTATCATCATCATCTTCAAACATCTCTTCATCAATAGTCACGTTGTCTAGGTCACGATGATCCAGTACCACGTATTCTGTATCTGAATCATAGATTTCTTCTTCCACGTTGTCTTCCTCCCCATCATCACTATCATTTTCCACAATATTTTCTTCGTCACTAGACTCTAAATCTAAAAGTTCACTTATATACGCATCATCACACATACCCGGTCGCTTTGCCATATTGAGACGTAGATAGGCGCGCGGGGTACAGTTGTATCCCAAGACACTTTGACTAAGAATTACACGCAGATTAACACACGGCAACGTCTGGCGACCAACTGACCTTGTAGCCCGCCTACGGATTTGTAGGTACTAGACATCCCCACGACCACCACAGCTTGAAAAAAAGTTATAGGGGAAACAAAACCGTTTGGGGTACAACTGTACCCCACGCGCCTACCCGAGGGTTAACGATCCTCAACCACGAGGAAAACACCTTTATAACGGTCAGCTGTGTGCCAGCACCCGCGCCACATACTGTAAAGGAGAGGGACATTGCCTATATTTAATTGTTGTGCAGTATATAAATAAAATTGCTGTGTAGGATTGTATACTCTCACCTTATCCTCTGATGTACTGTAAGTAAATTTCTGTGAAACGTATGTTTTTTTTTCAAGGGTGTAGCTAAGGGGACACAGGGGGAACGTGAACCTGTAAACCAATAAATTTTACCAGAAAAATATTAACCTATAAAACAAATCTGTTCTACTCCACCAATAAGTTGAGAAGAATTGATTTGGTAGTTTAAGATAGGTCTATATATTTCTTTTCCCTAGACCAGTGCACAATAAATAATTTCATAGATTTGTTAAATTTGTATTTAAAGTTATACAAAGAACACTTTAAACTAATAAATACCGTAATTAAAGCTTTCATAAAGCAAGAGTGATTGATTTATACTCTATTATTTCTTTCTTTGAGTAAAAGTTAAGTTTATTCTTTGAGTAGGAATTATTGATTATTTGTGATTAGATTACTAAATTAGCTCATTTATACAAAATGTACTATATAGTCTAGTAAGTTTTAGCAAAACAACTTCCCGAAGACCCAAGAATTGTGTATTTTCAAGTGCCAAAATACTATAAAATATGATTTCTAGAGATAAAAATGTTCAAAACTTTACCAGGAATTGTCAACACCCTGGCCCCCCGGGTCGTGTCCCCCATACTTCGTCCTAGCTACGGCCTTGTTTGTTTTGATCCTTATTTCTAATCAACCACAATGTGTCATAGCAATGCGTGACAGGGCACGGCTAGATACTGTTATAAATACGAATAAAGAGTAACATAAATATAACGTATAACCTATAAAGATTATAAAAAATAACATATATATTAAATCAGAATGTTTTGTAGATATTATATTTTCAAGAAACGTTACCGATAGTAGGTCTATATATATTTGAGTATATTTTTTCCTCTCCTAACATTACAATATTTTGTTGACGCGTTCCTTAATGACTCTGTTTTCCTAAATACTACTCCATATTTAAAGTATTATTATTGTTTGACGTACCAATTAATTTTTTGAAAATGGAGTTTTTCTGAAACGCATCAACAAAGGAAAATATTGTAATGTTAGGAAACGCAGATATATGTACACGAATATCTAGAAATATTCCTTACAGATGAGTTCAGTAAGATTGGATACCAGATACTAGAAAGTGTTACGATCTTTTAAGTTCCTTTGTAACTAAAGGGATTCCAAATCGCACTTTTTGCACCTCATACGGGCGATATCGACTTATTACTCCCAGCCACTTCCAAGATAGAACATATCTATTGCTTCGCCAGCACGCCGACAGGATGCGCTGATTGCTCACTTGCGATCGCTAACGATTGCCTACTTTGCAAAAACACATCCTTACACATAAAATAATAAGGTGTTAATGACGCAGTGTGGGGCGTGTGAAAGCCAATTTATTGCTAATACGTATGGAGCTATTTAGGGTCTATTCCCTCACCAATCCCAGTTATTTAGATGTGAGGAGAATCGTTAGAAGTTGTACTAGATGGACTTAGATCGTTGTCAATATCTGGATGCAGCTTACTTCCTGCTCCGTAATGGTGTAGCTAACCATATGATGCACACATTGTAACCATATAGTCAACGATTTTTTGTTCTTGTTATTTCTGAATTGATTAACACAAAAATGCAACCTCCGTAGAATAGTAAATAGTATGTATTGAATTTTGTAGTCCATTACGTTCGCTGAAACTTAATTAAACATTTTTACATTAGTTTATGAGTATCCTTACTTCAATTTTGTAAATTGGTTATCGGAGCGATCGAGAACGTTCTGTCTCAGTAAGTCTTTACAAGTTTACAAAATTTAAGTTCGGATAATCATAAACTAATGTAAAGTTGTATGTCTTTATGTTAAGTGAGACACTGATAAAGATCGCCACGGAGCGATCGAAAACGTTCTGTCTTAGTAAGTCTTTACAAGTTTACAAAATTAAAGTTCGGATAATCATAAACTAATGTAAAGTTGTATGTCTTTATGTTAAGTGAGACACTGATAAAGATCGCCACGGAGCGATCGAAAACGTTCTGTCTTAGTAAGTCTTTACAAGTTTACAAAATTAAAGTTCGGATAATCATAAACTAATGTAAAGTTGTATGTCTTTATGTTAAGTGAGACACTGATAAAGATCGCCACGGAGCGATCGAAAACGTTCTGTCTTAGTAAGTCTTTACAAGTTTACAAAATTAAAGTTCGGATAGTCATAAACTAATGTAAAGTTGTATGTCTTTATGTTAAGTGAGACACTGATAAAGATTGCCACGGAGCGATCGAAAACGTTCTGTCTCAGTAAGTCTTCACAAGTTTACAAAATTAAAGTTCGAATAATCATTAACTATTGTAAAAGTAAATATGTAAATAGTATGCTTGCAGCAAGGGCGTATATAAAGGAAGGGGGCTCATGAGGCTCGAGCCCCCCCTTTCCGAAATTACAAACACTAAAAAGAAAAATAGTAGGTGCATGACCATTTATTTTTTTCTATTAGCTGAGCTTCAATACTTATATGTAGCTCAATATATATGTATTTTACTACTTCTTCCTTATATGTATTCCATTACTTGATATACTTGCACGAAATATAACGAAATTCAAAATATACCATTTTGGAATCATCAAGAAAGGTAACGTTAGGTTTCGGGCCAAAAGCGCTCTTCCTGTCCTTTATCAATATTTGAATTTTAATTTTAATAATTATTTATAAAATGAATTTAATAAAGTCTGTATTAATTTAATGTAATTTAACATGCTTTAAATAATAATAAATGTTCACTTTTGTATTTTCACGGGAAAAGTACATTTTTCATTTATTTCTTTTAGCTAAATGTGTTGCACGAGTCTAAACTTCTCCTACAAACCGAATCCTTATTGCTTATTCCTTGTTCCTAACTACAAAACGTTCTGCAATTCTCTTTTTTCACAAAATCATTTTGTAACTTCATAACACTGTAATACATACGACTGAAACATGAAGGCGACATTATTAAAGTAAACGTACGTCGGCAACACTTGTTCCTCAGATTATTGTCGCAAGGAACAATGGAACGGACGGACCGAGGGACATCTGTAATAACAAGTCAGATCTCAGATAAAACGACTTGACACCATGCGGCGGCCATTACACACGATAAGACCCGTCGAGGGTTGATTGCAAGGAAGCTGAGAATTTATAGCGGCCTTGGACAGAAATGTTTATAGTCGGAGTGATTTCAGGTCGAAACACAAAGCTTCAAAATAAATTGCTCGCTTTATGTTGTTATAAAAGTGGCGCGGTTTTGATTTAATTATTATAATATAATTACAACTTTAACACTTTTAGTAAGAACCGGTTCGGTCTTTAATTATCGAAAACAAAACGTTACGAATGTTGTACGCTATAATTTTGTTTTATTTATTTAGACTAACAGTTTGTTAATATGTGTGAATATTACAAACTGAATAAAAATTTATTTTTGATTCTTTAAATTTCTACGGAATATGCGACAATGAACTATTCCCTAGAGTTTGAAATATACCAGTAGAGTCTCGAAATTCCAAGTTCCGATAATTCGAGCTTCCGTTAAATTCTAGACTATTTCTATTTGAGCTTATAGTATCTATTTAAAAGAAAATATGGATTAGACTTCCAAGAAATGTTTATACCAATAGTGTATGCAAAGGAAATGAGTGGGGCTCATGTTTATATCAATAAGGCGTGCAAAGGAAATGAGTCGGGCTTCCAAGAAATGTTTATATCAATACGGTATGCAAGGGAAATGAGTCGGGCTTCCAAGAAATGTTTATATCAATACGGCATGGAAAGGAAATGAGTCGGGCTCCCAAGAAATGTTTATATCAATACGGTATGCAAGGGAAATAAGTCGGGCTTCCAAGAAATGTTTATATCAATACGGCATGGAAAGGAAATGAGTCGGGCTCCCAAGAAATGTTTATATCAATACGGTATGCAAGGGAAATGAGTCGGGCTTCCAAGAAATGTTTATATCATCACGGCATGGAAAGGAAATGAGTCGGGCTCCCAAGAAATGTTTATATCAATACGGTATGCAAGGGAAATGAGTCGGGCTTCCAAGAAATGTTTATATCAATACGGCATGGAAAGGAAATGAGTCGGGCTCCCAAGAAATGTTTATATCAATACGGTATGCAAGGGAAATGATTCGGGCTTCCAAGAAATGTTTATATCAATACGGCATGGAAAGGAAATGATATACGGTATGCAAGGGAAATGAGTCTGGCTTCCAAGAAATGTTTATATCAATACGGCATGGAAAGGAAATGAGTTGGAATTCCAAGAAATGTTTGTATCAATACTGCAGCAAAGGGCATGAGTCGGACTTTCAAGGAATGTTCGTATAAACTTATAACTTTTATAAATTTATTTAGAGCATTTTTAGTATTAGAGTTAGGTTTCATTAAAACTCCAATTTTTACTACTTCACAGGAACGTATAGTCCGAGTTATTCCGGTAATTCCAGGGGGTCTCGGTCCAACTACCTCGAAGTATCGAGACTCTGCTACTGTAGTTCCCAAAAATATAGTCGAGACTCTGCTACTGTAATTCCCAAAAATATAGTCGAGACTCTGCTACTGTAGTTCCTAAAAATATAGTCGAGACTCTGCTACTGTAGTTCCCAAAAATATAGTCGAGACTCTGCTACTGTAGTTCCTAAAAATATAGTCGATACTCTGCTACTGTAGTTCCCAAAAATATAGTCGAGACTCTGCTACTGTAGTTCCCAAAAATATAGTAAAAATCTAAATTGTAAAGATATAGGAATGTTTAAATTGAAAAATGAAAATAAAATTGGCACAAACTAAAGTTAAAGTGGTTCAGAAGGTTTACATGGAAAATAGAAATCATGTATAACATTATCATGCTTAAGTTATCTATTGATAAACAGGATTATTTATTTATTTAAGGATTGAAGTAGGTATATTAAATTTTTTTCAATGTTTTTTAGAGTTTTATTAATTGATTACATATTTTTTACATATATTTAACAAAATCTTTTTAAAATTATTTAAAACCATAAAAAATAAAAATAAGCAAATCTTCAGACTTATCAGAATATAACTCTGGTTAGAATCAAGTGATTAGGTTTAGCCTGAGCTCTGCCCTTGATCCTCGAGTCAGTGCTATAGGTTGAAGCCTTTTTTCTGTAAAATGGTCTTTAAAATTACATGATCTATTAATTTTTTAAGAAGGTTAGTACAATCCAGTCCTGATTATACAAATGATAAAAATGAAGAGATTAAAATCTGTGTTAACCTTATTTAGACAGTGTGAAAACTACGAACTGGTTTTAAAAAAAACAGAAAGTTATTGCTAATGGGTTAGTGAGAATTTTATATGTAAAGAATAGCACAAAAGAGAAGTTCACAGTCAACTCAATTTGAAAAATAGTATTTACCTATTGAAGATTACTAAAAGATGCCTTTTTCCTGATTATAACATTGTATATTATTTTTTATCTTAGAAGAATAAAAAGAGTTTCCTTGCCAAACTTCCAAAATTATTTAAGACTTGCTCTACTTTGCTTCACAGAAACCTCTCTGCATCTCCGATCCCATCTATCTTCCACATTGTTTTTATTTCTTGCTTTCAATGTTTCCTTTTGATCTGGCTGTGAACGTTTTAAAAATAAATTTTCTTCATCTTTTCTCTGGATCTGCTCACTAAGTTATTTTTCTTCCTTTTTTCAGTTACTTGGAATTTTATATTAAATTTTAATTTAGATTTCTTCTAATTTAATTTTAATCCCACTTGATTTTTATATTATATCACATATTTAAAGTTCAGATAACTGTTTATAAATTTTATTTCTCAATCATTTTATAGATTTTTTTTAATTTCTAGATGATCTGTAGATTTCAAAACTTCCAACACAACCATTCTTTTGGTTTATAACTATCTACATTTTCTGTTTTAACCTTTTTTTCAAATTCACAAATACATTTTTAAATGCTCCCAGATTATAATTTTTATTTATTTTTTTTGAAAATATAAATAAAATTTATTAAAGTACCGCAAATAAAATACAGGCTTAAAATCTAGCCTTAAAAAATAAGGCCTAGATAACTCTATTAACAAATTATCTCTAGATAGAGTAAAATTAGAGCAAAATATTCAAATACATTATTATTTAGTGTTGAGGCAAACAAATTAATAGAAAGAGGATAATTGAAAGTAGTTTTATTTCAATTTCAAACAATGCTTTAATAGACTTGGCAACTGAGTGACAAATCCAACTCAGAAAGTCGGCTGAAAAAGTAAGTAAAATCCTTGATTGTAAATGTGAATACAGATGAAGAGTATAAAACCTAGTTAAATAGATTACAAACTGGAAATGTGTTTTGTAAGAGGGTCAAAAGTGAAGTGGGTATAGCTAAAACTGTAACTAAAAGAATAGTAGATACTAAAACTTTACAAAGTGAATATCACGGACTAAACAAAAAGTAAAATCCTTGATTGTAAATGTGAATACAGATGAAGAGTATAAAACCTAGTTAAATAGATTACAAACTGGAAATGTGTTTTGTAAGAGGGTCAAAAGTGAAGTGGGTATAGCTAAAACTGCAACTAAAAGAATAGTAGATACTAAAACTTTACAAAGTGAATATCACGGACTAAACAAAAAGTAAAATCCTTGATTGTAAATGTGAATACAGATGAAGAGTATAAAACCTAGTTAAATAGATTACAAACTGGAAATGTGTTTTGTAAGAGGGTCAAAAGTGAAGTGGGTATAGCTAAAACTGTAACTAAAAGAATAGTAGATACTAAAACTTTACAAAGTGAATATCACGGACTAAACAAAAAGTAAAATCCTTGATTGTAAATGTGAATACAGATGAAGAGTATATAACCTAGTTAAATAGATTACAAACTGGAAATGTGTTTTGTAAGAGGGTCAAAAGTGAAGTGGGTATAGCTAAAACTGCAACTAAAAGAATAGTAGATACTAAAACTTTACAAAGTGAATATCACGGACTAAACAAAAAGTAAAATCCTTGATTGTAAATGTGAATACAGATGAAGAGTATATAACCTAGTTAAATAGATTACAAACTGGAAATGTGTTTTGTAAGAGAGTCAAAAGTGAAGTGGGTATAGCTAAAACTGCAACTAAAAGAATAGTAGATACTAAAACTTTACAAAGTGAATATCACGGACTAAACAAAAAGTAAAATCCTTGATTGTAAATGTGAATACAGATGAAGAGTATATAACCTAGTTAAATAGATTACAAACAGGAAATGTGTTTTGTAAGAGGGTCAAAAGTGAAGTGGGTATAGCTAAAACTGCAACTAAAAGAATAGTAGATACTAAAACTTTACAAAGTGAATATCACGGACTAAACAAAAAGTAAAATCCTTGATTGTAAATGTGAATACAGATGAAGAGTATATAACCTAGTTAAATAGATTACAAACTGGAAATGTGTTTTGTAAGAGGGTCAAAAGTGAAGTGGGTATAGCTAAAACTGCAACTAAAAGAATAGTAGATACTAAAACTTTACAAAGTGAATATCACGGACTAAACAAAAAGTAAAATCCTTGATTGTAAATGTGAATACAGATGAAGAGTATATAACCTAGTTAAATAGATTACAAACTGGAAATGTGTTTTGTAAGAGAGTCAAAAGTGAAGTGGGTATAGCTAAAACTGCAACTAAAAGAATAGTAGATACTAAAACTTTACAAAGTGAATATCACGGACTAAACAAAAAGTAAAATCCTTGATTGTAAATGTGAATACAGATGAAGAGTATATAACCTAGTTAAATAGATTACAAACAGGAAATGTGTTTTGTAAGAGGGTCAAAAGTGAAGTGGGTATAGCTAAAACTGCAACTAAAAGAATAGTAGATACTAAAACTTTACAAAGTGAATATCACGGACTAAACAAAAATAATAAATACATAGACGAAGTACTTGAAATTTGTTCCCCATTACTTGTACCGTCGGTCTCGTACTTAGGCGTACGCACGAGCGCACGCACACACACACAAGAACACATGATATATTTTTTCTCCCAAATCAAAAATAAAACTGTTTAGCTATTGTCTTGAAAACTGTTTTGTAATTTAATATTATAACAACTTTAAATAAATAAAAGTGTTTACAGATAAATAGTGGTATGATATAATTTCAACACTGAGAATTTTATATATATTATATTGTGTATATATACATACATATATATATATATATATATATATATATATATATATATAAAATCTTCTCTGCGTTTTATATAATTATACATTTTATATTTAAAATAATTTAAATATATTGATGGAGATAATAATAATTCATAATAAATGATGAATTTTTGGTTGAAAAGGTATAAATTTATTTCAAATTTGGGCCTTATTTAAAACGTATTTGTAGAACAGAAGAAAGCAGCGTAATTTTGTGGGACACATAACATAATTTGCTCTCTGCTCGAATTGCCTCATTTTATTGTCTGGTTTAACTTTAGATAAAGACTAGGGCGGCAAGAAACAATCACCCCATTGAAGGGGTTCGATTCAAAAAAACCAGACTCACCCTAACGTAGTCCCTCATGTGTCACTCTGTAGATCCATTATTATTTTCCATGCAATTTTATCTCAGACGTAACGCCAAGCATACGAAATCGTCTCCCATCCCCCCTCACATTCCAAGAGTCAAAGCCTCCCTCAATGGAAGTAAATCTACTGCCCTCCCGCCTAATCCTCCTTCCCTCCTGGAAATATCTCCAGCCACACCTTTTATTTTCCGAATCAGTTGACAATTTCCAAAGTCTTATTATAAGCCGGAAATGGCGGACGTCAATAAAAGACGATTTTCGCTATTTTGTGCTACTGCTATTTCCTTACCGGAAGCACTTGAAGGTCTTTTCTGTCCTTACTCAATTGTACGTCCTGATTGTACGTCCTGACAATAGTACGTGAACCTTTCTGTAAAATTTATTTTGGTCCACCTTATTTCTGAATTGAGGAAACTGATCTCTTTAAAACTAGTAGCTTTAACAAAGACGTTTTCATTTTTTTCCAGGTGAAATTTTTTTAGACTTGGCCAAGTTAGTAATTCTACAAACTAATTTTAAGTGAAAACTAAAAGATCACAATTTTTGTACTTTTGTTTCGTACTTTTAGTTGACATTATCATATGCGGGCAGATAATAACAATGCGGGGGTGAGTGACACACAAATGGATACGTTTTATTAATCTAATAACACAGCGATTAATTATGAATTAATATGTATGTCTGTAGTAATTTGAAATATTGAAGTATTAAAAATTTAAATATCTACATTCCTGTAATTAAAAATGATTTTGTTATTTTTAACAATTAAACTGTTTGTTGGTAAGTATGAATTTAATTTCTTTAAAGTTTAGTAGTTGAAATAGCATAAGATGATCCAGGTGTATAAAATAATAATAGACACCTATTTTATTATTGTTACGTAACAACAATCTATTAATGTTAACGAAGTTCTTGTTAATGTTCAAGTTAATGTTAATGAAGTTCTTTATTTCATTTTGTTAGTTTAATTTATTAAGTCGATTTACATATAAAAATATTCGTATATTTAAGTGCAGAAACTAAATAAAAAAATTAACTAAATACTGTATCACTGTTTATTATATTTTGAAATTATGTTATAAATGTGTGGTCTTTTATTGCATTAAAAAAATAGAAAAGCGATTCTAATTTTCCTTATCATTCAATACAACAATGTAAAATTCAATTTAACAAAAGAAGTCGTGTGTATTCAATGACTAGTGGAGTGGGCTACTGGGTTTAACTGTGATAAATCTGAAAACAAAAGGAACCAATTTCTAAAAAACTGGATCATATTAAACGTGTGAAAACATAAAGAACTAGTGGTAGAGAAAGTGAGTACGGATCGAAGATAATAAAACTGATCGAAAGTCGGAAAGAAAATTTTAAAAACCTCCAGATAAGTGAATGCCTACTGAAAAAGTGCTGAATGACTGGTTAAGCATAAAGTGCATGAAAACCATAATTTCCAAAAAAACATTAACAATATTAAATATGAATAAAGCAGACATAGATATGGGTAATATATTTCCACTATTAATTTATCAATATAATGTTTACTTAGAAAGCAGTATTTGATTAACTACTTAAAATTATTTAGTTTTGTCTTAGTTGAGGTCTGATCAACGTTTGAAAAAATCTATTTTTCTAGATCTTATCCAAAATCTTGATTATACTAGACAAGTTAGATTTGTAACAAATTATAAAGTCTCAAATAAATAACAATAAAAAAATATATAACAACCAGGAGCAAGTGTGGTGAAATTTTTATTTTAAATAAATAAAAACTCTTAATAAAATAAAAAAATTTAATTCTTATGTACATTTCGATTACAAATAATCTTCAGAGAAGATTATTACAAGACGTTTTGATGGTTAAGAGGTTTTATTCTGTTTCTACCATTATCTCCCACCCTCCCTATATATATATATATATATATATATATATATATATATATATATATATATACCTATATCGCAATATGTATTCTTGTGTATTAATAAAGAACTAAGTCAAAATACAAATACAAGAATTATAGTTGAATTTACAATTCAAAGCTTTTCGTTGGCTAACAGTACTAACATTATCTGATATATATATATATATATATATATATATATATATATATATATATATATTAGTTCTTTATATATATATATATATATATATATATATATATTAATATATCTTTTTTAAATTTTCAATCGTGTACAAAATATTTGCTTCCTTTGAACGAGCTTTTTACGTTAATATTCCTTACCACCTTCGTTTTCCGAAACCTATAAGGTTTGCAGATTGCTGTAACTACCCCAGCTGCAAAGGCGGAGCGTGAAAGATGTTCTAGTGCGTTGAAAAGAATACAATCCTGTTTAAAAATCTATATTATCCAAGATTAACCTTTTGCTGCGTGTTCTATTCATAAAGATATAATAACAGAAGTGGCAAACATGTATATTATAGAGTTATCGATGTCTTTGCTAATCGAAAGAACTGGCGAGCTCAACTAATCTAACAGTAACCTAAAATAATAAATTAAAATATATGCTATTTCCATCTTGAGCCATTATGATTTATGAAGTATTTAGTATTTTCACAATCATAATTACCACATGTTATTTTTCATTATTTCTGTTGAACATTCTTTTAAAGATTAGTTGTCCGAAACACAAATCTTTCTGCTAATTGCTGGACTATGTTACAAAGGGAGAATCTGAGAGGTCTTTTAGGGTGTGAAAAGAATAGAGTCCTATTTAAGGATCTGTATGGGCCTAGGCCAAATAATTCTTTGTCTGCGTGTTCTATCCATAAAGATGTAATATTAGAAGAGAAAACTTCATTATAGAGTAATTCATATATTTGCTGAATTGATATATTTTTGGCGATTTGATCTCTAAAATAAAACAACCCATTACCATATCAGCTATTAGCATTGCCAATACCCTTTAAGAAAGATAATTAAATTTGATTAAATTTATGATTTGCGTTTATATATTTCCTTGGATCATATTTTTTCAAAGAAGCTATAAACTGGCTGGTCGAACCACCAGTAAAAATAGTCTGGATCCAAATTTAGAAAATTTGTAGTCTAGATCTAGATTTCTAATTTTAGACTTGTAGTCTAGATCTAGTTTAAATTTAGAAAATTTGTAGTCTAGATCTAGATTTCTAATTTTAGACTTGTAGTCTAGATCTAGTTTAAATTTAGAAAATTTGTAGTCTAGATCTAGATTTCTAATTTTAGACTTGTAGTCTAGATCTGGTTTAAATTTAGAAAATTTGTGGTCTAGATCTAGATTTCTAATTTTAGACTTGTATTCTAGATCTAGTTTAAATTTAGAAAATTTGTAGTCTAGATCTAGATTTCTAATTTTAGACTTGTAGTCTAGATCTAGTTTAAATTTAGAAAATTTGTAGTCTAGATCTAGATTTCTAATTTTAGACTTGTAGTCTAGATCTAGTTTAAATTTAGAAAATTTGTAGTCTAGATCTAGATTTCTAATTTTAGACTTGTAGTCTAGATCTAGTTTAAATTTAGAAAATTTGTAATCTAGATCTTGATTTCTAATTTTAGACTTGTAGTATAGATCTAGTTTAAATTTAGAAAATTTAAATTAAGATTACCAATTTTTTAAAATATGTTTAATGGGTAAAACAATATAATAAATTTGTTCTAAATACGTAAATTAAATTCATAAGAAATGTACTTAGTAGGCAACTTAGTAGGTACATATTTTTATGTTTCACTGACTTTACTGTAAACTAAAAACAATAATAATAAAACTTTCATATTACTAAATTTACTTTGTACGCAATTTTAAGTGATTTATAATTATACTAAAAAAATTATTATCTCAATATTTAAACTCGTATTACAAATATCACAGTTGATTTCGTTATTTTTTGCCTATTTCATTTCACTAGAACGAATAAATATCCGAATAAAAAAAAATTAAACCCAAGTAACTCCTGAGTGGAAAAGTAATATTAACATACATTTCTTAAAGTCAACTCCAACTTACGCCAACGAAAATTTTATTTTAGTTACTTTTATTCAAATAATTACAATTAATATAAATAAATTAACATAATCAATGGGTTAAGAAATCTGTTCTAACACATAACCTATAACATAAAATCAGCTGTTTTATGAAATCATAAGTTACCACTTATTTTATGCCAAATGGGAGGAAATAATTATATTGCATATCTTCCCTCTTTTGTGAAAAGTTTTTCTCACATATAAAGCTATAATTAAATATTTATATTTATAGTAAAAATATTGAAAACAATACCCCAAACCTCAATGCCATAAAAATAATCAAAATTTTAATTTAATTTAATTAGAGAATTAGTATTTTAAAAAACTGTTTTAATATCAACTGTGAGTCATTACAAATTTAAAACCATGTATTTGTACTTAACTGGATGAATAAAAATTATTTTAGTAACGATTGAAAATTTGAACAATTAGGGAAAGTGTGAAGTAACAGAAGGAATTGAATAAGTTTGAAAAATGATTTGAGCACAAGTAGAACAGTTGTTTTACAGCTGTTTTGTGAACAAAGCACGAGAGGCCACGATCTTACAAAACTGGGACAATTACCGAGGGGTTCGTGATGGACTGCATTCTTGCGTACAGCCTCGTTTAAACGAAAACCCTGAAAACATTTATTTGAGAGCCGTGCAGAGGCTTAACGGCGACAATAGATCGCCGATCTCCGCCACGTATCGCGTCTACGTGCCGCTGATAATAGCGAGTTTCGCGTTACCTGGCTGGCACCGTAAGCTTGATTGATACCGGCCCGCAATCCCCTCCGAGCGCGCTGCGGCACGTTCCGATACCAGGGGAAGGTGGCCTGCTTTGACAAATGACGGGGCTTTTATTTATAGCGGTCGCCATTTATCTTGTCGTGCCAGTATTCCATTGTTGCGGAAAGGATCTCGGGATATTGACGTTGGCTTTATGCGTGGCGGACATAATCGTGTGCTTTCCTCGGGGAGAAGTGTTGGACGCTCGCGATGCGATTTATATCTTCTGCGAGGACAATCGGTCCAAAGTAAAATCGCCAGATTTATTGTCTGCACTGGAAACCGTAGGCCGAAAACGCGCGAAAATAAAAAGCTCTTAAAAGTGGTCTTAAATTGGGCAACTGTAATTGAAGCCCAATATGTTACTTGGGGTTTCCATTCTACATAAACTACCAAAACTATGGTAGAACCAGTGGACACACAATAACTACCTCTTATTTAGATTTTGTTGTCAACTGAATAAAAACTGCAAAAGACGAACGCTAGCTTAGAAAAATAGCCAAGACATACATTTCAGTTAAATGATTGGTAATGTGTAATATTCACAACACAATTAGAAATACTCCTGAGAACCTATGTCCATAAATTACTTAATAATTATAAGTTATAAAAGGTGACTACGTAAGAAACAAAGAATCAAATTGTGCCCCAGCATTTGTAAGGTTACAGAAACAGAGTTAGTAGGCATATTACAAGTTTAATTCGAATAAGTTATGAAAAATAAGGTACTTGCGTTATTAGTAGTTTTTGTATGTTATATTCGTATTGTTTGTTTTTCAATTTCTACTATTAGTTCAAACTCTGCCTATATATATTTATATATCGTTCAAATTTTCAATCCGTAATAAAAATACTTTTTTTTAATCTACTCTAGTGAAAATACATTTGGTTAAACTTGTAATGGATGACACTTGATGTTTATACAGTGTTTTCAAATATTAGTTAATTGAATTTAAATATAAAATTGTATAACTACTTCGCTTTCTATTTTTCCATTTAATATTGTGGGTCTGTCATGTACAAACATATTTACATTAATTGTAATTATTTAATAAAATGTAACTAAAATATTTTTTTTTTTTATATAAGTAGGGATTTACTTTAAGACCAGTAATATAACAGAAATAAATTTAATGTCAATTTCTGCTAAGCTCGATAAAGAAAAGTTTTATTTTAGTTACTTTTTATTTTATAATTACAATTAATATAAATATGTATATGCATACGTCAGAATCACAATATTAAGTGGTAAAATAGAAAGAAATTTCCTTTCAATTTTCCTCCCTAAACTGTGTATGGTGTTGAACTATTATTTTTGTTTGTTACTATTTATTCACTTCCTTTCTTTCGTTTCTAATTTACGAAGCTGATGGTGGTTTATAATTTCTCATTCTATCAATCTCTTGTATTGCTTCATCCTCGTAAGAAACCATTCTCTTATAATTTCATATACATCTTAAATAATAGATTTCTAACAATGGGAAAGTTGGCTCAGTGCAATAGTGCTAAATTTCAAACATGTAGATCTTCAGTTCAAATCCAACCGTGACATCAAGATTTTTAAATTTAATAATTGAATAAATATTTGAAAAAACGTTATTTACATCATGTCACATCCACTACAAGTTTAAAAAGATGTATTTGAATTTAAGTGGATGAATAAAAACGTATTTTATTAACGATTTAAAATTTGTACAAAATATACGTAATGAGAGTGTGAGCTAATTAAAGGATGAAAACATATTATTTATTTTAATTCGCCCATCTTATGTAACTTATAACTTTAAAATATTCATTTAAAATTGTCCGTTTGTCATTAGAATTAATATTCTGAAAGTCATAAATTAAATTTACCCAGTTAAAACACTTGAATGTTTTATAAGCATATTAGTTTTGATATTTTAAAGAGCATCTATTAAGAAAGGTGGCTTTACGTGAGAAGAATAAAATTCCAGTTAAATATATTTTCTTCCAGATGGCTGTACTTTGTATAGGCAGTGAGAGACCTTAATGCAATATTGTCAAGTTACTGTTTTTTTGTATAACTTATTTTTCTTATTGTTCAGTATTTAAACTAGAATTTTCATATATTTTTTTTAACATGCATAGTAATATTTTGCTCGACTTAATTATTAAAACATAGAGTAACAACATTTTACAGGAAACAGAGCATATTTTGTTTCATGTCAGATCTTTAGTATGAAACTATTTACATTGTGTTGTAGTGCATCCTCGTTTGGAATAACAATAATTTTTTTTTTCTAAAAATGAAGAGATTTAAATTTTACTTTAAAAACTTATTAACAACCAATCTGTATTTGCAGGATAATATGTCATTTATTTTTAGGAAAAGAAGACACCTAACAAACTATCTTACCGCTCCAGAGCGGATAGTTCATTGACAAATTTACGACGGTTTTGTGGAATTGTGAAATGAATATGGAAGACAGCTGGGTTTCTTGTTTTATATTTAAATTGCATTTGAATTTATTCCCAGAATCTAATGTCAGACTGCAAGTTCTTTATCCGTCATTGTATGGTAACGATGCTAACAAAATAACGAGAACTGCTTCGGATCTTAAGCTTAACCTCAGCATAACCTTATATGCAGCCATTTGCTCTATCTGATCTGTCAGATGTCGCTAATGAAACATGCAGCGAGTAGGTTTATCTAAATATTATTTATTGATAAGAAAAATATAAATGAATGTACTAAACTCCCTTAAAAAAGTACTCGTTCATAAAGAATAGTTTTAAAAATTCGAATAAAACCTAATTTATTCCAATGACCCAATGCTATTCGTTACAATAAGACCTAACACAATGTAAATAAAGGTGTTTGCCTGATAAAAAATATTAAATAAGAGTTTGATTCAATATTGTAAGTACCGTTACTTTCTAGCGATAAAATCCAAAAGTTATTCAACTTATGATTGTAGGAAATATCATACGAAAGTTTTTAGAGATAACCTCTAAATAACCCTAAAGTTAGGACGAAAAACAGGTCTTAGATTGTACCAACTACTCGAACGTCTTGGGAACAATCCGTTTATAGTTTAAAATCTGTCGAGCAAAGTTCTTAATATTATTTACATTATTGTAAGTTCAGTTGCTATTGTATACTAGAAACTATAAAACACAACTCTCAAATTTTATGAACCTATAAATATCTCTTTACTATAAACAGCAGATAAAATGAATATTTCTCCAAATACTTAAAAATCTCAAGTGTTTTTTTAGAGTTTCATAGAACAAAAGTCTTTGGGAAAAGTTCGAATGAATGATCAACTTAAACTGCAATCGGAGCTGTCTAAAAGATTAAGTGTTGGTAATTTAAGTTTGGAATTCGCAAGTTAGAGTGCTAAGTTGTTGCAGTTCTGTCCTTTTGTTAAACTTTATACAAGTAATCTTTCCGATTTCAAACTTTGATTCCCAGTTTCGCACTCGAATGCCTTTCCCCGGATGCAATATAGACGGTTAATCAGTCAACAGATTGAGTTGAAAAGTTAATCCAAGGGAAATGAACTTGATTTCTTCAGTTAAATATTTATCTAACTAACTCAAAACCTAACCGTACTGACCTTTGCGCTCACTGGTGATATAAATGCGGAATACTCCACGTTCCGGAAATATAAAATTATGCTGTAATTTCATAATACATTCAAAATAAGTGCAAAGATAAAATAAGTGTCCTAATTTCTTCTCATATTTTGTAAGCAATATTATTTTGTAAATTAAATTATAATTTATAATAACATAACTTCAAAAGTCACGGTCATTCCTAACAACTTAATATACAGGATTTATTTTTATCGGGGTTTAACACGAAACTAACTTTGCTTCTGTAATGTACAAAACGGGATTGATTGTATGAAAAGAAATCAATTTAAAAATGAACTCTTTAAAAGTAAAGTACAAAATATATGGAATAATTTCAATACCTTTTGAACAAATTATTAAAATAAGGAATTGTAAAAAGCATTGAATTTACTCAAAATTACTAAGTACAGTACTAGGGCATTTCAAGTTTAAATAGAAAATAAATGAATACGTAGTGGAAGAAATAATATCTCAAAACACTTGAAGATTGTGATTTACAATTACAATTCTAAACGCATATAAAGGTGATACACTGAGAATATAATGAACCGCATTGCAAGGCTAAGATACTTTGCCCGAGTCTAATTTATATTCTATTACTGCAAATACGTTCGGTCGCTGAGATATTTATATATAAGCTGCACAAGATGAGAGCCTTTGTAGTCTCATGTTGCAAAATATTGTTGGCGATTGTTGACAATGTGCGGGGGTCCTTGCGTTTGTCGCTGGCTGCAATTAGACGACAAAAGCTGGCATAAACCATCGGCTTCAAGGTGTTTGTGCTTCAAGGTGGTTGATGATTCACGACGCTGGGTTGTATGACTTGTTGAGCTCCATGTGGAGACATTAACTTTAGTAAGCTTCAACGTGTTTCTATCTACGTCCACTCAAACAATGGGGATCTTAACGGTTGTATAGCATTGGTAGTTATAGAGGTTGAAAATGAAAACATTGTGTTCAATATATTCCTAATTCTGTTTGAATTATTTTATCTGATATTTATAAAATCGGTTGTTTATAGTTTTAGCTCATGTCGAGAGTTGTGATTAGTCACATCTCGTACTTACTAGTCGACGCTCACTCTTGGGTTTTCAGCCATTAGGCGACGCGTTGGCCAGTATACTGCTTCTACAGCCTGTTTTCTTCCTAAATGAAGAGATCGAGGGCCGGTCATTGATGTTTTCTGCATCCAGTGTTCCAAACCCACACAGCCGGGGTCCAGAGTTGGAGGAATCTTGATCCGGTGTAGGTGGGAATCCAAGTAGTACGGCCCTGCCTTCAAGTAGCAATACGCACGGAGTTGGGTAAGTCTGATAGGGCTCAGAGTAACAACGTCCTGCTATCTTTTGCCCAATGATTGTTGAAGGAGGCACATTTCTAATTATTGTATATTATCTAATATTCAGATGTCAGTTCACAAAATAATTAGATGGAGTGTAGGTTAACTAACCTTTAGATTATTTCTTTGTTAAATCATTACTTCTTTCATTTTTTTAATGCTAACTCGAACCTTATAGACTTTTATTGTTACATTTCTTACTTGTTATCAAACTTACATTATATTGTTGGTTGGTTTGGAATCTAAACCAAACTTTACGGAATGCTTGAATTGTCTTTCCAATGTCTTGAGCAATACCAGAGTATAAACTTTCCTCTGTAGGATGGTTCAAATGGTGAAGGCTGCAGGAAATGTTGGATACACGTGTGGTGTAAGTTCTTGGTCGAGGCAGTTGCCACAGTTTTGATATTTTTTAGTCCCATCTGCTGAAATTTTCATGTTTTTATGATGGTTTTAGTCTGATGAGAGCGGCGGCTGATTTCCTGTCAATATTGAGATGAGTTAATTGATTATGTGGTTTGCTTCTCGAGGGGCTAATTATTTTTGATTTTGCAAAAGCATTTTCATCTGCCAGGGATATTAGAGTTGTGTTTTGATTTAGACTTCTGGAGTGTTTAACTAAGGAGTCAGCAATTTCATTGAGTTCTAGGTTCACACGGGCAGGAATCCATTGTAAGGTGCATTTTTTCTGGAGACGTAGTTGTCCACAAGTCGTGTTAGGATACTCAACGTTAGAGTTGAAGTACCTTTGCTGAGGGTTTGTAAGGCAGACCTGCAGTTGCTGAAGATGGTGACACCACTGCTGTAGATGACCTAGATATCTATGGAAATGGCGGTCAGCTACCCTGTAAAGATAGACGCAATTTTTCCTGCACCAGTTATGATTTCTAATCTTTGGCCATCAGGAAGGAGCAAAATACTCTCGCGTTACACTGTTTTAAAATATGATACTGATAAAATTACAATAAAGGTGAATAATTGGAATTGTAATCTAAATGGTATTCAAATTTCCGAAAATATAGAACCTTATGGAGAATCTTCCGGTGAGTAGAAAGTAAATAAATGATTTTTAAAATTAATTATGCATTGTACAATCCAGGTGAGTGCCAAGAGGTAGGAATCCACAAAACAAATCCTGTGGTTGGGATGGGAAGAGAGTACAAAGGCTATAGCTAAGTGCTCTACACCGATAAGGTACCTCCGAGTTTCATAATAATAATGGTGCAGAATTTAATTACATCATAAGAAATAATTCGTAACAAATTTGCAGTTTTAAAACAATTATAATCCATTTATTTTACCTTTATAATACTGCTTTCAGAGTTTCTTGGTATTGGAATAGGAACCGATTGTCTCTACAAAAGCAGTTTATACAGTTCCTGCATTATCCCGTAACGGCGCACAGTGGCTTTCCAACATCGGCTTCTTTACCTAAATACCCCGCTAAGTATTATAGTTTGCAATACCGCAACTTGCTATTATCTCATGTCATTAAATGCATTACGGAATGCTTAAGTAGAAGATCGATATCCCTCCCTCTGTAATTACACACTAAGTAAATATTTAACTTACACTATCTATCTTGTGGATTGGATTCTGCAGCTAATGGTTGTTATAATGCACTGGTAAACGAGGACAAATTATCAATATTACCACTAATTAAATAATCTGGTATTAAAGTCTTTATTTACCAATGATAATACATTATACGAATACGATCTTATTTATATGATAAGGAAATTGCAGTAGGAATATGTGGGAACAGGCTTAACAATTAACATTCCAAAAAGTGAATATTTAATAATAGGCAAAGACGAAATTTGTGACATTAGCTTAGAAAACAGCGACGTTAAGGGAGTACAAACGTGTAAACATCTAAGGGGCGATCTTTTATAAGTAAGGCGGTAATGAGGATGAAATCAGGGAAAGAATACAAAATGGCAGACCATTGACAAGAATCTTAAATTCTCTTCTCTAGCAAAATACAATCACGAAAGAAACAAATTTATAAAAATATTGTTCAGAGCGTTACACTCTACGGTTCAGAGAAGTATGGTGCCATCAAAGCTAATATTAACAAACCAATGACGATGGAAATGAACTATTTACGACGAAACTGCGATAAATAGAGACTTGAAAGGATCAGTAATGAACAAATTTGTAACGAGGTGAAAATGGGTAAAAGTATAATGAAAGACTTAGAAAGAAGGAAATTGACATGTTTTGAACAAGTAAAGATGATGGCAGAAGACAGGTGGCCGCGAAAGGTACTAGAGCGGATTTCCCCTGAGAAAAGAAACAGAGGACAGCCACGAAGAAGTTGGCGCGTTGACATTCGGCGAGGCAATGACTGCAAGAAATCTAAAAGAGGCATTAACATGGAGAGGTATCACAAAAGATTTTAGAAATTGGGAACGGAGAGATCCGTAATAGATCTATTATATAAATAATCTATTATAACTCCGCCATAAGCGGTCCCAATAACGGTTGAAAAAAAATTAGGAAGGAAAGAAAATGGCTGGTAAGGTAATAGAAGGCTGTATTAATGTCGATAAATGCATTCTTAAAGTACTACGAAAACCCAAACTGTCATCTCTGCCAGCAAATCCAGGTCTAGAATGAATTAGGGTAAAGGCGAGTATCCAACGCTTCCAAACTGAATGTCTCACTAAGGGTAGAAGGCCCCTTCAGTCATTTTCCTGGTCCTCTATGTTAGGGATAGAGCGATGGGCCTGCTCCTCATTCTCTGGAGAATTTTCAAATTTGTACAAAATATTCGAACAAGCCTCATATATGAGCTCTACCAAATAGCTATGGACAGAAGAGATATAGAAGAAGAAGATTCACGGCAAAAAAAGAAACAATGGGGATCGATTTGGTAAATAAAGTTGCTGGATTTATGTAATCAATTATTTTAAAACAGAAGCTCATATTGTATAAAATATCATATACAGTGTTTGCTAGTTACATTTAAAGCATTTTGACCAAATAATTAATGATTTTATTTAAACAGATTATTATATAGAAAACACGTGTGATATTCATCTTTAAATATTGACACAGAGAATTAAAATACTAAAAGTGTTTTATATAAAATGAATAAACTTATAGAATTCCTCAAAGACACGACCATATCTTCATTGCAAAACTTTTGTTCTTCTTTACGTTGTTGTTGGACACATGAGTTCATTTGATACACCAGTGACCTATCGATACCTCGAAAGTAATTTGGAGCCGCATCAGCGTAAAACGGCCGTAACACTTAAACATGTAATGTTACCCGTTTTATTAAGTAATAAAGTATTCAACTCCCAAACTTTGTTATATATTGCCCCCCCCCCCCACTCCATAAACGCAAAGTTACCCTTGTTCCAGAAGCGCAGCTTTGTGCTGCCATTCGTGGAAGACGTTATACTGTGAGTATATAGTAGGATGAATCGAAATATGTGAGGGCAAGTTTGTCTAGATACGACATGAGCTTCACCTACTTAATATTACACTTAAGGTTAATGTTATACTAAGACTCCATTTATCACATAAATAGTAGACCTACAATTTCAACTTTAATCAATTATTTTTAATTACTTGTTAGTATGCTCCTTTAAAATAACACAAATATTATAAATAAATTTTAAAATGAAATTTTGAGTAAATTAATTATTTAACCTTTAACAGGAAAAACAAAAATTGTATAATCCTTCAGGAAAATTTAACCTTTTAAACTTAGGCTAATTCTCTCATTGTATTGGGCATTCGCACCCTCAATATAGTGGGATATTCATGGCATACATGGCTATAGTTCTACCTATAAAGCCAATTTGGATATAAAAGAAAAACTATAGATAAATTAAATAATAGTATAATAAGAAAACAGAAACTCGAAAATAACTTTGTACCTAATAAGACAGAAAGTATTTGGACAACTTTCACATTCACTGGTAACGAAATAAATAAAATTACAAGATTATTTAAAGAAACAAATTACATATAAAACTGATAATAAAATTAAAAATGTAATAAACAATAACAAAAATCAAAATAATATGCACGAAAGAAATGGAGTATATAACATAAAATGTCAAACTTGTAATAAATTATATGTAGGACAAACCAAAAAGAAATTAAAAGAAAGATACAAAGAACATTTAAACTCTTATATCAAACCAAACATATACAAATACAATTTAGCTACGCATTGTATTAATAATGGACATGAGTTTCCGGAAATAGAAAATATGAAATTAATAAAAGAATTAAATAAAGGATTAAAAATAAATATATTTGAAACATTGGAAATTTATAAGCATAAAGTTAAAAACAAATTAATTGATGAACAAATTCAAGTGAGATCAAGGCACCAAACTATTTATAAAGTCGTTGATGTTATAGAAAAATTTACATAAAGTGCAATACTTATAAACATATGATTCTTTGTAGCACATATGATTTAATTTTGTAAAAGTATTTTATTAGATAATTATTTTCCTGAAGATGCTGATACTATTTTATCGGCGAAAAGCTTTGAATAAATATATTCATTAAAAGTATTCTTGTTTATGAAATATTTTTAATTTATTAACTATATTACAAGAAAACATATCACCATATTTAATATATATATATATATGCCACCGGTTGATTCACAATTTTTAAAATAATTCTCAAAATATAAAAAAAACTGAAGGATTAATTTAAAAGCGTTACTAAAATGATCGTGTCATATAGTCTAATCAATAAATAAATTGACAATTGAGAGAGTTTAACAAGCTATAGGAATGTGTCGCTTACACTACTGTTCAACCAAGTACACTGAGCGGCGTAAAACTAAAAAAATAGTGTGAATACAAAGCACACGAAGAAACTGTAAAACTCTTGTTGCATTATTTCTGTTATGTCTTTGTTCAATAACTTTTTTTAATCGAAAATAAATATTTTTTAATATCGCATAAATTTGATTTCGTTTACGTTTTTACACTAACAAGTCAGAAAGCGTGTGCAATAAACATTAAAAGATAATAAAGTCCAGCGGAGAGACAGCGCCTTAAATAGAGGCCGTGTTGTACTGAAGCCATGCACAGGTTGGTGTAATTTGTTATTAACTCCGTAATAATCGATTACATCCACAATTAAATACAAATAACCCCGCTTGCATCATGGCAGTTCGTATTTCACGCCGCCTTTCTAAAGTCCTTGTTCCGTGGCGTTTTACAACACCCCAGCATCCGTATCGGCGAATCCAGTAAACTTGTGGAGTCACGGTTAAAGTCCAATAGCTTGGGAGAAAACATCAAGAGTACCATTTTATGCGCCAAAATAAACAGTACTGAAACAGTTGTAAGATTTTATTTTATTTACATAGTTTTATAAACACATACAACTATAAAGATGCTAAATCAGTTAGACTCGGGTATAAACATGTCATGTATGACCTCAGTACAATTTCAGCAACAATCGCTAATTTCTTAAAGGTTTTGGTGAAAAGGGGTTGTTTAGTATTAGTTATACACATGGTTGGTTTTTCTTGTAGTTGGACGATGGGGGATGGTGGGTCATCATGGAAAATCTTCTCCTTCATCACTCCCCAGACATAGGCGTCAGGTAGTGTAACATTGGGAGAGTTGGCTGGGTAAGGAAAGTTTGTTCTGAAGGAGATGAGGCGGTTGCTAAAAGTTTCTGGAAGGAAAGCCATGTTTTCTAAGGCAGTGCGGCTGGTTGCGTCATCTTGCTGGAACCATTGTGAACGAAAAGGCAGGTTTCGTACACAACAATATCTTCTAAGGTTTGCTATAAAATGACCAAGATGACTTTATATCCGAGAGATGGCAACTACAGCTGATTCAGTATCAGTACTGTTTATTTTGACGCACAGTACTTGAACACAAACTTCAATAATAATTGGAATATAGTCCTGGACCTAAGAATAACATTAAGGATTGTAAGCTTTCATTGTTAGGACAGAAAATATTGAAAGTAGCTTCTTATATACTTGTTAACAATCCAGAATAATTTGTTGAAATAAAGGCCCAAACCTAAGAATAACATTAAGGATTGTAAGCTGTCATTGTTAGGACAGAAAATATTGAAAGTAGCTTTTTATATACTTGTTAACAATCCAGAATAATCTGTTGAAATAAAGGCCCAAACTTAATAATAACATTAAGGATTGTAAGCTTTCATTGTTAGGACAGAAAATATTGAAAGTAGCTTCTTATATACTTGTTAACAATCCAGAATAATTTGTTGAAATAAAGGCCCAAACCTAAGAATAACATTAAGGATTGTAAGCTGTCATTGTTAGGACAGAAAATATTGAAAGTAGCTTTTTATATACTTGTTAACAATCCAGAATAATCTGTTGAAATAAAGGCCCAAACTTAATAATAACATTAAGGATTGTAAGCTGTCATTGTTAGGACAGAAAATATTGAAAGTAGCTTTTTATATACTTGTTAACAATCCAGAATAAGTTGTTGAAATAAAGGCCCAAACTTAATAATAACATTAAGGATTGTAAGCTGTCATTGTTAGGACAGAAAATATTGAAAGTAGCGTTTTATATACTTGTTAACAATCCAGAATAATCTGTTGAAATAAAGGCCCAAACTTAATAATAACATTAAGGATTGTAAGCTGTCATTGTTAGGACAGAAAATATTGAAAGTAGCGTTTTATATACTTGTTAACAATCCAGAATAATTTGTTGAAATAAAGGCCCAAACCTAAGGAATAACATTAAGAATTTCAAGATTCCGTTGATGAAACCGATGTCATTGAACATGCCTTTAATGTCAAGATATGTATTGTCAAGTACTTAGACAACAATGTCTCGTTATAGTCTGGGTATTTCCCTTTGTTTTCCAAGTTGCTGTGTTATCTCGTTAAAAGCAACGAAAAGTCACTAACATCAATGTATACCTATACCAACGGTATAACTATACCTTACATCCTGCTATACCCATGAGACACATTTCCATTTTTCATAGGTTTCATTTGGTTTCAACTTGGTTACATTTACAGTTTTGATTACTCATCGATTCTAAAAGCCAAAACGATATCTTGTAAACTGTAACTCGATACAATACACTTTAATACTAAATTTACATTTAATAGTGAATAGCTACGTACATAAAAAGTCTTTTGAACAGATTCCTATTCCTACTTGGGTCAACCAAATAAAATTCTCTCTCTCTCTCTCTCTCTCTCTCTCTATATATATATATATATATATATATATATATATATATATATATATATATATATATTGTTCAAATTCTCAATCGTTAATACAATACTTTTTATTAATCCACTCAAGTTGAAATACACATTTTTTTGTAATGGATTAATGAATGAATGTTTGAAAAAAAAACTATATTAACATCAAGTGCCATCCACTACGAGTCTAAAAAAAAATAAACTTGAGTGGATGAATAAACGTATTTTATTAATGATTTTATTAATTTGAACAAAGTATATATATATATATATATATATATATATATATATATATATATATACACATATATATATATAGATATATGCACATATATATATATATATATATATATATATATATATATATATATATATATATATATATATATATATATATATATATATATATATATATATATATATATATATATATATATATATATAGAGAGAGAGAGAGAGAGAGAGAGAGAGAGAGAGAGAGAGAGAGAGAGAAAGAGAGAGAGAGTGTGTGTAAGAGAGAGAGAGAGAGAGAGAGGAAAAAACTATTAGTAGGAATTGAAAAATTGTAGTTTCAATAAAATGAACTAGTAAAAAAATTTTACAATCTCTTTAACCTATCTCTTTTACTTCTATCAAGTTGGCATTGCTTAATAGATATTTTTAAGAAAATAGCAATGCATAAATATCATTAAAAGGATTACTGTTGTTAATAATTATCAATATTTTAATTTTTTATTCATTTTTAGTTTTTATATTTTAATTTTTATCATTATTTTTTCGAGAGTTTTTTTATTATTTATTTCCGTTTCACCTTGGTACACAAACTAACGTGTTGTCGCCACGACCTCTTTCTTCTGGATCGTATCTGTGCGCAGAGCTTAACAAAACAAAACACATCCGTGGCTTTTAAGATTAATTAGTCGAGGACAAGGTAATTTATTGGAATGTGGAATACTGGAACACGCAAGTCAGAGCGCCCCGCTGTATATCTCGGAGTGTTTACAGTTTAGTTTGAGCAGGGTGATAGAATTTCTCTCTTAATATCTCTTTTGGTTTGTGTTATGCTTACATTTGGTGTGTGTAAATAAGAACTCTTTATGCGTTCATATGCTGTGTGTAAATAAGAAGTTTTCGAAAGCGTTAAACCACGCCCTGCAGTTTAGTTTGCGCGCAATACATATTGTATTTACACAATACAAAGCATAATCAAACTGAGTGATATAAAATGTTTTCTCTTTGAATTAATTTTATTTATTACACATTTACGTCGTAAAGTTGTTTTATTTATTTTGTAAAGTTTGCATTTGAATAAATATTGTTCAATCAACACATAAAAATATTGGTTACTGAGCTTCCATTTAAAAGCTTTTAAAAACATTACTTGTTTTAACGTAACTTACGTATCCTCAGTTATACACTGGTAATAACTTTAGATAATTATAAAACTCCAATCATATTTATTTTTTTATTATTATTTCTGTAATTTTTATATTAATTTATTAATTAATCTTTTATTCATTCAGTATTAATTTTATAAATAATACAGATACACTTCTGGTTGCATTTATATGTATGCACTCTGAACTGGCTTCGACATTCCAAACGATTATAGATCTATTTGTGACAAATCTCGTTGAAAAATGTCATACTTTTCTTAAACTCGTTCATTTTTATTGCTATAAGTAATTATTGTATAAGTAAGTGAATACTTTAGAACTTTCTGATGCGTTTCGAAACAATTGTTTCATTGACGATTTCACTTTACTCCTAAGTAGAGTGTCACCTTCGTAAATAAAACGATTATATCGAAACGCATCAGCAAGTTCCAAAGTATTCATTTAGTTACGCAATAACTACTTACAGTTTAAACAGTGAATTCAAGATGATTACAACAAGCAATATTTTAATTTTTTTTTAGTGGTTAAAAAACGTGTGTCTAGTAAAATGTTATTTTGTATTTTTCAATTTCTTTTACAATAGGAAATATTTGATCCCAACTACCCCAAATGTGTGGGGGGAACGGGTCAAAATATATTTTTTACTTTTTACATTAAAATTTTGTTTACATTTATCATAGCGTATTCCAACAATCATATGTTATCACTAATAAGATTTTACGACAACTAACTGACTTCTAAAAGATGATTCACACTTTTTTTATTTCTTATTGAATTCATTTGGATTACTTTAGGTCACCTATGGGAGATCCCTTAGGCGACCTGCAACCTCGTTTCTCCCTAATAAGCGTATAAATGTTCGCTTTTAACTAAAACTAAAATCCATTTCTAGATGAAATTCGTTAATTTAAAAACTAAGTTTGTTTCATATTCATTTACTTGATTATTACATCATTTCCATTATTATAAAACCAAATGAAAATATTAATGGAAAAGAACGTTTTTCCCAAGTTTTACGCTGCTTTGCATTCAAAACGTATAAAACTTGAAAGATTCGTGTTTGCTTATGAATATAAAATTGCAAAGAGAATGGGAATTTATTATAATTCTGTGTTGGAAAGTTGTATGACCAACTTCGTGTAAATAATCACTACGGTATTCTGAAAGTGGCAAACAAATTCACGGTCGATCTACTAAAACTTTATTTACTTTATCAAAAGCAGATGCCTTTAAAACATTCCTACTTGTTTCTATTAGTAAAATATTTATATAAATAATTTCAACCTAGATAATTAAAATACAGTGATATGGTAAATAATAATTGAGCTGGCTTGTGAGTTAAAGTTATAAGCAAATAACTGCACAAGAACTCACACAAAATGTACTTTATTGTAATACGCGATTCAATGACTTATGCTGCCATCATTAGTGACACTGTTACAAATTTACAGCTGCATCTAAAGTTGCAGTTGTAGTTAGTTGCAGTTATAAATTTTAGTAGTGTCACTGATGATGATGGAATAAGTAATTGAAACGCGTATAGCAATAAAGTATATTGCTTTGTGAGTTCGTGAGCAGTCATTTATTTGTTTTTTCAGAGACAATTTTCAATAGTTATTAACTGCTCTGAATTATTTTTAAATATTAATCGTTTATGAGTAGTACTATCTATGCTCATTTTAGACAATTACTTTAAAAAGATTTAACGCTGTTTATAATGCTCGAGACACATCAGTTACTACACGACTACAGGCATTTAGGTTGCGGTGCATTACACTCCTTTCTCAGCCTATTCGCGTCGTCAATACTAACATGTTTCTCCATACACGACCTTTCCTATTTCCATAACTTTCAACACAGACTTACAATACATTTGGGGAATCGAGTACCAATGATAAAAAAGGATATAAATTTAAAAAAGATATAAATGATATTTTTTACCAATTTTATCAATGATAAAAAAATATAGAGTATGAACGACATTCAATGAAACTTAAATTATCCATAATTTTTTCGGTGTATATTAATTTCTCAGTATTTAACCATA
Source organism: Prosapia bicincta (assembly GCA_036971475.1). NCBI lineage: Eukaryota > Metazoa > Arthropoda > Insecta > Hemiptera > Cercopidae > Prosapia > Prosapia bicincta. Next base: position 41,838,587 of record JBAIZL010000009.1, on the reverse strand, counting down.
ATATATAATTAACTATCCGAGCCTTGTGAAATATGAAATACATTTCAATGGAAAACATTTTTGGAGAAGATGTTGTAGGTACACATTACAGGATCAATTAAGAACGACCAGAATCAGATAAGTATTGAATGTAGAGACATCACTTACAGACAACATAGAAAGAAAGCAGCTTTCCTGGTGTGGTCATATGGGAAGAATGACGGATGATAGATTGGTATTAACATCTTAAAATGATCCCAAAATCATCTGATTGGATCCCAAAATGACAATGAAGGAGAGAGCGACCAAGTAAATCATGGTATAGAGGGATTGGAATAAAATAGATATAGAAGATTCATGGCGAAACAAGATACAATAGCGTTCGAATTGCGATAATGGCCAATAAAGTCGCTGGATATGTATATATATGAAATAAATTTTTTGCCATTAGATATCCTTCACCAGGTTGTTAGAATAACAAAGAAAAATAATGTCAATCACAATATTGATAAACTTAAAAATTATAATAACAATAATAATTTTAAATTTTTTTTGAAGTTATAGTAGAATTTTATATACTTATATTACAACCATGCATAAAAATATGTGTACACTCTCAGTAATGCCTTATATAATAGAAACCAGATCTACTAAAAAAAACGAAGTACAATCAAAAATATCAGTAATAGCCTGCAAACCTAAAAACCGTCTCAAGAAAGCTAAACATTACCGAATACGATGAGATAATGTAAGCGAAGAACGAGACATACATGAATTAGTATTAAAGGAGAAGTGGTTGAAGAGAGCATATAAATACAGTAAGTAAAAATCATTAACACCAAAGATACAACCCTAAAAACCATAACAAATAAAGTCAAACATTATTGAATAACATATGACAACGTAGAAGAACATAAAGACGTACAGAAAGTAGTAGCCTATTAATAAAGAAGAGATTGGAAAGAGATATAAATAGAATAATTATCAATCATAAACACCAAAGGTACAACCATAAAAACCATAACAAAGAAAGTCAACATTTCCGAATAACATATGATAACGTAAGAGAACATGAAGTCGTACAAAAAGTAGTAGCCTATTAAAGGAGAAGAGATTGGAAAGAGATATAAATAGAATAATTATCAATCATAAACACCAAAGATACAACCATAAAAATCATAATAAAGAAGGTCAAACATTTCCGAATAACATATGATAACGTAAGAGAACATGAAGTCGTACAAAAAGAAGTAGCCTATTAAAGGAGAAGAGATTGGAAAGAGATATAAATAGAATAATTAACAATCATAAACACCAAAGATACAACCGTAAAACCATCTTAAAGGAAACCAAACATTACCGAATAAGATGAGATAACATAAGAGAATAACAAGGCGTACGTGAAGTAGTATTAAAGGGGAAGATATTGGAAAAAGATATTCTAGCTATCATAAACACCAAAGATACAACCGTAAAACCATTGTAAAGGAAACCAAACATTACCGAATAAGAAATGATAACATAAGAGAATAACAAGGCGTACGTGAAGTAGTATTAAAGGGGAAGATATTGGAAAAAGATATTCTAGCTATCATAAACACCAAAGATACAACCGTAAAACCATCTTAAAGGAAACCAAACATTACCGAATAAGATGATATAACATAAGAGAATAACAAGGCGTACGTGAAGTAGTATTAAAGGGGAAGATATTGGAAAAAGATATTCTAGCTATCATAAACACCAAAGATACAACCGTAAAACCATTGTAAAGGAAACCAAACATTACCGAATAAGATGAGATAACATAAGAGAATAACAAGGCGTACGTGAAGTAGTATTAAAGGGGAAGATATTGGAAAAAGATATTCTAGCTATCATAAACACCAAAGATACAACCGTAAAACCATCTTAAAGGAAACCAAACATTACCGAATAAGATGAGATAACATAAGAGAATAACAAGGCGTACGTGAAGTAGTATTAAAGGGGAAGATATTGGAAAAAGATATTCTAGCTATCATAAACACCAAAGATACAACCGTAAAACCATTGTAAAGGAAACCAAACATTACCGAATAAGAAATGATAACATAAGAGAATAACAAGGCGTACGTGAAGTAGTATTAAAGGGGAAGATATTGGAAAAAGATATTCTAGCTATCATAAACACCAAAGATACAACCGTAAAACCATCTTAAAGGAAACCAAACATTACCGAATAAGATGAGATAACATAAGAGAATAACAAGGCGTACATGAAGTAGTATTAAAGGAGAAGATATTGGAGAACAGGAGAAAACCATGTAAATAAAATGAACAAAGAATGCACGTCAAATTATGAGTATGATCAGGAAGAGGCAGGGAAGGAGGAGGCTTGGGGACTCTCCAGGATGTACAGCAGAAGCAACAGCTGAAGGTAAGATGCGACAGCAGAATGAAATAAAGAAGGCCGGGGTGGAAGAGGATCTTACCGTTGGTGGAACTTGCGGTGCTGGTATGTTGTTTGCATACGAAACGTAACACGGTAAGTTTTAAGGCTGGCTTAACTAAAGTGGATGGTCATAAACGTGGACCTGTACGATTCGTTAAGTTATGCCCAAATGACTCAATTAAAGGTATTTTAGGTGACTTAAGGGTAGTTTAATACAAGTAAACGTAAATAGAAACTAGAAAAAAATTATATTTTTTTCAATCAAGCCTAATTGGCGACAGGATAAATAAAAAAATAATTAAACTAGATTCGAAACTATGTCAAAATAGTTTATAAAATACCTTAACTTGTAGTAAGAGAGACGATGAGGGAAAGGATAGATAAAGGCTTTAGAAGGGAGGAAATGCAAGAAGACGCGCTGTGGGGAATTATTGTTCGAACATCTGCTTTAGAAGAATCCAGTCAATCCTGAATTGTATAACCTAACATAATCAACGTAAATTATGACTACAAATAAATGGAAGAAATATACCACAACTTTTTAATTTTAAATGTATAAAACTTCTAAACTATAAAAATGTTTTTGATTTAAATCCTTATATGCGTTTCTATTGCAAAGCAATCATCTTCAGCGTAATGATTACAAGATCTAATGTAGCTCTTGTAATAATTTCCTCAGAAGATGATTGCATTGCAATCTAAATGTAGCCTACATAAAAATTAACAACGAACGTTTTTGTGGTTAGGAGGTTTAATTTATTTGTAATTAATAATTACATTACAGTTGTTGTATTACCACTTGTGCCTATTACGAAACTTATAAATGTCATAAAATAAGGATTGTAATATAAACTTGGAAAAAGGTTTTATAAAAATTTGACATGTTTGTCTGATTTTAAATTAAACTCCAACAAGTATCCAAGTAGGATGAAATTAAACATAATAGGCTAATTAAAACGTAGGTTTGCAATATATATATACCTGATCCACAAGACTCCCATGGTAAATACATTCTTAAAATCTGTATAATTAATAACATCGGCAAAGAATCCGAAAACCTTTGCCAAACACACGTTCGGGCAAGACTCGTAAAATAAAATCACCTTATTTAGGTTTACGTTTTATCAAAAAGGGCAGCCTAATTAATTAGGGAACTCATTACGGCATGCGAGCGGTCGCGGATTCCCCGCATATTCTTTAATCGATACGGCTGCGTTGGTATTCAGTAAGTGGTAATATTGTTTAGAATATAAGTAAACATTATATTACTTTACATTCTTTACATTGCCTAAGGGTCCAATACTTTGTGTTTAATAAAGGGTCCAACCATAGAGAGTTTTATTGCGAATTTTTTAAAGTAAAATTATTTGAAAATATAACGCTCCTGTATTTTTACGATATTAATATTTTTATAAATCATGTAGCATCGGAATTAATAAAACCAAAGCTACGTCTTTTAATTAATGCGTTACTTGTAGACATACTCCTTTATCCATGCTTTGATATTGTGTTAAATATACCGTTATATAAAATACAAAATGGCGCAAGAACACTAACACAGTGTCTGCTTTCGTCGCAGTAATGCAGATTTAATAATTCCGGATTAAAACACGTTTAATTCTAATCCGGTTCCAACTGGAGAGCCGACAGTTTGCACGTTTATATCTAGGTACATTTTAATTACTTCAACGTTAAGGCCGATGTATAACTTATCTGTGAACAGTTTCTAATGAAATTAACACAGATAATAATTATGCCAACGATTTTAACGCTGAGTCAAGTAATGATAAATGGAAGCTGGGAACTCGTTCCGTGTTAGCATAACGGCGACATAACTCTGTTTATCGTTAAATTCACTTGGCAGCAACGTAGTGATAGTCGTTCATGAATCAGATGACGTGTCAGTTTAGCTCAGATACGTCAGGTGTTACACTTTGTCGAAGGAAACTAAATTCAAATGACTACAACCTGGTTTTATTTTTACTAACTGTCAAACTGTCACTTCACAATTATTTAATGTTCTAATAAAACGCACCAGCTAAATGTTAATAATTGTAAACAGGTCCTCCAGTACTGAAAATACTTCACAAAGATTCAACTCGCTATAAAACCTTCTTAAAATAGTCTTCAATTTCTTTTTATAATCGTCTTATAAAAAAAATATTAAGGATAATACAACTAAGAAAGGAGAATAGAGAGATAATGCCATCCTCTAGGGTAGGAGATACCTTAAAGTGTAGTGTTTTAAAATATTATATTTTATATATCATCCTCTTAAGACTGTTTATCCAAGCTAGTAATAAATTAGGGTACTTTTATTGTTTTTATTTTTATAAGTTTCTTTACAATTACTTCTATTAGTTCACACTCTCCTTATATACATAAATATAAATTTTAATATATATATATATATATATATATATATATATATATATATATATATATATATATATCGCAGTATGTTTTCTTGTGTATTAATAAAGAACAAAAGTCTAAATACAAATACAAGAATTATAATTGAATTTACAATTCAAAGCTTTTCGTTGGCTAACAGTACCAACATCATCAGGAATATTAAACAATTAAAATTAAAATATAAGATATGTTAATTTTAATTGTTTAATATTCCTGATGATGTTGGTACTGTTAGCCAACGAAAAGCTTTGAATTGTAAATTCAATTATAATTCTTGTATTTGTATTTAGACTTTTGTTCTTTGTATATATATATATATATATATATATATATATATATATATATATATATATATATATATATATGTATATATATATACAAATTTCAAACGTTAATAATTAACTTTTTAATTACCTACTTAAGTTCAAATATAGTTTTTAAAACGTTGTAGTGGATGACACTATAAATTAATACATTTTTTCAAATACTAATTCAATAATTAAATTTAATAAATTATTTTAGTTTTATATGCAGAAAAACATTTTACAAAAGGGGCGAGGTATGCAATATAGTTATTTCCTCCATTTTGCCTTAAAATAAGTGATAACTTATGTTTTCATAAACAGCTGATTTAATATTATAGGTTATGTGGTAGAACAGCTGTTTTAACGCATATTTTATGTTACTTTATTTATATTATTTTTAGTTATTTGATAAATACTACATAAAATAAAATTTTTATGTTGCCCTAATTAGGACTTTAAAAACGTTTTCTATTTATTACTTATTACTGTTTCATTCACGTCTCAAAGTCTATTTCGACAACATCTAATGAAAACGTTAAACATTAAAGGTTTTATATGAACATAAACTGCTCTTTGCATTACAAGGAATGTGTTGTTTTAATTGTGGTCTATTTAATAATTAAATATTGGTTAAATAATTTTTGGTGGAGTCCAATTATGAAGCCAAATATACATTACATATAGAACTAATTCTTTTATTTTGTAAATTATTTACAGATATTTATCACTTACGTTAAATGTTTGATACGTTATTTCCAATCTTGCCGTACTTAGAATAAACAATAGTAATACTTAATTCAATAAACGAAACCTCTTAGCCACAAATAAACTTTTTACTTAAATCCTTGAACATAATAATGTGATTCCTCTGATTATTGGTTAGGATTGGAAATGTACATTAGGATTTAGGATGGCTAATGGAAACGTTTATTTGTAGTCAAGATGGTTTACATCTTAGAGTTACGCCTCAGTGGTTTCAGTTCCTATTTCTAATACTAATCACTATATTATGTCTTACTAAACAAATAAATTTTTTATATTAAACTATTTGCCATTCCATTTAAAAAATTTAATTTTAAAATATTCTTTCTTTAATAAACTATGAAATGCCAGTGTTAAAGTATTAATTTTAGAAATATATTTATTGTTCGTGTGGGTTATACAAAGTCTTCGTTATTTCATGGCTGTATGAATATTGAAATCATCCCTTTCATCAGCCCCCAACCCCTTGTGAGATGTACAGCCCTTGTGAGATTCCCTCGGCCCACATATTTTGCTTCATTTCAATACAAAAGACTGGGGCTTCCAATTTATTTTGCTCACTTCAACAGCTGCAGCATATTTCTAGAAATTTTAATGAAGGTTTTCTTATGCACTTCTCCACCAATAAGTCAAAAGAAACAGTTCCTGGATCACGATTCAGAAATTTGATAAAAGAGAAACAGTGCAAGTATTTCGTAAGGCATAAAGGTGCTTCCATTAACCAAGATATCGATTTTCTTCTGTTTCAATAGCGAAAATATTGCCAATAAGTTGTATTGAATATTTTGTGAAACTCGTTTACATTTAACAGTGATTGTTTTTTTTTTATATATTCTGGAAACAAATTTATTTACTTTATAAATTTATTCATTTTTATTTGAAATGGTTACTTTGGAAGACATGTTAATTTCGAATTTGAATAATTAAATTTATCGGAATTGGCCAGGACGTACGTTGCGTGGTATTAGGTCAACAGAACAAGTTTCAGTAAGATTTGAGATCTTTAGGAATATACTAATATTACGTTATTTATGTTTTTGCGGAGGAAATGAGAAGTTTTTAAGTGTTGCGGCATACTCATTACAGGTCCAAATTGCCATTTTAAATTTTCGTCTTTGGATATTAGAATGTCAAAAAACATGTATGTTTTCTTTTCCAAAGCAATTTGTTATTTATATAAATAAATATGTATGCGTGTATGTTTCATATGCCTTCCTGAAGCGTGCGTCTGATTAATGATACTTTGGAAGGTTATTGAATATATTCCAGGTTTTGGAATATTTTTAGTCCTATTGCGGGCACCTAAGTCGATATTTTTCAAAATTAAAAACATTAACAATGCTACCTCCTACTTTTCTGACATAGCATTTAGTCACTTACTGAAGTTAAGAGTTATTAACATATATGTAACTAATAATCAATACATGGCTGTAGCCACGCTATGACTATTGAATTGAAAATCTTTTCAATTTATAAGTTAATAAATATATTTATTTATAGAATTAATTTTACTAAATTATTTTTTTTTTAATATTATAATTGTGGATTCTAGTTTTGTGTTTTAACTCGTGAACTGTATATGTAAGTGTATATATATATATATATATATATATGTGTGTGTGTGTGTGTGTGTGTCTGTGTGTCTGTGTCTGTGTATGTGTGTGTGTGTGTGTGTGTGTGTGTGTGTGTATGTGTGTAAATGTGGGTGTGTGTGGTTGTGTGTCATAAGTACGTGCGTATATATGCTCTAAAATAAAGTAAATATTCTTGTACTTTACAACAACCATTAATGAATTGAAATGAATTTTTTAAATTTTACTTTTTATCCCTTTTCAAATTGGGACGTCTGTCAGGTCAGCTATTATGTTCATAAATACTAAATTAGGTTTATCTAAAGTTAACACAACATTCATTGAATGTTAGGCGGTACGAAGTTTACCAGGGCAGCTAGTCGCTTATAAATACAGCTGAATTCCCCTTCCTAATGAATTTATATTTGTATTAAAATTATTTAAATTAGCAAATTTTACCAAAAACAAATTAATAGCACCATCAATCTTTCCTTTAAATATGTAAAATACAAGTACGCAATGTAAAATGGAGACATGTTAAGCGAACCTTGAAATACTTAAATGTTTTCTTTAAACTTAACTAAAACGACATAACCAAAGTATATGTAAAGATATAGAGGTGGATAAAACCTACGTTCTAGCAGAGTGTCTGTTATTTACCCAGTAATAAAGCAAACATAGTGCGAGAGGAGCTTTGGCACTTTGCGTTTCCTTTCAGGAAGATCCCTATTTCCTGACTTGGACAGATGCCATCTGTTGCTCTCGCACAGGAAATATAAGGAGCGGTTATGGAAAATGTAACCGTGAAGGTAGTATTAAGGCAATATCAATAACAGTCTAACAGCCTTATTCGCTCAAACATAACGGATTTTGCGTATATACATGCGATTTGTAATTTTTAAATATTATCATTTCTATTAAATTATAAACAAAACTTATGATAACGTTTCTAAAACTGTAAACTATTTTATTAAAATCCATGTCTTTTTACGTTTTTTGTTACTGTTTTACCAAAACAAAGTAAATTTAAAAACGAAATTATAGTCAATCCTACTTAGGTCAACAAAAAAAAAATTATTTTAATTACTTATTAAATAACTAGCTGACCCAGCGAACTTCGTATCACCTAAAAGTAAATGATTGCCATGTTAACATTAGCTGAACTTACTTCAGCATTTTATTAACATAATAATAGCTGAACTTTTAGTAGTCGAGAAAAGTGTGTTAATAAAATGTCTTCTCTGGATGTTATTTATTAAAGTGCACTCGGATATACAATAATTTCTGATTTCCTCTCTGGTGCGTACACAAAGAAATCGGAAGGTTTTCCGACGCGTGAGCAAGCCACATGCTGCTAAATGTGAGACGCGTGGATTTTAAAAATTAGGTCCAAAACATTTTAATTTCTTGAGTGTTGCTTGGCAACCAAAATTTGTAATGAACTCAATGAAATATCTTAGGATCCTTTAAGATTAAATATCACATTTTATAATATTTTAATACTTGAAAATACATATTGAAACAAATTGTTATCTCGTCGCGAAGCTCTGTTGCTAAAACCTAGCGCCGTTTTATAGGTTAATATTTTTCTGCTAAAATTAATTTGTTTGGGTGGGGGTCACGTTCCCCCTACGTCCCCTGGCTACGGCCCTGAGACTTTCTATGCCAGAAACCTTCCCAGGAAAGTACTCAACAATTTCCCAGAGTTTCATGGTGATTGGATCAGTGGTTTAGTAACGCATAAGGTTCATACATACATACAAACATATATATATATATATATATATATATATATAGAGAGAGAGAGAGAGAGAGAGAGAGAGATTACAATTAATATAAGTATGTATATACATATGGCAGAATCACAATATTCAATGGCAAAATAGAAAGAGATATTAATTAAATTTAATTAATAAACTATTATTTGAAAAAACTGTATTAATACCAAGTGTCATACACTACAAGTATTTTAAAAATGTATTTGAACTCGAGTGAAAGAATAAAAAGTATTTTATTAACGAATAAAATTTTGAACAAGATATATAAATAAACATGTATGCGGAGAGTGTGAACTAACAGTAGGAATCGAAAATAATAATTTCATTTATCGTTTAAAATATTTATTTTACCAGTAATCCAAAGTGAAATACAACATTTGATAAATGCTAGTATAGTTAATTTAAATACAGTATTGTTAGCATTTTTATTAATGTTTAGTTCAATAACTAAGTATTTTTCTAACGAAAGTAGGGGTTTCTAACAACTGCGAAGAAACTGGGTCGCTTTCTAAACACTTTTAAACTGTTTTTCAATAATTAAGGAATATAATTGCTAATAAGTATAAGCTGTTTGAATATAATCTTAAAAAACTAACTTTATTACTTACAGCACAGAAATTGTTTTAGTTTGTAATTGTTCCTAAAAGGTTTCTTGTGTAACAATGACGGAATATGGAAGCACAAATTTCTATCTAAAAAATATAAAAAAATATCGTTTTTAGAATCGATTAGGCAGGTGTTTTTACCCTGAATGGAAAGGTTCTGAAAAGTAACTTACTTAAATAAACCGTCAGACAGATTGGTCGCGACCATAAAACGTACTTGTCGATAGCTTTACTTAAGTAGTTTCCTTAAAGGAATTACGTCGTATTTAATTATAAACTTTGGGGAAACAATTTTAAAATTAATTTTCAAAGTTTAAATTACCCAGCGTTAAGGGCGGCAAGGCGCGTGTGAAACATAATGTCATTAGTAAAAGAACTGAAAACTCAAATTTGTTACAAGTTCCTCCTTGTAGACAAAATGGTGGTTGAGAAAACTTTTAAGCTTTTAAATTCTTTGGATATTATGATTCTGGGACAATTGAATTTACAACGTCATTTTCTCAGAGATATAAATCAAAAGTCTATTATATTTTGTGAGTATTGGTTGGTGTGGTTTTTACCCAAATGAAAACTGCCTGTGGTACTTTTGGCTTCGCGGCGAAATTGAAACTGTTTCGTCTTACTTGTTACTTTGGATTCTTGCTTCTACGCACACTATTTTGTATTTAATTCACACGTTTTCTACAACAATTCCCAATCAAACAACTTACTATATTTTCTAAATAATAGCAGAGTCAAATCTACATTACAATAATAGATCAATGATATATATCCGATATTACCTCCGATTGTTATGTAATACTACACAAATTTCCATTCAAACATTTTAGAATATTTTCTACATAGCCTTATAGTCAAATCTAAATTACAAGAATAGAAATACCTGCCAAATTTCTAAAAATCAAAAAGTGATTTTTGTACGACTTTTTTAAATTATTCATTGGTCAGATCTTTTACAACTGTACCATTGGGTCGTTATCAACTCCGCTCAATAATTTAACGAATCATCATTATTTTAAAATAAAATTTCAGTTTAAACTTAACGTTTTTCGATATCACGTGAAGGGTACATCTAGTTGTATTTGAAACATCAGGTCTTTGTTAGAGGTTTAAAGAACGTTGAATGGCACGATTGAAACAGAATAGAAATATTTATACTATATTTTCTACGAACCGTACGTGCCGTACATACATAGTCTGTGTGTGTGTGTGTGTGTGTGTGTGTGTGTGTGTGTGTGTGTGTTTTGGTATGTTACTCAATCAAGTAAAACCTACTGGGCCCATTCACTGAGCAAAGAATAAAAACGTGTTTGGATTTAAATAGAATTGTGTACAATTCTAATATATACTTGTTTGTGTACAAACACTTCCAACTCTTAGTGAGTGTAGTCTATCTACAGATGCCGCGTTTCACAACATTATTACCTGATACCCATCAGTTGCGTAGACCAGTTATTATGTCAATGGAGTCAGATTACAACCTTTGCTGCTACTACTAGCCACAGTGAACCCACTATTTCTTGCATAAGCTGTTTATGTTTACAAAGTGTCCTCTCTTTTGAACCTTTCAACAATTCTTTGTCTCTTTATTTCTTAAAACACAATTGTGTATTATGATTCAAACTAGTAATGTATATATAATTGTGTGTGCGCGCGCGCGCGCGTGTGTGTGTGTGTGTGTGTGTGTGTGTGTGTGTGTGTGTGTACAAACCGCAGCTGAGTTCTGGAATGCTTTAAGATAGACTATTAATAGCAACTTTGTAGCCTTTAACGTGTTTTAAACGTAAATGTCCATGACGGAAATATATTGCAACAAAAGCTGATCGTTGTGTGCGCACACAGATACACTTTCGCGCCTAGAAGGAGAGAGAGGAAGTGTTCCATCGATATTTCGTTCAGAGTTTTATGTTTTCCCCCTTGAGTTCTATACAAACATTCTACATAACTATCTAAAACCTCTCCAGTGGACAGGACGTAGAGTTATCGGGTAGACGGATCTCCTTTATTGTTGAGTGACAGTGTATTCATTGAAAAAACAATTTATTAAAAGTACAGAAAAGTTATTTAAGAAACTTAATATCAGACACGAAATATGTGCAACCTCCAGCTGGAACCTGTTGCCCTTTATAGAAGGGATATTGTAAAATTATTTTATCTCTGGCCAAACCCACAAACCCCCTGATGTTTCTTCTTTCCTATATTTCCATCTTAATTATCTTCAGATAGTAAATAAAAATAGTAAAAGTAAATCATTTTTCAGAAAACTTTGAGAATTATTGTTCACCGAAAGTGCGGGTGATGTATTAGGTATTTATAAAAGTTATGTATTTATTACAACAGTAAGCGAAGCATATGTACACTCACCTATTACTTCACATGTTTATAGTAGCAAGGACTTAGACGAAAATGTTCAGAAAAGATAAAAGCAAAACTAAATCCAATTAAATATTAAAAAGGTCATTTAGATAATAAATATAAGGTACGAATGAACTAATAAAAGTTATAACAAAATATTTCATCAACGTTTTTCATTTAATCCCTACTATTAGTTCACAGTCTCTATAAATAAATATATATATATATATATATCGCTCAAATTTTCAAGCGTTGATAAAATACTTTTTATTCACCCTACAAGTTCAAATATAGTTTTTTAAAACATTTAGAGGATGACACTTGATGCTAATTCAGTTTTTTCAAATAATAATTCATTAATTAAATTTGTTGAATTAATATCAGTTTTATATGGGGGGAAAACTTTTCTCAAAAGGGACAAGGTATGCAATATAGTTATTTATTTTTTTAATGTGGTTTTAAATAAGTAATAACGTGTGATTTCATAAGAGAGCTGATTTTATGTTTTAGGTTATGTGGTAGAACAGCTGTTTTAACGCACAGATTGTGTTACCTTATTTATGTTAATTGTAATTATTTAGTAAAAATTAACTAAAATAAAATGTTTCTTTGTTGACCTAAGTAGGAATTGACTTTAAAATATATTTGTTCTTTTTTCTTGTTTTTATAATTAAACTAATGCAGAAAGTCTTGTAAGTTAATATTACATCTTGCTATTAGACTTGAAGAGAAATGATTCCATCTTCTTGTACATTACGGCGACGTCGCCTTACAAAGATATTTGCATTGCAACTTTCCACTTTTATAAATGTTTACATTGCATGTTGATGAATAGCGAATGTCGCCAATGGAGTTCTGTAACGTTTATGTAAATGTATGGCGTGTCATTCCATGCAATCTTGCTCGCTCGGGATAAATGCCGGGCAATAAAACTAAAGATCCTGCCCATTATTTATAAGCTTTTCACCCTTTGTAAATCACCTATTAGCGATACAGTAAAATTAAAATATGCTTTACTTCGGCCTCCGACTATTTTGTAGATAACGATGGTGTGCGAATCGTAACTAAGCTATTAATGTCTGTGGGAGTATTTTAAAGCTGTTAAGTTTAAATTGTCAATCCTTTTTTTCAATTCCTACTATAGGTTTACACTCACTATATAGGCTATATATATATATCACTATTTATGAGGAATATACTGTGGTTGAGTTTAATAACAAATACACATAAACCTTATGTACATTTCAGTTACCAAGTAACCATCCTCAGAGAGATACGCCTTTGAATGTTATTCCTCTGTGGATGGTTACTTGGTAACTGAAATGTAAATAAGGGTAAAATAAAGAAAGTTTGTGGTTAAGAGGTTTTTGTGTATTTATTATATATTTCACTTTCAAAAAAAAAAATAATCAGTGATTCGACAATGGTCAAGTGCCCGAAAGGTACCTCATCACATAAGGTATTTTGTAATTATTGCACTTAGTGGTGGAAAAAATTATTTACAAGTAATATATATATATATATATATATATATATATATATATATATATATATATATATATATATATAAAGAACAAAAGTCAAAATACAAATACAAGAATTATATGAATTGTTTAATATTCCTGATGATGTTGGTACTGTTAGCCAATGAAAAGCTTTGAATTGTAAATTCAAATATAATTCTTGTATTTGTATTTTGACTTTTGTTCTTTATTAATACACAAGAAAACATATTGCGATATATATATATATATATATATATATATATATATATATATATATATATAAAGAACTAAGTCAAAATACAAATACAAGAATTATAATTGAATTTACAATTCAAAGCTTTTCGTTGACTAACAGTACCAACATCATCAGGAATATTAAACAATTAAATATTCCGAATTGTTTAATATTCCTGGTGATGTTTGTACTGTTAGCCAACGAAAAGCTTTGAATTTTAAATTCAATTATAATTCTTGTATTTGTATTTTGACTTAATTCTTTATTAATACACAAGAATACATATTGCGATATATATATATATATATATATATATATATATATATACACATACATACATACATACATATATATATATATATATATATATATATATATATATATATATATATATATATATATATATATATATATATATATATTATTCAAATTTTCAATCGTTAATAAAATACTTTTTTCATCCACTCAGGTTAAAATACATTATTTTAAACTTGTTTTGGATGCCACTTGATGTTAATTTAGTGTTTCAAGAAATAATTATTTAATTTAATTTAATGAATTATTTTAGTTTTTATGGGAGAAAAACGTTTCTCAAAAGAAGCAAGGTATGCAATACAGTTATTTCATCTCATTTGTCTAAACATAAGTGATAACATATGTTTTCATAACACAGCTGATCTTATGTAGTACAGCATTGGTTATGCTACTATAATTATAATAATTATAATTATTTAATAAAAAGTAAATAAAATATAATTTTTTATTGTTGAACCAAGTGGGATTTATTTTAAACTTTTGATTTATATTACACTATTTTTTATTTTACTTTTGAGGAAGTGTAGAATAGAAAATCTTTATTCATTGCAAATATATATATATATATATATATATATATATATATATATATATATAATATATATAAATTTATAAATTTCCTTCCTAATAAAATGATACTAATTAAGTAAAACCTAATTTAAAGCTGTAAAAATTTGAATTTGCAATGCCTTTTTTGTTTTTACCCTTAAAGACGGTTAGAATAAATCGTCTTTGTTTGTTACTAACATATTTATTTTACTAATATTTGTATTTAATGTTAATAACAATTAATTTTTATATAGGCTAATGACAGACCATATACAATTAATTAATGCTTTTTTAACAAACTTCAAGATGTCTATATATATATTTTGCCTATATATATAAAATATTTATTTTGTTGTTAATTTCTCTCATAACAAAGTAATTACTCATTAAGTTATGAAATCTTTTTTCCAAGCTGTTAAAGCTATTTATGTTCAATACCTTTTTTACTCTTAAAGATGTGTAGAATATAAACGTGTATTTATTACTAACTTATTTAATTTGTTAATAAATGCCTCTCGTGGTAAAGAAATTACTAATTAGGTTATGAAAACCCATTTCAAGCTCTTAAATTAACTTTTCAAAACCTTTTTTGTTTTCACCTTCAAATACATGTAGAATAAAATTTCTTTATTTATTACCAATATGTTTTGACCTATTTTATTTCTTTCATAAAAAATATATTACAACTCATGTTATTTAACTCAACAATGTAAAATTTAATGCTCAACGTAACACGTTGTTTGTAATCTGCAAAAATTGTTTTACATCATATTGAATAATTAAAAAATGCAGTGAATTTAACTACAAGTATGTAGGATTTATATAATAGGTTGCTACTCAATCCGTAGTGTATTTGTTTTTATTAAAAATATCAGATTTATCTCTGTTTAGATATAAATGTAAGATATGTAATTAGAAACTTAATTTAGAATTGTTTCAAAGTTTTACAACTATTATATTAGTTTTATCATTATATTAGAAAATCATTATAAATGGTGTAGTATGGTCTTTTTATTTTATACAAACACCATAGAAATCAAGTTTTATTTTATTTAAAGTTTTATTTACCAATAAGTGGTGTTTTCAGTGCACCGAATAAGACGAAACTTTTTGCATTTTACAAAATGGGATATTTTAACTTGTGTTTAGTAAATTTTGTAACGTAAGAAAATCATCTTCTTATTTATATATTATCAGGCCTGGTATTACACTAATGTAATACTCAGTATCTGAAATATAAAAAGACAAATGGCGTGTCTGAGGGGCTGGAGACAAACTGTAACAGGTTAGGTTGCTTTCAACAAAACTGTATACTAAAAATGTCCAAGATATTTGTAATTAAAAACAACGTTTCCATCATACAAGGGTTAAAACCTAATTATCTTCTCCAGGTATAAAAATAATTAAATCTTTTAAAATGACTGCAACGACGAAATTGTAGACTTCAGTCGAGTTATAAGGATGCTAAACTATGTTTTATTACACGGCGTTACAAATTATATGTAATTAAAACTTTATATGTTTACTTGGTAGGAAATGTAGCGAAATATATTTTATTCACAATCTCCTCTCAAATATACTTGAGTACTAGCGTAAAGAGTTAAATAAACCACGTATTGAAGTTGTAGCTGGAATTGGTTTTATAATCGTGACATTTCTAACGATTCCAACTTCAAACAGCAAACCAAAATGTCGGTCATATACATTTGGCATATATTTTTTTCTGGAAATAAAACTTTCTTTAACGTAATAATTGCCTTCATATTAAAACGTCAATGAAATAAATAAGTATATTTAAAACGGTAAGTCAATTATTATCTGTAATTTAGTTGGTAGTTCTGTTGTTTTACATTGATGATGCATGATTTATTTATTTCTTATTATTCTGCATGTTTCAAGCTGCTAG
This sequence comes from Prosapia bicincta, assembly GCA_036971475.1. Lineage (NCBI taxonomy): Eukaryota > Metazoa > Arthropoda > Insecta > Hemiptera > Cercopidae > Prosapia > Prosapia bicincta. The sequence goes on along the minus strand of JBAIZL010000009.1, from coordinate 41,821,873 downwards.
GTTAGTTTCGTTATCGCTGTCGTGTTGTTAATCATGGCTGCTCCGCTTTCATTTTGCACCAAAGAAGCGCTACGTTCAGTAATCCGTTTATTGTGGTTGGAAGGTATAATAGAAGTTGAAATTCATCGAAGACTTTGGTACAGAACGGGTACAGTGTCCCAACGAATTGTGTACGAATGTGTTGAAAGTTTCAAGATTTTTCGCACAGGTGGAGCAGTCGGACGACCGTTTACCGCCACAAATGAGGAAAACATTGAGCGTTCACCTGAAATGGTTCTCTTAGACAGACGAGTATCTATTGACTACTTGGGTTTCATAAAGTTTGTGCAAGATGGGCGGAAAAACAAAACTCACACAGTTGGATAAACAAACGCGTTTGGACATCTGCCATAACACTTTTGAGTTGCTATGCTAACGAACGGGACAACGTCATAAACAGGATCATGACGAAACACGGTTCCATCATTAAAAGGCGTAGAGTAAATGGAAGAGTATGGAATAGAAACACCCAAATTTGTCCGTTGAAGAAAAAATTCAAGACCCAACCGTCCTTCCGCAGGAAAAGTAATGTTCAGGGTTCTTTTGGGACTCACAGGGTCCAGTATTTGAAAAGGAAAAGCCACAACAACAAACCGTGTACTGTACAGTGAGATGCTTACTGCCAAGCTAAAGCCAGCAATTCGAAGCAAACGCCGAGAACTGCTGTAAAAATGTGTTGTATTGTGGCACGACAATGCCCGTCCGCATACTGTTGCCCATACTGCTGAGACTCTCCTAAATTCAATTTTAATTACTGGGTCATCTTCCACATAGTCCGGATCTTGCTCCTTTTGACTATCGCTTGTTTAGTCCACTCAATAGTCCCTATCTTGCCCCTTCTAACTATCGCTTGTTTGGTCCACTCAAAAGTCCCGATCTTGCCCCTTCTAACTATCGCTTGTTTGGTCCACTCAAAAGTCCCGATCTTGCCCCTTCTAACTATCGCTTGTTTGGTCCACTCAAAAGTCCCGATCTTGCCCCTTCTGACTATTGCTTGTTTGGTCCACTCAAAAGTCCCGATCTTGCCCCTTCTAACTAACGCTTGTTTGGTCCACTCAAACGTCCCGAACTTGCCCGTTCTGACTATTGCTTGTTTGGTCCACTCAAACGTCCCGAACATGCCCATTCTGACTATTGCTTGTTTGGTCCACTCAAACGTCCCGAACTTGCCCGTTCTGACTATTGCTTGTTTGTTCCACTCAAATTCCCAAACTTGCCTCTTCTGACTGTCGCTTGATTGCTCCACTCAAAAGTCCCGATCTTGTCCCTTTCAACTATCGCTTGTTGTCTACTCAAAAGTCCCAAACTTGTTCTAACTATCGCTTGTTTGGTTCACTCAAAAGTCTCAAACTGACCTTTTCTGACTATCGCTTGTTTGGTCCACTCAAATTCCCAAACTTACTCCTTCTGACTATCGCTTTTTTGGTCCAATGAAAAGTCCCGATCTTACCCCTTCTGACTATCGCTTGTTTGGTCCACTCAAAAGTCCCGATCTTGCCCCTTCTGACTATTGCTTGTTTGGTCCACTCAAAAGTCCCGATCTTGCCCCTTCTAACTATCGCTTGTTTGGTCCACTCAAACGTCCCGAACTTGCCCGTTCTGACTATTGCTTGTTTGGTCCACTCAAACGTCCCGAACTTGCCCGTTCTGACTATTGCTTGTTTGGTCCAATCAAATTCCCAAACTTGCCACTTCTGACTGTCGCTTGATTGCTCCACTCAAAAGTCCCGATCTTGTCCCTTTCAACTATCGCTTGTTGTCTACTCAAAAGTCCCAAACTTGTTCTAACTATCGCTTGTTTGGTTCACTCAAAAGTCTCAAACTGACCTTTTATGACTATCGCTTGTTTGGTCCACTCAAATTCCCAAACTTACCCCTTCTGACTATCGCTTTTTTGGTCCAATGAAAAGTCCCGATCTTACCCCTTCTGACTATCGCTTGTTTGGTCTACTCAATAGTCCCAAACTTGCCTCTTCTGACTATCGCTTGTTTGGTCCATTCAAACGTCCCGGTCTTGCACCTTCTGACTATCGCTTGTTTGGTCCACTCAAAAATCGCGAGCTTGCCCCTTCTAACTATCACTTGTTTGGTCCACACAAAAGTCTCAAACTAGCCCCTTCTAACTATTGCTTGTTTGGTCTACTCAATAGTCCCAAACTTGCCTCTTCTGACTATCGCTTGTTTGGTCCACTCAAACGTCCCGGTCTTGCACCTTCTGACTATCACTTGTTTGGTCCACACAAAAGTCGCTAACTTGCACCTTCTGACTATCGCTAGTTTGGTCCACTCAAAAGTCCCGGTCTTGCCTCTTCTGACTATTGCTTGTTTGTTCCACTCAAATTCCCAAACTTGCCACTTCTGACTGTCGCTTGATTGCTCCACTCAAAAGTCCCGATCTTGCCCCTTTCAACTATCGCTTGTTGTCTACTCAAAAGTCCCAAACTTGTTCTAACTATCGCTTGTTTGGTTCACTCAAAAGTCTCAAACTGGCCTTTTCTGACTATCGCTTGTTTGGTTCACTCAAATTCCCAAACTAGCCCCTTCTGACTATCGCTTTTTTGGTCCAATCAAAAGTCCCGATCTTGCCCCTTCTGACTATCGCTTGTTTGGTCTACTTAAACGACCTAAACTTGCCACTTCTGACTATCGCTTGTTTGGTCGACTCAAAAGTCCCAAACTTGCCCGTTCTGACTATCGCTTGTGTGGTCCACTCAAAAGTCTCAAGCTTGCCCGTTCTGACTATCACTTGTTTGGTCCACTCAAAAGTCTCAAACTTGCCCGTTCTGACTATCAGTTGTTTGGTCCACTCAAAAGTCTCAAACTTGCCCGTTCTGACTATCACTTGTTTGGTCCACTCAAAAGTCTCAAACTTGCCCGTTCTGACTATCACTTGTTTGGTCCACACAAAAGTCGCTAACTTGCATCTTCTGACTATCGCTTGTTTCGTTCACTCAAAAGTCCCGGTCTTGCCCGTTCTGACTATCGCTTGTTTGGTCTACTCAAACGACCTAAACTTGCCACTTCTGACTATCGCTTGTTTGGTCGACTCAAAAGTCCCGAACTTGCCCGTTCTGACTATTGCTTGTTTGGTCCACTCAAACGTCCCGAACGTGCCCGTTCTGACTATTGCTTGTTTGGTCCACTCAAATTCCCAAACTTGCCACTTCTGACTGTCGCTTGATTGCTCCACTCAAAAGTCCCGATCTTGTCCCTTTCAACTATCGCTTGTTGTCTACTCAAAAGTCCCAAACGTGTTCTAACTATCGCTTGTTTGGTTCACTCAAAAGTCTCAAACTGACCTTTTCTGACTATCGCTTGTTTGTTCCACTCAAATTCCCAAACTTACCCCTTCTGACTATCGCTTTTTTGGTCCAATGAAAAGTCCCGATCTTACCCCTTCTGACTATCGCTTGTTTGGTCTACTCAATAGTCCCAAACTTGCCTCTTCTGACTATCGCTTGTTTGGTCCACTCAAAAGTCCCGATCTTGCCCCTTCTGACTATTGCTTGTTTGGTCCACTCAAAAGTCCCGATCTTGCCCCTTCTAACTATCGCTTGTTTGGTCCACTCAAACGTCCCGAACTTGCCCGTTCTGACTAATGCTTGTTTGGTCCACTCAAACGTCCCGAACTTGCCCGTTCTGACTATTGCTTGTTTGGTCCACTCAAATTCCCAAACTTGCCACTTCTGATTGTCGCTTGATTGCTCCACTCAAAAGTCCCGATCTTGTCCCTTTCAACTATCGCTTGTTGTCTACTCAAAAGTCCCAAACTTGCCTCTTCTGACTATCGCTTGTTTGGTCCATTCAAACGTCCCGGTCTTGCACCTTCTGACTATCGCTTGTTTGGTCCACTCAAAAGTCGCAATCTTGCCCCTTCTAACTATCACTTGTTTGGTCCACACAAAAGTCTCAAACTAGCCCCTTCTAACTATCGCTTGTTTGGTCTACTCAATAGTCCCAAACTTGCCTCTTCTGACTATCGCTTGTTTGGTCCACTCAAACGTCCCGGTCTTGCACCTTCTGACTATCACTTGTTTGGTCCACACAAAAGTCGCTAACTTGCACCTTCTGACTATCGCTAGTTTGGTCCACTCAAAAGTCTCAAACTGGCCTTTTCTGACTATCGCTTGTTTGGTTCACTCAAATTCCCAAACTAGACCCTTCTGACTATCGCTTTTTTGGTCCAATCAAAAGTCCCAATCTTGCCCCTTCTGACTGTCGCTTGTTTGGTCTACTCAAACGACCTAAACTTGCCACTTCTGACTATCGCTTGTTTGCTCGACTCAAAAGTCCCAAACTTGCCCGTTCTGACTATCGCTTGTTTGGTCCAATCAAAAGTCTCAAACTTGCCCGTTCTGACTATCACTTGTTTGGTCCACTCAAAAGTCTCAAACTTGCCCGTTCTGACTATCACTTGTTTGGTCCACTCAAAAGTCTCAAACTTGCCCGTTCTGACTATCACTTGTTTGTTCCACACAAAAGTCGCTAACTTGCATCTTCTGACTATCGCTTGTTTCGTTCACTCAAAAGTCCCGGTCTTGCCCGTTCTGACTATCGCTTGTTTGGTCTACTCAAACGACCAAACCTTGCCACTTCTGACTATCGCTTGTTTGGTCGACTCAAAAGTCCCGAACTTTCCCGTTCTGACTATTGCTTGTTTGGTCCACTCAAACGTCCCGAACTTGCCCGTTCTGACTATTGCTTGTTTGGTCCCCTCACATTCCCAAACTTGCCACTTCTGACTGTCGCTTGATTGCTCCACTCAAAAGTCCCGATCTTGTCCCTTTCAACTATCGCTTGTTGTCTACTCAAAAGTCCCAAACTTGTTCTAACTATCGCTTGTTTGGTTCACTCAAAAGTCTCAAACTGACCTTTTCTGACTATCGCTTGTTTGGTCCACTCAAATTCCCGATCTTACCCCTTCTGACTATCGCTTGTTTGGTCTACTCAATAGTCCCAAACTTGCCTCTTCTGACTATCGCTTGTTTGGTCCACTCAAAAGTCCCGGTCTTGCCCGTTCTGACTATCGCTTGTTTGGTCTACTCAAACGACCTAAACTTGAAACTTCTGACTATCGCTTGTTTGGTCGACTCAAAAGTCCCGAACTTGCCCGTTCTGACTATTGCTTGTTTGGTCCACTCAAACGTCCCGAACGTGCCCGTTCTGACTATTGCTTGTTTGGTCCACTCAAATTCCCAAACTTGCCACTTCTGACTGTCGCTTGATTGCTCCACTCAAAAGTCCCGATCTTGTCCCTTTCAACTATCGCTTGTTGTCTACTCAAAAGTCCCAAACTTGTTCTAACTATCGCTTGTTTGGTTCACTCAAAAGTCTCAAACTGACCTTTTCTGACTATCGCTTGTTTGTTCCACTCTAATTCCCAAACTTACCCCTTCTGACTATCGCTTTTTTGGTCCAATGAAAAGTCCCGATCTTACCCCTTCTGACTATCGCTTGTTTGGTCTACTCAATAGTCCCAAACTTGCCTCTTCTGACTATCGCTTGTTTGGTCCACTCAAAAGTCCCGATCTTGCCCCTTCTGACTATTGCTTGTTTGGTCCACTCAAAAGTCCCGATCTTCCCCCTTCTAACTATCGCTTGTTTGGTCCACTCAAACGTCCCGAACTTGCCCGTTCTGACTAATGCTTGTTTGGTCCACTCAAACGTCCCGAACTTGCCCGTTCTGACTATTGCTTGTTTGGTCCACTCAAATTCCCAAACTTGCCACTTCTGATTGTCGCTTGATTGATCCACTCAAAAGTCCCGATCTTGTCCCTTTCAAATATCGCTTGTTGTCTACTCAAAAGTCCCAAACTTGCCTCTTCTGACTATCGCTTGTTTGGTCCATTCAAACGTCCCGGTCTTGCACCTTCTGACTATCGCTTGTTTGGTCCACTCAAAAGTCGCAATCTTGCCCCTTCTAACTATCACTTGTTTGGTCCACACAAAAGTCTCAAACTAGCCCCTTCTAACTATCGCTTGTTTGGTCTACTCAATAGTCCCAAACTTGCCTCTTCTGACTATCGCTTGTTTGGTCCACTCAAACGTCCCGGTCTTGCACCTTCTGACTATCACTTGTTTGGTCCACACAAAAGTCGCTAACTTGCACCTTCTGACTATCGCTAGTTTGGTCCACTCAAAAGTCCCGGTCTTGCATCTTCTGACTATTGCTTGTTTGTTCCACTCAAATTCCCAAACTTGCCACTTCTGACTGTCGCTTGATTGCTCCACTCAAAAGTCCCGATCTTGCCCCTTTCAACTATCGCTTGTTGTCTACTCAAAAGTCCCAAACTTGTTCTAACTATCGCTTTTTTGGTCCAATCAAAAGTCCCGATCTTGCCCCTTCTGACTGTCGCTTGTTTGGTCTACTCAAACGACCTAAACTTGCCACTTCTGACTATCGCTTGTTTGCTCGACTCAAAAGTCCCAAACTTGCCCGTTCTGACTATCTCTTGTTTGGTCCACTCAAAAGTCTCAAACTTGCCCGTTCTGACTATCACTTGTTTGGTCCACTCAAAAGTCTCAAACTTGCCCGTTCTGACTATCACTTGTTTGGTCCACTCAAAAGTCTCAAACTTGCCCGTTCTGACTATCACTTGTTTGGTCCACTCAAAAGTCTCAAACTTGCCCGTTCTGACTATCACTTGTTTGTTCCACACAAAAGTCGCTAACTTGCATCTTCTGACTATCGCTTGTTTCGTTCACTCAAAAGTCCCGGTCTTGCCCGTTCTGACTATCGCTTGTTTGGTCTACTCAAACGACCTAACCTTGCCACTTCTGACTATCGCTTGTTTGGTCGACTCAAAAGTCCCGAACTTTCCCGTTCTGACTATTGCTTGTTTGGTCCACTCAAACGTCCCGAACTTGCCCGTTCTGACTATTGCTTGTTTGGTCCCCTCACATTCCCAAACTTGCCACTTCTGACTGTCGCTTGATTGCTCCACTCAAAAGTCCCGATCTTGTCCCTTTCAACTATCGCTTGTTGTCTACTCAAAAGTCCCAAACTTGTTCTAACTATCGCTTGTTTGGTTCACTCAAAAGTCTCAAACTGACCTTTTCTGACTATCGCTTGTTTGGTCCACTCAAATTCCCGATCTTACCCCTTCTGACTATCGCTTGTTTGGTCTACTCAATAGTCCCAAACTTGCCTCTTCTGACTATCGCTTGTTTGGTCCACTCAAAAGTCCCGGTCTTGCCCGTTCTGACTATCGCTTGTTTGGTCTACTCAAACGACCTAACCTTGCCACTTCTGACTATCGCCTGTTTGGTCGACTCAAAAGTCCCGAACTTGCCCGTTCTGACTATTGCTTGTTTGGTCCACTCAAACGTCCCGAACTTGCCCGTTCTGACTATTGCTTGTTTGGTCCACTCAAATTCCCAAACTTGCCACTTCTGACTGTCGCTTGATTGCTCCACTCAAAAGTCCCGATCTTGTCCCTTTCAACTATCGCTTGTTGTCTACTCAAAAGTCCCAAACTTGTTCTAACTATCGCTTGTTTGGTTCACTCAAAAGTCCCGAACTGACCTTTTCTGACTATCGCTTGTTTGGTCCACTCAAATTCCCAAACTTACCCCTTCTGACTATCGCTTTTTTGGTCCAATGAAAAGTCCCGATCTTACCCCTTCTGACTATCGCTTGTTTGGTCTACTCAATAGTCCCAAACTTGCCTCTTCTGACTATCGCTTGTTTGGTCCACTCAAACTTCCCGGTCTTGCACCTTCTGACTATCGCTTGTTTGGTCCACTTAAAAGTCGCGATCTTGCCCCTTCTAACTATCACTTGTTTGGTCCTCACAAAAGTCTCAAACTAGCCCCTTCTAACTATCGCTTGTTTGGTCTACTCAATAGTCCCTAACTTGAATCTTCTGACTATCGCTTGTTTGGTCCACTCAAACGTCCCGGTCTTGCACCTTCTGACTATCACTTGTTTGGTCCACACAAAAGTCGCTAACTTGCACCTTCTGACTATCGCTAGTTTGGTCCACTCAAAAGTCCCGGTCTTGCCTCTTCTGACTATTGCTTGTTTGTTCTACTCAAATTCCCAAACTTGCCACTTCTGACTGTCGCTTGATTGCTCCACTCAAAAGTCCCGATCTTGTCCCTTTCAACTATCGCTTGTTGTCTACTCAAAAGTCCCAAACTTGTTCTAACTATCGCTTGTTTGGTTCACTCAAAAGTCTCAAACTGACCTTTTCTGACTATCGCTTGTTTGGTCCACTCAAATTCCCGATCTTACCCCTTCTGACTATCGCTTGTTTGGTCTACTCAATAGTCCCAAACTTGCCTCTTCTGACTATCGCTTGTTTGGTCCACTCAAAAGTCCCGATCTTGCCCCTTCTGACTATTGCTTGTTTGGTCCACTCAAAAGTCCCGATCTTGCCCCTTCTAACTATCGCTTGTTTGGTCCACTCAAAAGTCTCAAACTTGCCCGTTCTGACTATCACTTGTTTGGTCCACTCAAAAGTCTCAAACTTGCCCGTTCTGACTATCACTTGTTTGGTCCACTCAAAAGTCTCAAACTTGCCCGTTCTGACTATCACTTGTTTGGTCCACACAAAAGTCGCTAACTTGCATCTTCTGACTATCGCTTGTTTCGTTCACTCAAAAGTCCCGGTCTTGCCCGTTCTGACTATTGCTTGTTTGGTCTACTCAAACGACCTAAACTTGCCACTTCTGACTATCGCTTGTTTGGTCGACTCAAAAGTCCCGAACTTGCCCGTTCTGACTATTGCTTGTTTGGTCCACTTAAACGTCCCGAACTTGCCCGTTCTGACTATTGCTTGTTTGGTCCACTCAAATTCCCAAACTTGCCACTTCTGACTGTCGCTTGATTGCTCCACTCAAAAGTCCCGATCTTGTCCCTTTCAACTATCGCTTGTTGTCTACTCAAAACTCCCAAACTTGTTCTAACTATCGCTTGTTTGGTTCACTCAAATTCCCAAACTTACCCCTTCTGACTATCGCTTTTTTGGTCCAATGAAAAGTCCCGATCTTACCCCTTCTGACTATCGCTTGTTTGGTCTACTCAATAGTCCCAAACTTGCCTCTTCTGACTATCGCTTGTTTGGTCCACTCAAACTTCCCGGTCTTGCACCTTCTGACTATCGCTTGTTTGGTCCACTTAAAAGTCGCGATCTTGCCCCTTCTAACTATCACTTGTTTGGTCCTCACAAAAGTCTCATACTAGCCCCTTCTAACTATCGCTTGTTTGGTCTACTCAATAGTCCCAAACTTGCCTCTTCTGACTATCGCTTGTTTGGTCCACTCAAACGTCCCGGTCTTGCACCTTCTGACTATCACTTGTTTGGTCCACACAAAAGTCGCTAACTTGCACCTTCTGACTATCGCTAGTTTGGTCCACTCAAAAGTCCCGGTCTTGCCTCTTCTGACTATTGCTTGTTTGTTCCACTCAAATTCCCAAACTTGCCACTTCTGACTGTCGCTTGATTGCTCCACTCAAAAGTCCCGATCTTGTCCCTTTCAACTATCGCTTGTTGTCTACTCAAAAGTCCCAAACTTGTTCTAACTATCGCTTGTTTGGTTCACTCAAATGTCTCAAACTGACCTTTTCTGACTATCGCTTGTTTGGTCCACTCAAATTCCCGATCTTACCCCTTCTGACTATCGCTTGTTTGGTCTACTCAATAGTCCCAAACTTGCCTCTTCTGACTATCGCTTGTTTGGTCCACTCAAAAGTCCCGATCTTGCCCCTTCTGACTATTGCTTGTTTGGTCCACTCAAAAGTCCCGATCTTGCCCCTTCTAACTATCGCTTGTTTGGTCCACTCAAAAGTCTCAAACTTGCCCGTTCTGACTATCACTTGTTTGGTCCACTCAAAAGTCTCAAACTTGCCCGTTCTGACTATCACTTGTTTGGTCCACTCAAAAGTCTCAAACTTGCCCGTTCTGACTATCACTTGTTTGGTCCACACAAAAGTCGCTAACTTGCATCTTCTGACTATCGCTTGTTTCGTTCACTCAAAAGTCCCGGTCTTGCCCGTTCTGACTATCGCTTGTTTGGTCTACTCAAACGACCTAAACTTGCCACTTCTGACTATCGCTTGTTTGGTCGACTCAAAAGTCCCGAACTTGCCCGTTCTGACTATTGCTTGTTTGGTCCACTTAAACGTCCCGAACTTGCCCGTTCTGACTATTGCTTGTTTGGTCCACTTAAACGTCCCGAACTTGCCCGTTCTGACTATCGCTTGTTTGGTTCACTCAAATTCCCAAACTTACCCCTTCTGACTATCGCTTTTTTGGTCCAATGAAAAGTCCCGATCTTACCCCTTCTGACTATCGCTTGTTTGGTCTACTCAATAGTCCCAAACTTGCCTCTTCTGACTATCGCTTGTTTGGTCCACTCAAAAGTTCCGATCTTGCCCCTTCTGACTATTGGTTATTTGGTCCACTCAAAAGTCCCGATCTTGCCCCTTCTAACTATCGCTTGTTTGGTCCACTCAAACGTCCCGAACTTGCCCGTTCTGACTATTGCTTGTTTGGTCCACTCAAACGTCCCGAACTTGCCCGTTCTGACTATCGCTTTTTTGGTCCAATCAAAAGTCCCGATCTTGCCCCTTCTGACTATCGCTTGTTTGGTCTACTCAAACGACCTAACTTTGCCACTTCTGACTATCGCTTGTTTGGTCTACTCAATAGTCCCAAACTTGCCTCTTCTGACTATCGCTTGTTTGGTCCACTCAAAAGTTCCGATCTTGCCCCTTCTGACTATTGGTTATTTGGTCCACTCAAAAGTCGCGATCTTGCCCCTTCTAACTATCACTTGTTTGGTCCACACAAAAGTCGCTAACTTGCACCTTCTGACTATCGCTAGTTTGGTCCACTCAAAAGTCCCGGTCTTGCATCTTCTGACTATTGCTTGTTTGTTCCACTCAAATTCCCAAACTTGCCACTTCTGACTGTCGCTTGATTGCTCCACACAAAAGTCCCGATCTTGCCCCTTTCAACTATTGCTTGTTGTCTACTCAAAAGTCCCAAACTTGTTCTAACTATCGCTTGTTTGGTTCACTCAAAAGTCTCAAACTGGCCTTTTCTGACTATCGCTTGTTTGGTTCAATCAAATTCCCAAACTAGCCCCTTCTGACTACGCTTTTTTGGTCCAATCAAAAGTCCCGATCTTGCCCCTTCTGACTATCGCTTGTTTGGTCTACTCAAACGACCTAAACTTGCCACTTCTGACTATCGCTTGTTTGGTCGACTCAAAAGTCCCAAACTTGCCCGTTCTGACTATCGCTTGTTTGGTCCACTCAAAAGTCTCAATCTTGCCCGTTCTGACTATCACTTGTTTGGTCCACTCAAAAGTCTCAAACTAGCCCGTTCTGACTATCACTTGTTTGGTCCACTCAAAAGTCTCAAACTTGCCCGTTCTGACTATCACTTGTTTGGTCCACTCAAAAGTCTCAAACTTGCCCGTTCTGACTATTACTTGTTTGGTCCACACAAAAGTCGCTAACTTGCATCTTCTGACTATCGCTTGTTTCGTTCACTCAAAAGTCCCGGTCTTGCCCGTTCTGACTATCGCTTGTTTGGTCTACTCAAACGACCTAAACTTGCCACTTCTGACTATCGCTTGTTTGGTCGACTCAAAAGTCCCGAACTTGCCCGTTCTGACTATTGCTTGTTTGGTCCACTCAAACGTCCCGAACTTGCCCGTTCTGACTATTGCTTGTTTGGTCCACTCAAATTCCCAAACTTGCCACTTTTGACTGTCGCTTGATTGCTCCACTCAAAAGTCCCGATCTTGTCCCTTTCAACTATCGCTTGTTGTCTACTCAAAAGTCCCAAACTTGTTCTAACTATCGCTTGTTTGGTTCACTCAAAAGTCTCAAACTGACCTTTTCTGACTATCGCTTGTTTGGTCCATTCAAATTCCCAAACTTACCCCTTCTGACTATCGCTTTTTTGGTCCAATGAAAAGTCCCGATCTTACCCCTTCTGACTATCGCTTGTTTGGTCTACTCAATAGTCCCAAACTTGCCTCTTCTGACTATCGCATGTTTGGTCCACTCAAACGTCCCGGTCTTGCACCTTCTGACTATCGCTTGTTTGGTCCACTCAAAAGTCGCGATCTTGCCCCTTCTAACTATCACTTGTTTGGTCCACACAAAAGTCTCAAACTAGCCCCTTCTAACTATCGCTTGTTTGGTCTACTCAATAGTCCCAAACTTGCCTCTTCTGACTATCGCTTGTTTGGTCCACTCAAACGTCCCGGTCTTGCACCTTCTGACTATCACTTGTTTGGTCCACACAAAAGTCGCTAACTTGCACCTTCTGACTATCGCTAGTTTGGTCCACTCAAAAGTCCCGGTCTTGCCTCTTCTGACTATTGCTTGTTTGTTCCACTCAAATTCCCAAACTTGCCACTTCTGACTGTCGCTTGATTGCTCCACTCAAAAGTCCCGATCTTGCCCCTTTCAACTATCGCTTGTTGTCTACTCAAAAGTCCCAAACTTGTTCTAACTATCGCTTGTTTGGTTCACTCAAAAGTCTCAAACTGGCCTTTTCTGACTATCGCTTGTTAGGTTCACTCAAATTCCCAAACTAGCCCCTTCTGACTATCGCTTTTTTGGTCCAATCAAAAGTCCCGATCTTGCCCCTTCTGACTATCGCTTTTTTGGTCTACTCAAACGACCTAAACTTGCCACTTCTGACTATCGCTTGTTTGGTCGACTCAAAAGTCCCAAACTTGCCCGTTCTGACTATCGCTTGTTTGGTCCATTCAAACGTCCCGGTCTTGCACCTTCTGACTATCGCTTGTTTGGTCCACTCAAAAGTCGCGATCTTGCCCGTTCTGACTATCACTTGTTTGGTCCACTCAAAAGTCTCAAACTTGCCCGTTCTGACTATCACTTGTTTGGTCCACTCAAAAGTCTCAAACTTGCCCGTTCTGACTATCACTTGTTTGGTCAACACAAAAGTCGCTAACTTGCATCTTCTGACTATCGCTTGTTTCGTTCACTCAAAAGTCCCGAACTTGCCCGTTCTGACTATTGCTTGTTTGGTCTACTCAAACGTCCCGAACTTGCCCGTTCTGACTATTGCCTGTTTGGTCCACTCAAATTCCCAAACTTGCCACTTCTGACTGTCGCTTGATTGCTCCACTCAAAAGTCCCGATCTTGTCCCTTTCAACTATCGCTTGTTGTCTACTCAAAAGTCCCAAACTTGTTCTAACTATCGCTTGTTTGGTTCACTCAAAAGTCTCAAACTGACCTTTTCTGACTATCGCTTGTTTGGTCCACTCAAATTCCCAAACTTACCCCTTCTGACTATCGCTTTTTTGGTCCATTGAAAAGTCCCGATCTTACCCCTTCTGACTATCGCTTGTTTGGTCTACTCAATAGTCCCAAACTTGCCTCTTCTGACTATCGCTTGTTTGGTCCACTCAAAAGTCCCGATCTTGCCCCTTTTGACTATTGCTTGTTTGGTCCACTCAAAAGTCCCGATCTTGCCCCTTCTAACTATCGCTTTTTTGGTCCACTCAAACGTCCCGAACTTGCCCGTTCTGACTATTGCTTGTTTGGTCCACTCAAACGTCCCGAACTTGCCCGTTCTGACTATTGCTTGTTTGGTCCACTCAAATTCCCAAACTCGCCACTTCTGACTGTCGCTTGATTGCTCCACTCAAAAGTCCCGATCTTGTCCCTTTCAACTATCGCTTGTTGTCTACTCAAAAGTCCCAAACTTGCCTCTTCTGACTATCGCTTGTTTGGTCCAATCAAACGTCCCGGTCTTGCACCTTCTGACTATCGCTTGTTTGGTCCACTCAAAAGTCGCGATCTTGCCCCTTCTAACTATCACTTGTTTGGTCCACACAAAAGTCTCAAACTAGCCCCTTCTAACTATCGCTTGTTTGGTCTACTCAATAGTCCCAAACTTGCCTCTTCTGACTATCGCTTGTTTGGTCTACTCAAACGTCCCGGTCTTGCACCTTCTGACTATCACTTGTTTGGTCCACACAAAAGTCGCTAACTTGCACCTTCTGACTATCGCTAGTTTGGTCCACTCAAAAGTCCCGGTCTTGCCTCTTCTGACTATTGCTTGTTTGTTCCACTCAAATTCCCAAACTTGCCACTTCTGACTGTCGCTTGATTGCTCCACTCAAAAGTCCCGATCTTGCCCCTTTCAACTATCGCTTGTTGTCTACTCAAAAGTCCCAAACTTGTTCTAACTATCGCTTGTTTGGTTCACTCAAAAGTCTCAAACTGACCTTTTCTGACTATCGCTTGTTTGGTCCACTCAATTTCCCAAACTTACCCCTTCTGACTATCGCTTTTTTGGTCCAATGAAAAGTCCCGATCTTACCCCTTCTGACTATCGCTTGTTTGGTCTACTCAATAGTCCCAAACTTGCCTCTTTTGACTATCGCTTGTTTCGTTCACTCAAAAGTCCCGGTCTTGCCCGTTCTGACTATCGCTTGTTTGGTCTACTCAAACGACCTAAACTTGCCACTTCTGACTATCGCTTGTTTGGTCGACTCAAAAGTCCCGAACTTGCCCGTTCTGACTATTGCTTGTTTGGTCCACTCAAACATCCCGAACTTGCCCGTTCTGACTATTGCTTGTTTGGTCCACTCAAAAGTCTCAAACTTGCCCGTTCTGACTATCTCTTGTTTGGTCCACTCAAATTCCCAAACTTGCCACTTCTGACTGTCGCTTGATTGCTCCACTCAAAAGTCCCGATCTTGTCCCTTTCAACTATCGCTTGTTGTCTACTCAAAAGTCCCAAACTTGTTCTAACTATCGCTTGTTTGGTTCACTCAAACGTCCCGAACTTGCCCGTTCTGACTATTGCTTGTTTGGTCCACTCAAATTCCCAAACTTGCCACTTTTGACTGTCGCTTGATTGCTCCACTCAAAAGTCCCGATCTTGTCCCTTTCAACTATCGCTTGTTGTCTACTCAAAAGTCCCAAACTTGTTCTAACTATCGCTTGTTTGGTTCACTCAAAAGTCTCAAACTGACCTTTTCTGACTATCGCTTGTTTGGTCCATTCAAATTCCCAAACTTACCCCTTCTGACTATCGCTTTTTTGGTCCAATGAAAAGTCCCGATCTTACCCCTTCTGACTATCGCTTGTTTGGTCTACTCAATAGTCCCAAACTTGCCTCTTCTGACTATCGCATGTTTGGTCCACTCAAACGTCCCGGTCTTGCACCTTCTGACTATCGCTTGTTTGGTCCACTCAAAAGTCGCGATCTTGCCCCTTCTAACTATCACTTGTTTGGTCCACACAAAAGTCTCAAACTAGCCCCTTCTAACTATCGCTTGTTTGGTCTACTCAATAGTCCCAAACTTGCCTCTTCTGACTATCGCTTGTTTGGTCCACTCAAACGTCCCGGTCTTGCACCTTCTGACTATCACTTGTTTGGTCCACACAAAAGTCGCTAACTTGCACCTTCTGACTATCGCTAGTTTGGTCCACTCAAAAGTCCCGGTCTTACCTCTTCTGACTATTGCTTGTTTGTTCCACTCAAATTCCCAAACTTGCCACTTCTGACTGTCGCTTGATTGCTCCACTCAAAAGTCCCGATCTTGCCCCTTTCAACTATCGCTTGTTGTCTACTCAAAAGTCCCAAACTTGTTCTAACTATCGCTTGTTTGGTTCACTCAAAAGTCTCAAACTGGCCTTTTCTGACTATCGCTTGTTTGGTTCACTCAAATTCCCAAACTAGCCCCTTCTGACTATCGCTTTTTTGGTCCAATCAAAAGTCCCGATCTTGCCATTTTCTGACTATCGCTTGTTTGGTCCACTCAAAAGTCCCGATCTTGCCCCTTCTGACTATCGCTTGTTTGGTCTACTCAAACGACCTAAACTTGCCACTTCTGACTATCGCTTGTTTGGTCGACTCAAAAGTCCCAAACTTGCCACTTCTGACTATCGCTTGTTTGGTCGACTCAAAAGTCTCAAACTTGCCCGTTCTGACTATCACTTGTTTGGTCCATTCAAAAGTCTCAAACTTGCCCGTTCTGACTATCACTTGTTTGGTCCACTCAAAAGTCTCAAACTTGCCCGTTCTGACTATCACTTGTTTGGTCCACTCAAAAGTCTCAAACTTGCCCGTTCTGACTATCACTTGTTTGGTCCACACAAAAGTCGCTAACTTGCATCTTCTGAATATCGCTTGTTTCGTTCACTCAAAAGTCCCGGTCTTGCCCGTTCTGACTATCGCTTGTTTGGTCTACTCAAACGACCTAAACTTGCCACTTCTGACTATCGCTTGTTTGGTCGACTCAAAAGTCCCGAACTTGCCCGTTCTGACTATTGCTTGTTTGGTCCACTCAAACGTCCCGAACTTGCCCGTTCTGACTATTGCTTGTTTGGTCCACTCAAAAGTCTCAAACTTGCCCGTTCTGACTATCCCTTTTTTGGTCCACACAAAAGTCGCTAATTTGCATCTTCTGACTATCGCTTGTTTCGTCCACTCAAAAGTCCCGATCTTGCCCCTTCTGACTATCCTATCGGTTGTTTGGTCTACTCAAAAGTCCCAAACTTGCTCCTTCTGACTATCGCTTGTTGTCTACTCAAAAGTTTCAAACTTGCTCTTCTAACTATCGCTTGTTTGGTCCACTCAAAAGTCTCAAACTTGCCCGTTCTGACTATCACTTGTTTGGTCCACTCAAAAGTCTCAAACTTGCCCGTTCTGACTATCACTTGTTTGGTCCACACAAAAGTCGCTAACTTGCATCTTCTGACTATCGCTTGTTTCGTTCACTCAAAAGTCCCGGTCTTGCCCGTTCTGACTATCGCTTGTTTGGTCTACTCAAACGACCTAAACTTGCCACTTCTGACTATCGCTTGTTTGGTCGACTCAAAAGTCCCGAACTTGCCCGTTCTGACTATTGCTTGTTTGGTCCACTTAAACGTCCCGAACTTGCCCGTTCTGACTATTGCTTGTTTGGTCCACTTAAACGTCCCGAACTTGCCCGTTCTGACTATCGCTTGTTTGGTTCACTCAAATTCCCAAACTTACCCCTTCTGACTATCGCTTTTTTGGTCCAATGAAAAGTCCCGATCTTACCCCTTCTGACTATCGCTTGTTTGGTCTACTCAATAGTCCCAAACTTGCCTCTTCTGACTATCGCTTGTTTGGTCCACTCAAAAGTTCCGATCTTGCCCCTTCTGACTATTGGTTATTTGGTCCACTCAAAAGTCCCGATCTTGCCCCTTCTAACTATCGCTTGTTTGGTCCACTCAAACGTCCCGAACTTGCCCGTTCTGACTATTGCTTGTTTGGTCCACTCAAACGTCCCGAACTTGCCCGTTCTGACTATCGCTTTTTTGGTCCAATCAAAAGTCCCGATCTTGCCCCTTCTGACTATCGCTTGTTTGGTCTACTCAAACGACCTAACTTTGCCACTTCTGACTATCGCTTGTTTGGTCTACTCAATAGTCCCAAACTTGCCTCTTCTGACTATCGCTTGTTTGGTCCACTCAAAAGTTCCGATCTTGCCCCTTCTGACTATTGGTTATTTGGTCCACTCAAAAGTCGCGATCTTGCCCCTTCTAACTATCACTTGTTTGGTCCACACAAAAGTCGCTAACTTGCACCTTCTGACTATCGCTAGTTTGGTCCACTCAAAAGTCCCGGTCTTGCATCTTCTGACTATTGCTTGTTTGTTCCACTCAAATTCCCAAACTTGCCACTTCTGACTGTCGCTTGATTGCTCCACACAAAAGTCCCGATCTTGCCCCTTTCAACTATTGCTTGTTGTCTACTCAAAAGTCCCAAACTTGTTCTAACTATCGCTTGTTTGGTTCACTCAAAAGTCTCAAACTGGCCTTTTCTGACTATCGCTTGTTTGGTTCAATCAAATTCCCAAACTAGCCCCTTCTGACTACGCTTTTTTGGTCCAATCAAAAGTCCCGATCTTGCCCCTTCTGACTATCGCTTGTTTGGTCTACTCAAACGACCTAAACTTGCCACTTCTGACTATCGCTTGTTTGGTCGACTCAAAAGTCCCAAACTTGCCCGTTCTGACTATCGCTTGTTTGGTCCACTCAAAAGTCTCAATCTTGCCCGTTCTGACTATCACTTGTTTGGTCCACTCAAAAGTCTCAAACTAGCCCGTTCTGACTATCACTTGTTTGGTCCACTCAAAAGTCTCAAACTTGCCCGTTCTGACTATCACTTGTTTGGTCCACTCAAAAGTCTCAAACTTGCCCGTTCTGACTATTACTTGTTTGGTCCACACAAAAGTCGCTAACTTGCATCTTCTGACTATCGCTTGTTTCGTTCACTCAAAAGTCCCGGTCTTGCCCGTTCTGACTATCGCTTGTTTGGTCTACTCAAACGACCTAAACTTGCCACTTCTGACTATCGCTTGTTTGGTCGACTCAAAAGTCCCGAACTTGCCCGTTCTGACTATTGCTTGTTTGGTCCACTCAAACGTCCCGAACTTGCCCGTTCTGACTATTGCTTGTTTGGTCCACTCAAATTCCCAAACTTGCCACTTTTGACTGTCGCTTGATTGCTCCACTCAAAAGTCCCGATCTTGTCCCTTTCAACTATCGCTTGTTGTCTACTCAAAAGTCCCAAACTTGTTCTAACTATCGCTTGTTTGGTTCACTCAAAAGTCTCAAACTGACCTTTTCTGACTATCGCTTGTTTGGTCCATTCAAATTCCCAAACTTACCCCTTCTGACTATCGCTTTTTTGGTCCAATGAAAAGTCCCGATCTTACCCCTTCTGACTATCGCTTGTTTGGTCTACTCAATAGTCCCAAACTTGCCTCTTCTGACTATCGCATGTTTGGTCCACTCAAACGTCCCGGTCTTGCACCTTCTGACTATCGCTTGTTTGGTCCACTCAAAAGTCGCGATCTTGCCCCTTCTAACTATCACTTGTTTGGTCCACACAAAAGTCTCAAACTAGCCCCTTCTAACTATCGCTTGTTTGGTCTACTCAATAGTCCCAAACTTGCCTCTTCTGACTATCGCTTGTTTGGTCCACTCAAACGTCCCGGTCTTGCACCTTCTGACTATCACTTGTTTGGTCCACACAAAAGTCGCTAACTTGCACCTTCTGACTATCGCTAGTTTGGTCCACTCAAAAGTCCCGGTCTTGCCTCTTCTGACTATTGCTTGTTTGTTCCACTCAAATTCCCAAACTTGCCACTTCTGACTGTCGCTTGATTGCTCCACTCAAAAGTCCCGATCTTGCCCCTTTCAACTATCGCTTGTTGTCTACTCAAAAGTCCCAAACTTGTTCTAACTATCGCTTGTTTGGTTCACTCAAAAGTCTCAAACTGGCCTTTTCTGACTATCGCTTGTTAGGTTCACTCAAATTCCCAAACTAGCCCCTTCTGACTATCGCTTTTTTGGTCCAATCAAAAGTCCCGATCTTGCCCCTTCTGACTATCGCTTTTTTGGTCTACTCAAACGACCTAAACTTGCCACTTCTGACTATCGCTTGTTTGGTCGACTCAAAAGTCCCAAACTTGCCCGTTCTGACTATCGCTTGTTTGGTCCATTCAAACGTCCCGGTCTTGCACCTTCTGACTATCGCTTGTTTGGTCCACTCAAAAGTCGCGATCTTGCCCGTTCTGACTATCACTTGTTTGGTCCACTCAAAAGTCTCAAACTTGCCCGTTCTGACTATCACTTGTTTGGTCCACTCAAAAGTCTCAAACTTGCCCGTTCTGACTATCACTTGTTTGGTCAACACAAAAGTCGCTAACTTGCATCTTCTGACTATCGCTTGTTTCGTTCACTCAAAAGTCCCGAACTTGCCCGTTCTGACTATTGCTTGTTTGGTCTACTCAAACGTCCCGAACTTGCCCGTTCTGACTATTGCCTGTTTGGTCCACTCAAATTCCCAAACTTGCCACTTCTGACTGTCGCTTGATTGCTCCACTCAAAAGTCCCGATCTTGTCCCTTTCAACTATCGCTTGTTGTCTACTCAAAAGTCCCAAACTTGTTCTAACTATCGCTTGTTTGGTTCACTCAAAAGTCTCAAACTGACCTTTTCTGACTATCGCTTGTTTGGTCCACTCAAATTCCCAAACTTACCCCTTCTGACTATCGCTTTTTTGGTCCATTGAAAAGTCCCGATCTTACCCCTTCTGACTATCGCTTGTTTGGTCTACTCAATAGTCCCAAACTTGCCTCTTCTGACTATCGCTTGTTTGGTCCACTCAAAAGTCCCGATCTTGCCCCTTTTGACTATTGCTTGTTTGGTCCACTCAAAAGTCCCGATCTTGCCCCTTCTAACTATCGCTTTTTTGGTCCACTCAAACGTCCCGAACTTGCCCGTTCTGACTATTGCTTGTTTGGTCCACTCAAACGTCCCGAACTTGCCCGTTCTGACTATTGCTTGTTTGGTCCACTCAAATTCCCAAACTCGCCACTTCTGACTGTCGCTTGATTGCTCCACTCAAAAGTCCCGATCTTGTCCCTTTCAACTATCGCTTGTTGTCTACTCAAAAGTCCCAAACTTGCCTCTTCTGACTATCGCTTGTTTGGTCCAATCAAACGTCCCGGTCTTGCACCTTCTGACTATCGCTTGTTTGGTCCACTCAAAAGTCGCGATCTTGCCCCTTCTAACTATCACTTGTTTGGTCCACACAAAAGTCTCAAACTAGCCCCTTCTAACTATCGCTTGTTTGGTCTACTCAATAGTCCCAAACTTGCCTCTTCTGACTATCGCTTGTTTGGTCTACTCAAACGTCCCGGTCTTGCACCTTCTGACTATCACTTGTTTGGTCCACACAAAAGTCGCTAACTTGCACCTTCTGACTATCGCTAGTTTGGTCCACTCAAAAGTCCCGGTCTTGCCTCTTCTGACTATTGCTTGTTTGTTCCACTCAAATTCCCAAACTTGCCACTTCTGACTGTCGCTTGATTGCTCCACTCAAAAGTCCCGATCTTGCCCCTTTCAACTATCGCTTGTTGTCTACTCAAAAGTCCCAAACTTGTTCTAACTATCGCTTGTTTGGTTCACTCAAAAGTCTCAAACTGACCTTTTCTGACTATCGCTTGTTTGGTCCACTCAATTTCCCAAACTTACCCCTTCTGACTATCGCTTTTTTGGTCCAATGAAAAGTCCCGATCTTACCCCTTCTGACTATCGCTTGTTTGGTCTACTCAATAGTCCCAAACTTGCCTCTTTTGACTATCGCTTGTTTCGTTCACTCAAAAGTCCCGGTCTTGCCCGTTCTGACTATCGCTTGTTTGGTCTACTCAAACGACCTAAACTTGCCACTTCTGACTATCGCTTGTTTGGTCGACTCAAAAGTCCCGAACTTGCCCGTTCTGACTATTGCTTGTTTGGTCCACTCAAACATCCCGAACTTGCCCGTTCTGACTATTGCTTGTTTGGTCCACTCAAAAGTCTCAAACTTGCCCGTTCTGACTATCTCTTGTTTGGTCCACTCAAATTCCCAAACTTGCCACTTCTGACTGTCGCTTGATTGCTCCACTCAAAAGTCCCGATCTTGTCCCTTTCAACTATCGCTTGTTGTCTACTCAAAAGTCCCAAACTTGTTCTAACTATCGCTTGTTTGGTTCACTCAAACGTCCCGAACTTGCCCGTTCTGACTATTGCTTGTTTGGTCCACTCAAATTCCCAAACTTGCCACTTTTGACTGTCGCTTGATTGCTCCACTCAAAAGTCCCGATCTTGTCCCTTTCAACTATCGCTTGTTGTCTACTCAAAAGTCCCAAACTTGTTCTAACTATCGCTTGTTTGGTTCACTCAAAAGTCTCAAACTGACCTTTTCTGACTATCGCTTGTTTGGTCCATTCAAATTCCCAAACTTACCCCTTCTGACTATCGCTTTTTTGGTCCAATGAAAAGTCCCGATCTTACCCCTTCTGACTATCGCTTGTTTGGTCTACTCAATAGTCCCAAACTTGCCTCTTCTGACTATCGCATGTTTGGTCCACTCAAACGTCCCGGTCTTGCACCTTCTGACTATCGCTTGTTTGGTCCACTCAAAAGTCGCGATCTTGCCCCTTCTAACTATCACTTGTTTGGTCCACACAAAAGTCTCAAACTAGCCCCTTCTAACTATCGCTTGTTTGGTCTACTCAATAGTCCCAAACTTGCCTCTTCTGACTATCGCTTGTTTGGTCCACTCAAACGTCCCGGTCTTGCACCTTCTGACTATCACTTGTTTGGTCCACACAAAAGTCGCTAACTTGCACCTTCTGACTATCGCTAGTTTGGTCCACTCAAAAGTCCCGGTCTTACCTCTTCTGACTATTGCTTGTTTGTTCCACTCAAATTCCCAAACTTGCCACTTCTGACTGTCGCTTGATTGCTCCACTCAAAAGTCCCGATCTTGCCCCTTTCAACTATCGCTTGTTGTCTACTCAAAAGTCCCAAACTTGTTCTAACTATCGCTTGTTTGGTTCACTCAAAAGTCTCAAACTGGCCTTTTCTGACTATCGCTTGTTTGGTTCACTCAAATTCCCAAACTAGCCCCTTCTGACTATCGCTTTTTTGGTCCAATCAAAAGTCCCGATCTTGCCATTTTCTGACTATCGCTTGTTTGGTCCACTCAAAAGTCCCGATCTTGCCCCTTCTGACTATCGCTTGTTTGGTCTACTCAAACGACCTAAACTTGCCACTTCTGACTATCGCTTGTTTGGTCGACTCAAAAGTCCCAAACTTGCCACTTCTGACTATCGCTTGTTTGGTCGACTCAAAAGTCTCAAACTTGCCCGTTCTGACTATCACTTGTTTGGTCCATTCAAAAGTCTCAAACTTGCCCGTTCTGACTATCACTTGTTTGGTCCACTCAAAAGTCTCAAACTTGCCCGTTCTGACTATCACTTGTTTGGTCCACTCAAAAGTCTCAAACTTGCCCGTTCTGACTATCACTTGTTTGGTCCACACAAAAGTCGCTAACTTGCATCTTCTGAATATCGCTTGTTTCGTTCACTCAAAAGTCCCGGTCTTGCCCGTTCTGACTATCGCTTGTTTGGTCTACTCAAACGACCTAAACTTGCCACTTCTGACTATCGCTTGTTTGGTCGACTCAAAAGTCCCGAACTTGCCCGTTCTGACTATTGCTTGTTTGGTCCACTCAAACGTCCCGAACTTGCCCGTTCTGACTATTGCTTGTTTGGTCCACTCAAAAGTCTCAAACTTGCCCGTTCTGACTATCCCTTTTTTGGTCCACACAAAAGTCGCTAATTTGCATCTTCTGACTATCGCTTGTTTCGTCCACTCAAAAGTCCCGATCTTGCCCCTTCTGACTATCCTATCGGTTGTTTGGTCTACTCAAAAGTCCCAAACTTGCTCCTTCTGACTATCGCTTGTTGTCTACTCAAAAGTTTCAAACTTGCTCTTCTAACTATCGCTTGTTTGGTTCACTAAAAAGTCTCAAATTTGCCTTTTCTGATTATCGCTTGTTTGGTCCACTCAAATTCCCAAACTTGCTCCTTCTGACTATCGCTTGATTGGTCCACTCAAAAGTCCCGATCTTGCCCCTTCTGACTATCCTATCGGTTGTCTGGTCTACTCAAAAGTCCTAAACTTGCCCCTTCTGACTATCGCTTGTTTGGTCCACTCAAAAAGCTTTTAAGGGACCGTAAATTTACCACGGACAAAGTATTGAAAGAAGCAGTCCATTCCTGATTCGCAGCTCAACCGAAACCCTACTTCTGTGAGGGCATCAGGAAGCTTCTACAAAGATGGACCAAGTGCGTTGACGAAAGATGACGTACATATAAGTTTCCTATCTGATTACAATAAAATGTCATGACTGCATTGCTGATTATAATTCCCTTACGATGTTATATAAACAAACAATGTTTCCACAACTACTTTTAAAAAAAAAATAATGATTACATTCCTGCTACAGTATTTCCTTGCTAAGAACTTCCATGAACATGAAAATAAATCTGCATGTAGGAAGAATTATAAGTTCATATCTATTTTATACGATTCCGCCAGTTGTGTTATATTGAGGTAGTGATTCATGCGTTTACAATAATGTATGAGGCAGGGTATTCAAAAAACCTGTAGGCATTATAACTGACATAAAATCTAAAAGGCTGAATCAAATAATAAAGCTTCAACAGAAGTAGCCTTAAAATCAACTGCTATAACTATGCCCCCACAGTAAGTACAATGTAGATATGTTTAAATTAACCTTACTTACTTACTATCTAGCAACCAATCTTGGGTTTTCAGCCATTAGACCAAGTATATCCAGGGCTCATTAAACACTACGAGGACCGAGCAGTTTTTGATACGTTGAGCATCTATTATCCCAAACCCACGCAGTCAGCATTCAAGGATTAGAAGGATCTTAATCGAGTGTAGATGAGAAGCCAGAAAGTCATGTCCTGTCGACTCTGGATATGTCATGTCTGGTAGGGCCTAGAGTAACTAGCTCCTCCCATCATCTGCCCGGTGATTGTCGGAGGAGCAAAGCATCCCATTGTAAATGACTGAGTCAACCAATGATTTCAAAGACGTGAGAGACAATAGAGATTTGGGCGGCGTTATCGATGTAGCATCTTTGGCAAGTTTCTCTGATTTTTCGTTCCCGCTAATAACGGTATGGCTTGGCATCCATTGAAGTTTTAGTTGCCAACGTCTCTCTCCCAGGTCACTGAGTAGCTGTCTGCATTTTAACATTCTTCTACAGTCCGCCATTGACTGATGGGGGTTATGGAATCAATAAGTGACACAGCTTTCGCTGGGGATCAATATTTTTGAGCTCCTCTGCTGAATTTTCTATTGCCGCCACCGCAACATCACAGTTACTAAGGGGTGCCCCTACCGGGAGATTACCTTGAAAGAGCCAATTCTTACGCTCTCCTCCAAATTAACTACGCGCTCCAACCTTTGCAACTATTTTTTCCCTTTACACCAGAAATTTACATTTTGACAAAAATATTTTAAAGTCTGATGAGGACAGCAACTTTTGTTTTACCTCCCAATATTTAAAAAGAGTAGGCCTAAATGAATGTTATAGACGGCTATTTTAAAGTTTACGTATTGATATAAAATCCAATACAGCTTTTTGTAACTGAAAAACGTGTGTTTGATTATCAGGTGCTAAAACATGTTTATATATAAAACATGTTTGTATATAAAAGATGTCATTTTATATAATTTCCTAGTTTTTGTTTGTTTTTCTCATATTTTTCATTGAATTCTATTCCTTCAAACATATAAGATTTCCTCTAATGTATGAATATCAGTCAATGATATATTAAAATCAATAAATAAATAAATAATCAATAAATAATTGTCAATCAATATCTTTAATTA
Source organism: Prosapia bicincta (assembly GCA_036971475.1). Lineage (NCBI taxonomy): Eukaryota > Metazoa > Arthropoda > Insecta > Hemiptera > Cercopidae > Prosapia > Prosapia bicincta. The sequence continues at coordinate 41,796,588 of JBAIZL010000009.1, read as the reverse complement.
TGATAGACAAAATCAATCACTGACCAATCAGAATAAAACGAAATGTATTGAAGTAATGGGGGTGAAAGAGTTTACATTTTTATACGAATGAGAGATTATGAAATCTAAGCACAGCATTTTCTAGCTTCACTAATGCCGCGACACACAAAGTAAAACTTACAAGATCATTCTTGTTACGTAAGTGGGTTTAACATACGTTTATTGAGTTTCTATCCCTCAAAAGGATAGCTTTTCTTCTACATAAAAGAAAATGCAAAAAGGAATGCTGTAGAAATCCTTAGAGGATTGAAGTCAGGCTCGAGATAAGTGTACTAGGTATAAAGGATGTAATCCTTTTGTTGGAGATTTTACAGGTCAGTTCGTCAGCTTTTCGTAAAGGACTCTCTATCAATATTGTTATTCTTTAAGACTACGTTATCTTTAATACATTGATTTTATAAAACTTTTGGAAAAATGTTAGTAATACACACACACACACACACACACACACACACACACACACACACACACACTCACACACACACACACACACACACACACACACACACACACACATACACACACACACACACACTCACACACACACACACACACACACACACACACACACACACACACACACACACACACACACACACACACACACACACACACACACACACACACACACACACACACATACACACACATACACACACACACACACACTCACACACACACACACACACTCACACACACAAACACTCACACACACACACACACACACACACACACACACACACACACACACACACACACACACACACACACACACACACACACACACACACACACACACACACATACACACACATATATGTATATATATAACTGAAATAAATTAATACTTTGAAACAAAGTTAGTAAATAAATAAAGCCATTTAACTCTTACAAATCTATATTTTTATAAATATTCAATCATTTTATAATAACAAAATATTTCTTACATACATTGAAGCTTTCAGAAAAACATTTTTCTTTAACATTTCAATGTATTTGCTATAATAATTAGCTCACTTTCTTGTTATTTGCATAAAAGCTTATAAAAATGTTCAGCACTAGAGAAATTGTACAGCAATATGTTAAGAAAGGTGGGTATACAACAATATGTTATGAAAGGTGGATTTACAACAATACGTTACGAACGGTGCAATAATATGTGATGAAAGATTGTTGTACAGCAATATGTTAAGAAAGGTATATTGGTATCCAATATCTTTTGAAAGGTGAATATAAAACAACATGTTATGAAAGGTGGAGTACAACAATATGTCACGAAAGGGGATGTACATCAAACTATGTTACGAAAGATGGATGTACAACAATATGTTTGGAAACTTGGGTAAACAACAATATGTTATGAAAGAGGGATGTACAACAATATGTTTGGAAATTTGGGTAAACAACAATATGTTATGAAAGGTGGATGTACAGAAATATGTTACGAAGGGTGGGTAAACAACAATATCTTATGAAAGGTGAATGTACAGCAATTTGTAATGAAAGATGGATGTACAACAATATATTATAAAAGATGTATGTACAACAATATGTTAGTAAAGGTCGATATACAACAATATATTATGAAATGTGGATGTACAAAAATATGTAATTAAATGTTTATTATAGTCAAGCAAATTATATAAAGTGTCAATATTTATTGTAAAAATTAAAATGTTAGCTATTTACCACTTATTACAAAAATTATAATGACTTAAATAAGTGAGTAACCAGTGTAAAGAGTTGTGTGGCGTGTGAACTAGAACAACCTTAGAGAATATTTGTTAAAAAAAAGTTCTGCAGTTATGTAAAATGGCTTAAATTTAACATTTAATTTGAAAAAATTTCCTGCATCAAGACTTTAAGAAAATTTACTGATTGTGTCATTAAATTATATAATTTTTTCCCATAATTGTTTATTGAATATTTTGATGAATGATGACAATGAATAGATGTATTTAGTATAATTTCTGATTAAGAACACATTTTTTTTAATAAAAGGAGATAAATTTGACATGTATTTTAATTACGTGTTTCTACCTATGGCCACTAGATTTGTACATCCGTAAACGTTATGATGCTATAATAGAGAATGAGACGTATAATGTTATAACAGAATTATACAAAATTACTCCTCTGAAAACACTCTGTTAAAATATATAAGTCCCCATCACTGTAAGCCAAATAACTTCTAACCTTGTTTGTCCAACTCGTCTAGAAACTGCAAAAACTCTGGTGAGATGACGTAAACATTTTATACCTTGCCTGACATTTTTGTGTCTGTTTCTTTTAGAAATGCAAATGAGAAAAACATCTTCAAAAAGGATATTTTTAACCGTCAAAAGTACATGAAAAGACTAAAAGCGAAATACTTAAAATGGAATGTTTTTGTGCTCCTTTCCAAAGTTTTTGTTTGAAGTGTAAAAGTTTAAATTTGTTTGTAAAACTCAAAGCTGTGATTGCAGGCTACTCTGTCGGCGCTGCTATGAGCTTATGGAATGTAAATTGCTAACTCTGCTTTCAGGGCTTGCTATCTCTGCAAAGCTTTTAACTGTCATTCGTGTTTGGTCGCTGAGCATTATTAATATATCTTTATTGTGCCAACATTATTATAATGTTTTGTAATTGTAGCTGTGTAAATTGGCGACAAAAAATAATAAAAAACTAAATATTTAAGTTATATAAGCAATTAAAGTAAATGCTTAAAGAAATACATTTGGTTTTTCTTTGCTTGTGCTTTTATTTAAAACATTATTTACCAATAATTACGAAAATACTATATCTTATTCAGATACTCTTTTTATAATGAAGTGTCGAGCTATATTAAATACGTACTTCCTAAAAAAAAATGCTGATTTATATACTTATTTCTAGACAAAACTAAACAGAAATATTTGCCTAAAACTAAAAGAAAATACTTGCTTATATCTACTTGCTATCCTACACAAACATAAATAGAAAAACTTGATTATATAGTTATTCCTGCCAAAAACTGTACAGAAACACTTGTTTATATATTAAGTCCTGCCCAAAACTAAAAGGAAAACGTGCTTATATATTTAGTCCTAACCAAACCTAAATAGAAACACTTGGTTATATATTTAGTCCTGCCCAAACCAAAATAGAAACACTTGTTTATATACAGGTTTATTAACACTTGTTTATTTTGTCTTGCCCAAACCTAAATAGAAACAGTTGGTTCTATAATTATTCCCGCTCAAACCTAAACAGAAACACTTTTATATATTTAGTCCTGCCCAAATCTATATAGAAACACTTGTTTATATATTTAGTCCTGCCTAAACCTAAATAGGAACACTTGGTTATATATTTGTTCCTGCCTCAACCTAAACAGAACCATTTGTTTATATAATTAGTCCTGCCCAAACCTAAACAGAAAGACTTGTTTATATATTTAGTCCTGTCTAACTTAAGCAGAAAGAATTGTTTATATATTTAGTCCTGCCCAAAACTAAAGAGAAAGACTAGTTTATTAATTTAGTCCTGCCCAAAACTAAAGAGAAAGACTAGTTTATTAATTTAGTCATGCCCAAAACTAAAGAGAAAGACTTGTTTATGTATTTAGTCCTACCCAACTTAAACAGAAAGAATTGTTTATATATTTAGTCCTGCCTAAAGCTAAACAGAAAGACTTGTTTATATATTTATTCCTGCCCAACATAAACAGAAATAATTGTTTATATATTTAGTCCTGCCCAAAACTAAAGAGAAAGACTTGTTTATTAATTTAGTCATGCCCAAAACTAAAGAGAAAGACTTGTTTATTGATTTAGTCATGCCCAAACCTAAACAGAAACACTTGTTTATATATTAAGTCCTGCCCAAAACTAAAAGGAAAACGTGCTTATATATTTAGTCCTAACCAAACCTAAATAGAAACACTTGGTTATATATTTAGTCCTGCCCAAACCAAAATAGAAACACTTGTTTATATACAGGTTTATTAACACTTGTTTATTTTGTCTTGCCCAAACCTAAATAGAAACAGTTGGTTCTATAATTATTCCCGCTCAAACCTAAACAGAAACACTTTTATATATTTAGTCCTGCCCAAATCTATATAGAAACACTTGTTTATATATTTAGTCCTGCCTAAACCTAAATAGGAACACTTGGTTATATATTTGTTCCTGCCTCAACCTAAACAGAACCATTTGTTTATATAATTAGTCCTGCCCAAACCTAAACAGAAAGACTTGTTTATATATTTAGTCCTGTCTAACTTAAGCAGAAAGAATTGTTTATATATTTAGTCCTGCCCAAAACTAAAGAGAAAGACTAGTTTATTAATTTAGTCCTGCCCAAAACTAAAGAGAAAGACTAGTTTATTAATTTAGTCATGCCCAAAACTAAAGAGAAAGACTTGTTTATGTATTTAGTCCTACCCAACTTAAACAGAAAGAATTGTTTATATATTTAGTCCTGCCTAAAGCTAAACAGAAAGACTTGTTTATATATTTATTCCTGCCCAACATAAACAGAAATAATTGTTTATATATTTAGTCCTGCCCAAAACTAAAGAGAAAGACTTGTTTATTAATTTAGTCATGCCCAAAACTAAAGAGAAAGACTTGTTTATTGATTTAGTCATGCCCAAACCTAAACAGAAAGACTTGTTTATATATTTATTCCTGCCCAACATAAACAGAAATAATTGTTTATATATTTAGTCCTGCCCAAAACTAAAGAGAAAGACTTGTTTATTGATTTAGTCATGCCCAAAACTAAAGAGAAAGACTTGTTTATTAATTTAGTCCTACCCAAACCTAAACAGAAAGACTTGATTATATAATTAGTCCTGCTCAAACATAAACAGAAAGACTTGTTTATATAATTAGTCCTGCTCAAACATAAACAGAAAGAATTGTTTATATATTTAGTCCTGCCCAAAACTAAAGAGAAAAACTTGTTTATTAATTTAGTCATGCCCAAACCTAAACAGAAATAATTGTTTATATATTTAGTCCTACCCAAACCTAAACAGAAACACTTGTTGAAACACTTAATTGAATAAACTATCACAACTCAATCACAATTGCATGAACATGTAAAAACTATGTAAAAAACTAATTTTATACAGCTCTTTTAAAACATTTATATAGGCTAAAAGAGATAACTTTTTGAAACCAGTAAATGGCAAAAATGGTTATACAGACTATTAACAGAAAATTTAATCAGTCAGAAATAGTTGATCACGAAACATACTGCATTATGGTAGGCCTACTATAGTTACGAAATCTATCAATCGTACACATACTCACATAGTAGCCGAATAAAAATCAAGCAATGGTTATAAAAAACAAGTTATAAAAAAAAGTCAATTCCTTCTTATTTCAACAACGAAAATGTTTACTTTATTTAAGTTTTTATTAAGTAATTACAAATAATACAAATGTGTATATACATCCTAAAGAATCACAGTATCAAGTGGCAAAATATAAAACGAAATTAGTTACTAAAGTGATGAATTAAATTAATTTATTTGAAAAAACTGAAGTAACATCAAGTGTCATCCCCTAAAAGTTTTTAAAAGAATGTATTTGAACATAGGTGGATGAATAAAAAGCATTTTAATAAAGATCGAAAATTTGTACAAGATATATTAATATATACATAAATATAAATATATTAATAAATAAATAAATATGTATAAGTATATATATATATTTAGCTTTGTAACACTGTTTTCGTGTATTCCCTTATCACTTTCACTATATGTACTTAAACAAGAATCTTACTTTGTATTTATGAAAGTTAACTTTCAACGATTGATAGTATCTCCATTATCGAGCATCACTGTGGCCGGGGGTTGTAGTAGACTGTCTACTACAACTTCCGGTCAGTGATGCTTGATAATGGGGATACTATCAATCTTTGAAAGTTAACTCGCAAATATACCAAATAAGATTCTTGTTTAAGTACATATAGTTGTAGTGATATATATATATATATATATATATATATATATATATATATATATATATATATATATATATATATATAGGGAGAGTGTGAACTGATAGTAGTAATTGAAACAAAGAATTAATTTTTTTTTAACTGTATTAACATAGAGTGTCATCCATTAAATTTTTAAAAACATTAATAAAACCTGAGTGGATGAGTAAAAAGTATCTTATTAACGATTGAAAATTTGAACTATATATATATATATATATATATATATATATATATATATATATATATATATATATATTGAAGGGGTGTGAACTAATAGTAGGAAATTAAATAATGAATTATTGTTTACAATAACTGTATCAACATCAAGTGTCATCTACTAGAAGTTTTAAAAAATTGTATTTGAACTTGAGTAGATAAATAAAAAGGATTTTATTAACGATTGAAAATTTGATATATACATATAGAGAGAATGTGAACTAATAGAAGGAATTGAATAGAAAACATATTTCCTATTGAAGTCATACCTTCCATTTTATTTTTAACTACGACAAGCTTCAAACAATATGGGATTAACGGCCAACCAAATAAACTGTCCGACATTAGTCAATGCAGAGTTGTTAGCACGTCAGTCCCACCACAGACATTACACTAAACGTACGACTGTGTTTTCCAAGCAAGATTCTGATTGTAGGTTAATTATCCATTACATCCCCGGCAACGTGCAATTACTTAGCCTATTGTTTGCCAACATTTGCAAGTTAGATTGCTTTGTTAGGCAAGCTTTTCCGAATTAAACTGCAAGTACGGTTTGTTTAGACCAAATAACTCAACGTTGTTTGAAACAAAAAATCTTTGAACTTCACATCATAAACTTAGAACCTGAGTTGATTTTTTAGTGTATAACAATACTGTGCAGTTTCTAATTTCGTCCCATAAGAATATCGGAATACGTAAAAATTTTATAAAAAACAGTATACACGTTTAAAAATAAGTATTATAATATGTAAAAGTGAATTGACAAAAATACTTACCTAAAATTTTATTTTTTTAAAGAGAGACAAATAAACCTGAAATTTTAATCTAGAAATTCATATAACAGATCATTAATAAGAGTAAATTTAAGCTAACAAGTAATATATAAAAACATGTTTAAAATAAATACCTACTAAGGTTAACAAAAAACAATTTTATTATAGTTACCCCAGAGCACTATTTATGTTGTTGTTTGGTAACCATGACAACAGTTCAAGGTTGTACAATGAAGGTTTCGAAGACAACCAAATGGGGAGAAAATTCGCATATACTTCTTTGAGAAATATATTTCTAGGTATTGGAAAGTTAGCGCAGTGCAAAGACGCGCTAGACTTCGAGCATTAAGATTCATAGTTCAAATCCGACCTAGACCCCACAAATTTTATAAATTAATCATTGAGTAAAAATTTGAAAAACACTTTATTAATATCAATTGTCATCCTCTATAATTTAAGCAAAATGTATTTGACATTGATTGGATGAATATTAACGTATTTCAGCAACGATTGAAAATGTACAATAATTATTCTTTGAGCTTAGCTTGTGAGGTTATGTTAAAACAAATAAAACCTGAAACTCACAAATTATTCATTTATAACTCATACGCGTTTCAATGACAAAGTGATAATCATCAGTGAGTGTTACTACTACAAACTCTAACTGTAGTAGTAACACTCACTGATGATGATGATGATGATGACTTTGTCATTGAAACGCGTGTGAGTTAATAAATGATTTGTGAGTAGTGTGTATGTTTTTATTTCTTTTTGATTGAAAATGGTTACAATATATATATCAGGAGAGTGTGAGCTAATAGAAGAAACATTTTTTTAAAAAAGTCAAATCCTAGTTAGGTGATAAAGAAAAATATTATTTTAGTTACTTATTATTAATAATAATTACAATTAATATAACTTTGTATATACGACAAAATTACAATAATAAGTGGGAAAATAGAATTAAGTGCCGAGTTATTCTTGTAATAGTTTCCTCTGAAAATGATTGCTTTGCAATCGAAATGTAAAGGATTTAAATTTTACAAAATACACCAGAGTTAATCCAAGTTGCTACCCTTTAATTTTAAGTACTTCATTTATATTTCCAGATATTTAGAGTTTGGGACAACGAACATTAATATTCAGTGTTTTAATATTTTTAAAAACGTTTTCTAATTGTTTTAGTTTTATAATTTACATAAATAGAAAAAAATAATAAGAAGAGAAGGGTTTACTGAGAACATTTAAGTGCATCTGTTCTACTACTGCATATATGAAACTAGATAATGTGGAGAAAGTTAATTATACAAGTAATATTAAAAAAATTAAGTAAATTCCTACTTTATTTATTTTTATTAAACTTATTCTTTATTAATTATATACAATTAATATAAATATGTAGGCTTATGACAGAATAACATTATTAGGAGGCAATATTGAAAATGAAATTAGTTATTAAAATCAATTGATTAAAATTAATTATTGAATTGTTATTTGAAAAAACTGTATTAACATCGAGTGTCGTTCAGTACACGTTTGAAAGAGTGTATTTGACCTTGAGTGGATGAATAAAACGTATTTTATTAACAATTTAAAATTTTAACACGATATATATATAAATGGAAAGTGTAAAATAAAAAAAGGAATTGAATAAATGGGAGCACATTGAATTTATGTCTCGAAATGATGGGTTACGCATTTTTAAACACATTTGTTAGGAAGGTGTAGCGTACATATATGTAAAACGAGTTTCGATTAACTCAAACAATTTCCTTCTGCATTTCTCTCTCGTGAATGTTTAACTTCATCAACCGAAACGTTTTTCTGAAAAATATATTTCTCAAAACATTTCCAGTAAATAAAATTTTACTCGTTTTATCTTCAAAGTTATAATTCATAAATAATGTAAGACGGGTCTAATGTCCTGCCCTTTTGGGGTCCCTTGGGGCTTAAATAGATTCAATGTATGAGGACATCGTATAAGGGAAACCGAAAACAAAAATAGACAGAATGTTTTAGTTATATTTATTTACTAAATTTGTTTTTATATAATGTCTGATAAAGCGGCGACTATGACTAATTCCTTCTTGTTAAATGTTTGTCGACCTGAGAATTGTGATTTCGGTTTATCTAAAATCTATTAATCCTACAACTCAATAGCCGTAATAAAATATATATAAGTTTTATCGTTTCTCCTAGTTAATTGTTAATTAATTTGTTACAAGACAAACCATTTTACTGACATTAGTGGTGTTCACGCTTTCTTGAGAATGTCCACACATCATCAGAGGATTCATGGACTGATCATGTAACCATAGTTACGGTGAGCCTCTCATGAGTATAAAGTGAAACAACAAGTACAACATGGTGATCAAGTTTACATCAATCATCTAATACTTATTGTTAGTAAGAGAGGGTTCAAATAGAGTTAACAATTGGAGAGTGCTGTAGCAATGGTTTCCTACATTGTTTTACAAATGTACAATATTGGAAACACAATTATTTCCAAGAGTATCACAAATATAATTGCTTTTTTTGTAGTTCATTTTAAAAATCATGAATGAATTACGAAACTCCATTTTATTTTAAAATTCTATTCGTCCAGTTTAAAAGTTTGTAAACAATTTGAATTTACCCATAACATGGCAAAACTTGAGTTCTTGCAAAGATCAGAACTTGTTCCAGATCTTTGTATTTCAAGCTTAATAACTGTCAACATCTTTTTATTGCACCAGAGCTCAGAAAATTAGTTAGAGTTCATATGATTGCTGTACTACATATATTTCATACTAGAATGGAAATCATATCATAAAACATTTTATTAACTCTGATAGTTAGCCTACATAACATTAGGGATAGAAAGTCTTATTAGATGAATATATATATATATATATATATATATATATATATATATATATATATATATATATATTATAACATAAAGTACGAGGCTTTGGATTAAATTCAGTTAGTTGCTAAAATAATCATCTGTAGAATTAAGCAAGGAAACATACAAATAGTTTTTCTAGTGCGGACAAGGCAGGTACCATGTCACTATCCTTTTCCAGGAAAGCTATAAGTTGAGTCCGGCAACCATAGACAATAGAGAAGGGTCCAAAGTGGTTAAGACAGGGAAATCCAGCGGCCGATATAGCCTGGGAAAATAACCGTGTACCGTTAGGTTTAGCTAATTGTAGAACTGTGGGGAACTTACAAAGAACGTATTGGTAGTGGGAAAGATTAGGTTTTTAATAAAAACTAAATGATCAGGAGTTTAAGAGGAAGTTTGAGGAGAGTCTCAGAGGAAGACAGGTTGGTGGGGACAAGGATGGAAGTGTTGTAAAGGGAGAATTTTGTTAAATTAAGTAAAGAGTTTTTTTTATAAGTAAAATTTAGAAAAGTGCGACGTTAAAATTTTTTTAGAAATATAAAGTAAGTTTTTTTTGTGTCAAGTGTAAGTGCAGAAGGTAATAACCAAGGCCAGGATTCCAGGGACTCTTCAGAACAATAAGTATTATTTGACTTTACATAATGGTTTATATAAACCTTCAATAGCTAATATGACTATTTTCATAATTTTGAACAGAACCTTCCAAATACGTTATTGTGCCTAGCTAGAAAATCTGAATAATGTTCCGAGATGTGAAAAGCACTCAACCTCCCAGCGTCTGTAGAGTCACTGTAAGTATGTACTATTTAATCATAACTAAATTCAACTAGAAGTTTAGTAATATATTGGTTTACATTCGAGTACATTATTCTCCCTTTGCTAACACTATATTTGCCTTTGTGGTCGCGTTTCGGAATGACTCAATTTTCAAAATTTAGGTAGTACTGAATTTTGAACTAAGACTTCATAATTAATAACTAAGATGGATTGTGAGTTTTTGTCATAAATAAATAACTGTGTGCGCGAACTCGCCAATCAATATTCTTTATTGTCAGTTCCATTTTTAATTTATAGTAGTGCTCCTGATAATGGCATGAGTCATTGAAACTCGTGTAACAATAAAGTATATTATTTCGTGAGTTTGTGAGCAGTTATTTATTTATTTAGAGTTTAAGTAACGGATATATTTTTATGTACTACTTTCGAATAGTTCATTTTAGAACCGCAAATCTTCTACAAGCTCAATACGAACTAAACTTAGAGTGACGAATTTATACTGGGCAAAAACCGTTCTACAATAGAACTTTTCATTCTAAATATAACTCGCATAAACGACTTCAAAGTAGTAGTATGACACAGTAATAAAGTATAACTGGGGAAACAGCACCTCAGGCGAGACAAAGCCGACCAATCAATAGGGGAAAGTACTATTGCGCAGAAATTGAATTTTTAAATTGCCGGAAAGAGAGAAGGGGCGTTATGCTAGGGGTAGTAAAAAGGTATTGCATTGAAGAAGGGTGAGCGAGGGCCTAAGTTTTACGTCTGACTTCATTTTGTAAACATTCAACCTTAAATGGGGGTTGACGTCATCGCGTCTATACAAAGGCAGAAGAGGTCTGTGGGTGCAAGTGCAGATGAGAACGGTCTCTTGAATCTTATAGAAGTAATGTAGGAATTATTCAAGAGATTGGGATTTCCAAAGTAAATCGTAAATGTTACGGTTTACTTACGTAAAACTCCGTTAGCTTAAATCATTCACGATGCATTGTTATTATAAAATTAGGTAGCTCTAAATCTCGTTGCGAGTTACAGTAACCTGATGAAATACGAAAATTGAACTGTGTGAAAAGCAGAAATGAACTGTATGAATGTAGATGGCAGACTTACTGTATCAGTTTAGATTTTTCATCATTAAAAACTTATTAATTACATATTTTTGACATAATAAAAATCAATTTTAACAGGATAGTTGCATATTATCTCTCACAAAGTTATTTTCCATAAAATTTATATAATAATTCCAAATAATATCTTTGTTTTGTTCATTATTTTTACTATATTACAATGAAAATATTGGAAAGGACCCCAATACCACAAAATAATCAAAAATAACTAATATTACAAGTTACTTAATATTAAACCCTTATGTACATTTCGATGACCATGTCATCATCATCAGAGGGTCTTGTTACAAAATTACAATCTACCAATCAAGAAGTTACAAACGTAAAAGCATACATAGTTCCATTAAGTTTACTTATGAATTAGAAACTAATAATTGTTTACCATTTTTAGATATTCTACGTATTACAAATCACGAAAAAATATAATTTGATATTTACAGGAAACCTACTAACAAAAGTAGATTTATTTTAAATAATTCCAATCATTTTAATACACATAAAATAGCAGCATTTAACAGTTTGATTAACGGAGCGAATAATGTAAAACTTAATCCTAGACGTTTTTATAAGGAAATTAATTATATCAAAGAAGTGTTATAAATAAAATTTTAAAAAACCGTCACTTTAGTTTGTATCTTATTGTTTGCTAGATTGTAATTTTTTAAGACCCACTGATGATGATGTCAGGGTTATAGAAATGTGCATAAGGGTTTAATCTTATAACTTGTTTTATTTGTTATTATTTTTGTGGTATTGGGGTTCTTTGCAATATTTTCATTTGTAATATATTGTACCACTGTGCTCTTGATATTGTATATTTACAATATTATTCAAATACTGCGTTTCAAATTATATAATGAAGATTTAATTTAAATATTTATAATATTGTAATTATGACAATCTCTAAAGGTATGAATTTAGGTGCAAATTATTACAAAGGTTTTTCAAATATAGATTATCACTTTGCTTTTTATGTTTCTTTAAAGGTTTCTTTAAAGTTACTACTATGGTACCACTTGACAAACAACCCCTATTTAGTGGTCTTGTCCGTGACTCACTGCGTTGAACAATGCACTGATTAGTGAGAAGCGCATCTGCTGATATATATCTTTAAGTAGTGGTTGTTGCCAAGTGATTGTATAGTAGTAATAGTTTATCAATTTTGCCTAAATGTTGTAACTCGGCTGTACTAGTGCGTTCAATAAAAGAAACTTTCTCTCAGGACGCTAAAATATATCTATAAAGAACAAAAGCAACAGTACTGAATCAGCTTTGTGTGTTGTCGTCCAACCATCACATTACAAGAAACCGGATACCTCATCATTGCTTTAAACCTTTGCTAATGCAACGTGTACAACGTCGTTTGATCTTAGGCAGAACTACACTTCCCTTTATTGTCTTTTTACCCTTCATATCCTCACGATTTCTGTTGCCTCAACCTTCTTGTATTTATGTCTTTTTGTATCCTTGCCTTCTTGATTATCCTAGTTTTTCGTTTTGCGACTTTAGCTTAGAATGCAGTGAAATCAACGGTGTACAAACGTACAAATATCTAGAAAAGAAAGGTGGTAGTGAGGATGAAATCAAGGAAAAAATAAACAGTGACAGGAAGCTTAAATTCTCTTTTCTGGTAAAGGTCATCATGAAAGAAACAAATTTAAAAAGTATTGTTCAGAGCGGTACACTCTACGGTTCAAAGGTACGGGCTATTTACGACAAAGCTGCTGTAAATAGAAACTTAGAAAGATCAGAAATGAACAAATACATAGCGAAATAGAAAAAGATGGAAGGGAAAAGATAGAAAGAAGACAACTAGCATGTTATGGATACTTAAAGAGGATGGCAGTAGACAGATGGCTCCGATAGGTACTAGAGGGGTTTCCTCCTGAGAAAAAAAAGACAGGCGGTCACAAAGAACGGCGTGATGTCATCGACAAAGGAATGACTGCAAGAAACCTAGAAGAGGCAATAACATGGCAGAAGGAATTGGAACTGGTGACGGAGAAGCGGTAACACGTGTGTTAGCTCCCTTATATATAGGCTTATAACGGTTATATTATTATAATAATAATAAACAATACACAAATAATAATGTATTATTTATTAATTATGTAGCTAACTCAAGTTTATTAAATATACTGTTTTTAGAGATAGGTTTCATTTCTAAAGAGTAGTGACAGAACTGATGTTTTATACTTATAAAATTATTAATATTTCTATTAAAACACTTTCGATAGTATTTCTTAAAATATTTGTTCAGACAACTGTCGCATTTAGACAGATCTAATAACCAACTGTTGTATTCTCAACAACGTTTTCGAATTACGAAGGATAATGAAGGTTTCTTATTTTTATGTCCTTTTCTCACCAAAGACCTCCCCTTGAACTGGTTTTTATGGCCGTTCTTCCCATACTGTTTTTCTCACCCACGACGCTAACACATAACTTGTATAAACAAAAATAAATCAAGAGTTTTAAAACTCAATAAAAGTAATTTACAGACGCGGTGCTGAAGTTACCAAATATTTACTTCCGAGGAACAGGAAATAGCCCGGGTTTACTGCAACGTCGTCCGCAACAGCCAGGAACAAATCCTACATTCGCGGGGTTATTGCTGGCTTGACGCCGTTTCTCGGATCTCGTTAACAATTTTTAGCTGGAAACTTCGCATAAAGTTTTTTGAGAAAAGACACCTGCGAGTTAAACGCATATGCGAAACCATACTGACAGATCACAGAAATGTATTTTAGTCCACTTAGTTTTGATCGCTATGGGTGTTATTTTTGTTTTGATTCATGTCGCTTAAGTTATGGTTGAGCATAGAATCCATTTCCTTATTCAATTTCTTCAATTAGTTCACACTTTCCTAAATATATATATATATATATATATATATATATATATATATATATATATATATATAGTATACATTTTCAATTGCTAATAAAATACATTTTGTTCGTCGACCCAAGTACAAATACGTTTTTTTAAACTTGTATTGGATGACTTCTGATGTCAATAATTGTTTTTCGAATAATAATTAATTAATTAGTTTTAGTTGTATATGGAAAACAATTCATAAATGGGGCAAGCTATGCAATGTAGTTACATAGTCTCATTTAGCTTAAAATAAGTGATAACATATGTTTCATAAAACAGCTTGTTTTAACGGCTATGGCACTTTATTTATATTAATTGTAATTAATTTCTCTTTATTGAAATTTGTAGCTATTTGAAATTTTAAAAAATCTTAAAAAATTTTAAGTTTTTGTTTCTGTATTAATTGTTTTATATATTTTTTAAATTCCTTGATACAAATTTCAACCTTTGATAAAAAAAAATAGATTTACTATGTTACGATAGATATTAAAATAATAATTTAAAAACAAATAGTAATTATAAATGGTTTTATTGGTCGAAAGAAATTCATCGCCAAAGACATCATCTTCTGTAATTAAAAATTTTGTTTAAATTAATGTTACAGTAATTAATAGTTTTCATTTGTACTGGAGACGATGCCACTATGATTGATTCGTACAAATATTTGTCTTTATTGTGTTTTCCCCATTGCTTTAATAAATATCCAACCCAATCTAATAGGTTGTACAAATAAATATCCACACTTAGGAGGCTTCATATAATAAACAAACTTTTTGTAAATATTATTAGTTTCATAGAGATATATTACCCTAAATTCTTTACGTGTTCGATTGCATCTATAGCGTTAGTGATTATTCTAGGTTAAATCTATCAGTATGTAAAAAAATCTAAGGTACGACTTGAAATTGCTGGATATTAAAAAAAAAAATTTAACGTTTAGAGGGTTCTTTACGTTTTGGAAATATTAATGATGCAGTTAAAATCTAAGCTTTCGTAATACAATACTTATAAACTTTACGAATTTGTCTTTATACTTAAAGAAATCTCTTAAATATATGTATATTATATTTCTATGTACACGTACATTCGCTCAATCATTTTACAATTCCTTCTATTAGTTCACACTCTCCCTATACATACTTATTTCAATATCTAAATGTTCAATCGAATATTCTTTATTTAAGTACTGAAGTTCATATACACTCTTTAAACTTGTAATAAAACACACTTGATGTTAGTACAATTTTTTGCAAATATTAATTCATTAATTAATTTTAACAAAATATTTCGATTTCTATTTTGCTACTTAATGTTGTGGTTTTGTCATATATATATATATATATATATATATATATATATATATATATATATATATATATATATATATATATATATATATATATTAAAACAACACAGGTTATTCAAATACAAGAATATTTATTATTTTATATGGATATAAAATAATAAATATTCTTGTATTTGAATAACCTGTGTTGTTTTAAATGATTAAACAAGAAAACGTATTTGATATTTATATATATATATATACTAAAATGTTTTTTTTATTGGTTAAAAAACAATTTACTACTTCTTTTCTTGTAGAATATAGGCCTATTTCGTATTCTTTTCGCATACAATATATATATATATATATATATATATATATATATATATATATATATATATAGAATATCAAATGTGTTTTCCTGTTAGAATATTTTTAAGATCAAATAATACACACAAATACAGGAATATTCAATTTATTGAATAATAAACTCAAAGCTTTTCGCTGGTTTACATTACCAACATCCTCAGGAGTATTGTACTCTCCTGTTTATTATTCAGTAAATTGAATATTCCTGTATTTGTGTGTATTATTTGATCTTAAAAATATATATATATATATATCGCACGTTTTATCATATGAAGCCGTAACGTATTATAATATTTCATGTGTTAGGTTATGTTGTAGAATTGTATAGAAGTAATCTATCAGAATGAATATTGTTTGTATGTTTTTCAAGTGTTATTAGGATTAATTATATTTTTTGATAGAATATGATGATGTACTAACTTTTAGTGATTCTACTAATTTAGAAGGTACACTATCATTTCTCATTTTAAATATTTGTATTTGTTGAGATTTTAAAGCAGGTGAAAATGGTCATTAAAGCACAGAACTCCTCAAGAACCAATAATATAAATATCTTAATTGTAATTTATAAATACTCTGTGTTAACGAAAAGGTATGAACTAAAAGAGTAGATTTCATGTAGAGATTGTTCCACTATGTCAGCAGCATATTCTTAGTGCTACAGAACTGGCCTTGGTGGATGATGTAATGCTAAAATGTGGTCGTTTTTAAGCATTATATGTCTTGAATACTAGTAAATGTTGGTATAAATATTTCAATTCTTAGTAGGAGTTGAATAAAAACCCACCACATTTGGGCACTGCATGGGAAGATAGGCCGATACAGCATGTCTCACTTTATAAATATTCTGAGAAAGTATTCAGTCAACTGTCTTACAATTTATTACTGAGTTATGAATGCTACGTGCTAACAATCTATGAACAGATCTGACGAGCAAGGCAATGTTTAGTGATGGAACCACTTTAAAATACAGTATCAACAAGTCCATTCCTACATAGGTCAACAAAAAAAACATTTATTTTACTACATTTTAAAATATAAATTAAATTTCATTAATTAAAATTATAATAATGTTATAATTTAATTATTGTTAATTAATATTTGATAATACCGTGTTAACATCAAGTGGCATCCGCTACACGTTAAACAAATTTATTTGATCTTGAGTGGTCAATAAAAAGTATTTTATTGAAGATAAAAAATTTGAACAAGGTATATATATATATATATATATATATATATTATAGTAGAAATTGAAGGTCAATGGAGTAAAATTTTATTTTAGTTACTTTTTGATAAATAATTACAATTATTATAAATAAATAAATAAATATATATATAAAATATTGTAAATATTGTGAATTGTAAATACAAATATAATTCTTGTATTTGTATTTTGACTTCTGTTCTTTATTAATACACAAGAAAACATATTGCGATATATGTATATATATATATATATATATATATATATATACATATGTCAGGATCATAATATTAAGTGGCAAAATTAATTGTTAAAATTTAATGAATGATTAATATTTGAAAAACACTGTATTAACATCAAATGTCATCCACTACAAGCCTTAAAAAATACATTTGAGTTTGAGTGCTTACATATGAACTATTTTTTTAACGATTGAAATTTTGGATAAAATATATTAATATATATGTATTGAGAGTAAGAGGTAATAGTAGATATAGAAAAAGCGACATGGTATAGAGATTAAACAAAACTAGAAAATTATTTAATAAACCGAAATGAAGGTTTTACTTTATTAAAAAATTGACGTTTCAAAAATTAATAAAAAAGTTCGATTAAATATTAACAGTTAACGACTTTCTATGATTGGGACAATGTTTTATCAATGGGAATATTTTTCGTAATATTTTTTTAACTGGAATAATTACATTTCTGCTGTTATAACGTTTTGTCAAAAATGCTGAAAGTAATTTAAAAAAACGTTTTTCCGTATTTGTGACTAATATACGAACAATAAATGGCACGCATAAAACTTACTTGACGTTTTCGTTATTTATCGTAAGTTACCCGCAGTTTGTGGTGAAAAAGTTACAATAGGACCTCTTATTCTCCCTATAAAACAGGAATTGAAGATTTCCTACAATTTAAACGTATTCCCATTTCTAAATAATATGAATAAAACTCATCTCTAATTCTGAGATGTTTATATTACAAAATATTTGAATGAACCCAAATACCACAAAATAATCAAAAATAACTAATAACACAAGTTACTTAAGATTAAACCCTTATGTACATTTCGATGACCATTTCATCATCAGATGGTCTTATTACAAAATTACAATCTACCAAATAAGAAGTTACAAACTAGAGTGATCATCTTCTTGTTTTCTAGATTGTAATTTTGTAATAAGACCCTCTGATGATGATGACATGGTCATAGAAATGTACATAAGGGTTTAATCTTGAGTAACTGGTTTGAAAAATCTGTGACGAAATTCAGGTTTATTTGAGCACTCGAAATAGGTCTGGAATAAATTATGAAAACAATTGAATAACGAGTCAAGTTTAATTATTTAGTGCAACGTTTCGGCAACCAATTTTGTTTTCTGGACAACTAATACTAAGGCCAAAAACATTATTACATTGCGTTATAAATACACATATAAAATACAAGTACATTCACTAAAATAAATTAAAACTGTAAACAAAATCAATTTCAGTCAAAATTGTAATAAAATAAACCACAAAGGTCGTGAGAGTATTTATAAGTAATGTAATATTTGTATCAGACTGGAAAGGGCAAAAAATATATTTGCTGAATCGTTGCACTAATTAAGTAAACTTGACTCAATATTCAGCCGTTATATAATTGACTTTCTGAGGAAATTGTTTCATTTATCTTAAACTCTTGAAAAACATATTGTGGGGCGCATGCGCTATAAGTACGGTGTCCACATCTTTCCTTGTCAAAATCAGGACAGCCTACTTTGGATACAGCAGACTGGAAAAACTTAGACCCTCGAAATTTTAATTAAACACATCTATACTCTTATATAAAAACAGTGATGTGTGTGTGTGTGTGTGTGTGTATGTGTGTGTGTGTGTGTGTGTGTGTGTGTGTGTGTGTGTGTGTGTGTGTGTGTGTGTGTGTGTGTGTGTGTGTGTGTGTGTGTGTGTGTGTGTGTGTGTGTGTGTGTGTGTGTGTGTGTGTGGCATTTTGTGTGTGTGTTCCTGGATCGTAAAAACTACTGTACCCATTAAGCTGAAATTTTATATGGACATTCTTATAGTCCTTGGTTAACACATAGGCCTATTTGTGTTTAGAAATTCCATCAGAACACCGACCAACTGACCTTGAAAACTCCCTTAATATTCAATTATCTATACCTCATTATATAATTGACCATCAGCAGATAATAAATGTGTTTTAGTCACCTGTAAAAGTAACTTATAAACTCAATTAAACAGGTGATAGTAAATGTATAGAAATATTCTTCTTTCAAGGTTAGTTATACGTTACAAATATCATCTTATTAGCAGAGGCTTTTCCTTCTCTTGGTTTTTCAAGACAATGATCGGAAGTTTATAAGCTATAGTTTGATACATTTATTGGGGTTTAATTTTAAGCAAATTCAACTCAGTACAAATACAAATTAAATCAATACAAATATACGTCGGCCCGTATCAAGACGGGTACTCTGATTGTATATTATAATATAATCATGTACACCTAAAGAAGAATCATAGTTGGTTTATTAAAAAAAAACTATATTAAAATATAATCAAAATTTTTATTTCTGTTTTTTGCTATTTCTGTTCGCAACAGTTGACAATATCTATTTAGGGTTATTTATTTATTCAAATTTTAAATTTGAGGAAGGTCAAATAATTCACCATTTACCGTAGTTACCGACCAAAGCTGCTAGATAGATACATTTTAATGCGCTGAACAAGTGTGACAAATGCGCTTAAAAAATGAGCTTGAAACTCGGGACAAATAGACAATATTGTTAACAATAACTGTCATTATAATCTACAAACTATTTTCCATTGTGATTTTTGAAACATAATACTTTCTTTCTGAATTCCTTCTATTTGTTACACTCTCCTTATATGCCTATATATATATATATATATATATATATATATATATATATATATATATATATATATATATATATATATATTTATATATTTATATATATATATTTATATATATATATATATATATTTATATATATATATATTATAACTTGTTCAAAATTTCAATTGTTAATAAAATACTTTTTTTTCATCCGCTCAAGTTCAAATACATTTTTTAAAACTTGTATTGGATGACATTTGATTTTAATACAGTAGTTTCAAATATAAATTTATTAATTAAATTTAATGAATTAATTTCAGTTTCATATGGAAGAAAAACGTTTCACAAAAGGGGCTAGGTATCCAATATAGTTATTTCGTCCCACTTGTGTTAGAATAAGTGATAAGTTATAATTTCATAGAACATCTGATTTTATGGGTTAGGTTATGAGGTAGAACAGCTGTTTTAACGTATTGGACATGTTACTTTGTTTATATTAATTATAGTTATTTATTGAAAAGTAACAAAAATATTTTTTTTCTTTGTCGGCTTAAGTTTACTGGAAAATTGTTTGCTTATATTACTTGTTAAATTTGGAAGTTACCAAAGCACAAAGCACTAAGCAATATATAGGAATGACTGCCGTTAACTTCATTTCCAGGTAAATATGTTATCTGCATTTACGTCAGCAGTAGATATAATGTAACTGAAATCAGCATTGCCTCCTTCGTCCCACATCAGGAGGAGATACTGTTATACAGCTGCTCAATGCGGCCGTAGGTTTACTTTGCCAACTACCGAATGTCCTGCATTGATATCCTAATTGCATTCTGTGCGATTTCTGCTAACTGCAAGATATCAGTGCTGAGATAAGATAATAGTAACTCCTAATCGACATCTGCTCAGCAGGCTTAGACATTCGGTAATTATTCAGTACATGGTATCACTTCATAGGCGGAATAATAATTCCAGAACTCTTGACTTCTGGCTAAACTACCCTTTTAATATTAGTTTAGAATTAATTTCAATTTTTATTTCTGAATTATTATATTACATACATATTTCTAAGTAAACTTAAAATTAGTTTTTTAAAGTAAAAAATAAATAAATTTTCACTGTCAATTCCTACATAGGCAAATAAAAGAAAATCATATGTTAGTTTCTTTTTATTAAATAATTACAATTAATATAAATAAAGTAATATAATCTAAGCGTTAAAACAGCTGTTCTACCACATAATCCATAACAAAAAATCATCTGTTTCATGAAATCATATGTTACCTGTTATTTTAAGCCAAATGGGTCGAAATACCTACATTGCCAACCTAGCCCCTTTGTATATACATATGACAGAATCATGATATTAAATAGCAAAATAGAAAGCGCAATTAGTTTTTAAATTTAATACATTAAATTGAATTAATGCATCCATATTTGAAAAAAAAACTGTGTTAACATTAAGTGTCATCCATAAGTTTTAAAACGTCTATTTCAACTTAATTATGTTTGTATATATGCACTTAAAAATCATTACAACAATAAAAGACTGTTGGGATATGAGTCAATAACATTTATTTTCAAAATTACATCGACGTTTCGACAGCTAGTTTGCCATCTTCATGACGCAAATAATACTGCTTTAACTGTACATACTGACCTAATGAAGATGGCAAACTAGCTGTCGAAACGTCGCTGTTATTTTGAAAATAAACGTTATTAACTTACCTATACCTACTGTCTTTTATTATTTTTTTAGCTTAAGTGGATGAGTAAAAAGTATTTTATTAACCGTTGAAAATTTAAATAAGATACATAAATAGATAAAGAGAGTGTGCGCCAATAGTAGAAATTGAATAATAACATAAACATCATTTAAATAATAATGATATAATTCTAATAGAATAACAATAATTATAATATTGATTATTACTATTCACTCGTCCTCACTGCTGGGATGTCCAAAGTATTTATTATCAGCAATTCTTAGCCTAATTTAGGCCTACTAATAAAATTTCTTAATTACCAGGAATGTATTTTAATTTTCACATTTTTACAAAAAGTAGCAAATCACTGGTACAATATGTTTATACTTATCTGGTATAATCGAGGTTCATTTTACTTGTAACTGTTTTGCTGAAAATTCATTTTCCATTTTAGAGGAAAAAGTTTGTTTATGTTAATATTCTTGCTAAAGTTACAAGAACGACATTTAAATGTTTGTCATTGAAACAAAGAAAGACTTATTAAAATTCTTAATATACTCATCTGATTTCTGTTAGGAATATTTCTATAATTACACTTTTGCTATCACTTGCGACCAGACATTTGTTAACTAAAAGTTGTTAGATTGTTAACTTACACTTGGAGGAAACGTTTTCGTCTTACGACTTCTTCAGCCTCGTATTTTTGCCGCTAGAAATGCTGCTGTTGTGCTTCCTCGGTACCATTTTTTTGAGAAATGATGTGATCGAAAAGTATGTGTGATCTGTGCCGTGTTTGTTCATTTAAGATGTCATTTTTATGTGTTTTGCTATGTCTATATATTTTCGATATGTCTATAATATTCGAGTACATTTTATATTCAAGTTTAATGTTAGAAAGGCAGAAAAATATACTCGAATATAAAGACTTATTATTTTAAGAAGACATTTTGGTACTTAAGTATTATACGTGGAGGCCACTAATACAGGTACATAGATACAACCAAATCTATCCTAACTGGATGCTATATATGTATATTATTCATGTCTTAGACGTAGTGCAGTGCGCTGTTGCTACTGTGAGCCCAAAAACATAGTCCGAACTAAAATGTGAATAAATAAACCTAATTTTAGCGTTTTATCCGCAGTTAATTTGCGTGTTATTTACCTATGAAATATCCAGTCAGGATAGATATGGTTGTAATTTTATACAACATTACTACGTAATTATATTAGTGCCCTCCGTATAATACGTAAGTATTAGTAAGTAAGTAATAGAGAGTATAATAAGTAGCAACATTTTATTACACTAGTTACCTAAAAACATTCTTGTCATTTAAGAATTTTGATTTACCCTGAACCTAGTATATAAGGACGTTAAATGGACAAGATTTCTGTACGCCTATCACTTTACAGAAAACACCCGGTAGCGAACTTTGCCATGATATCACAGGACGAATAGAGCTGCGTGTAAATGCTAATCCTCCGTAGCAACCAGCCTTATGACGCGCAACTAGATGTAAACTCAAGATGCTGTCAGCCGTCTCTTGTAAACACTGCATTACTAATAGTACGTACGCAGAAACCCGACCTGCCCGCTTCTATCGTGCATTTCATCAGCCCATACATCTAATGTCAACTACAAAATATGGCAATCTTAGGATGGTTCAGTTTCCCAACCTCCCGGACCCATAAACTACAAAGGCCGAGGTTGGCGAGTGTGAGGGGAATAGAGAATGTCAGAGCTAGCCATTGAAATTAATATTACAAGCAGACGTCAACACACCAAGTGGACACTGCACACGTAAGCATTGGACGCAAGGTGCATCCGTTCGTATTGAATGGGTTTGTAAATAGTGGCAGATATTTTTGTGCCATGTTGTTCAGCGTTTAAAACAAAAATTAAATGAAAAATATTTATTAATAATCTTAAATAATATTATGCAAAACATATATTAAAGAAATCCTTTTAAAAACAAACAAAATTAGAATTTTGTAAGTACATTGTAAATACTTATAGGTATTTTTCAATTCCTTCTATTAATTCACAATCTCCCTATAAATCTTGTTCAAATTTCAGTTCTTAATAAAATACTTTTTATTTGTCCACTGATGTTTAAATAATTTTGTTTTCTCATAGTGGATGACACTCTATATTAATACGGTTTTTTAAAATATTATTTAATTCTTAGCCCTTCTTTTAGGTCACACTCTCGCTATAGGGGTCTATATATATTTATATATCTTCTTCCAATTTTCAATCGTTAATAAAATACGTTTTTATTCAACCACTCAAGTATGAATACACTTTTTTAAACTTGTAGTGGATGACACTTGATGTTAGTACAGTTTCTGCAAATATTAATTTAATAATTAAATTTAATGAATTAATTTCAGTTTTATATGAAAGAAAAACTTTTCATAAAAGGTACAAGGTATGCAATATAGTTATTTTGTCCCTTTTGGATTAAAATATGTGATAACATATGATTTCATAAAACAGCTGATTTTATGTTATGGGTTATGTGGTAGAACAGCTGTTCTAACTTACAGGTTATGTTACTTTATTTATATTATTTTTAATTATTTGATACAAAGTAACTAAAATACAATTATTGTTTGTTCACTTATGTAGGGATTGACTAATATTTTAAAATTGTATATATATATATAACTTGATTTTATAAGGCAAACACATTGTAGTCGGTTTGTCTAGCAGACCTATTGTTGTTAACACCCAGTAAAAGTCATTACCTCTGAAGTTGTTATTTTACTTATTAAAATAAATTTTGCCCCAAGATAATATGTCGAGTTCCATATAATTTCAGGCCTTTGGGTAATCACATTTCGCAAATCTTGGTCTAGCTTACCGAGTGGTATCAGATTGTATAGGATAAGTAAGTTTGGATGATTGTTAGGGTATGTATTGAAGTAACTAGAATTGTTTATTTCTGAGTAAATAGTCTCCAAACGTCCCCAAATGCCTAAACATAATGAACCTAAAAAAGGTTATTAAAATAATTCACTAGCATTATATAAAAATATTTCTATTCCCATGTCTCAATGTTACAGAGCACTATCGGAACTTGACAAGCTGTTACTGTTTATTCTGGCGATGTTCGCGCATTGTAGTAAGTAACGAACTCTTACATGCTTGCCCTCAAGTTTTTCAGTAAACATAATTAGGGCAACAGTGAGCAAACACAGGAGACCCACCTGTGCCAGAGTGGGCGGGGCGACCTCCCAACGGGATGATTTATTAGGGACCAATTAATAGTATTTTGAAGCACATAAAATAGCTATTTTAATTTTATTGGAAACAGTCATAACTGTTCGTCGATTTGATTTATTGTTTTATTCGAAATTGTATTTACCTGGTTGTCATTGGGTGCGAGGCTAGTAATATATGTTCACAGGGTGGAATATTTTGTAACATTATTCATGTTTAATGTTTAGGTTTAACATGCCTAGTAATTACAGTAATTCGTTTGATAAAACTTAATGTTTAAATTTGATCAATTTATTTCGCGTTCTTTTTTGTTATTATAACAAGCATTTCATTCGTCGGTTTTATGATATTTCATTGTTAAATTTATGATATTGCAAGTAATGTTTTCATTTAAATAGTACATTTTATTTGTTCTAAGACTATTTTTGTAATTTTCCAATGTATTTAATTGAAATTTAAGCAAGCAGTATAGTTCTTCCGTTATGAAACTATTTAAGGTTAAAGGGATTTGTTTAACTCACTGGATATTTATTTATTATTGAGTTTTGTAATCTTCAAGGACTTCACTAAAGTCTACAGTGGAAGTGCCTGCCAACAGACAATAATAAAATCTTCTCATACAGTTAAATACTTCGAATTATTACAGCGTAGGTCTTT
Organism: Prosapia bicincta; assembly: GCA_036971475.1. NCBI lineage: Eukaryota > Metazoa > Arthropoda > Insecta > Hemiptera > Cercopidae > Prosapia > Prosapia bicincta. Next base: position 41,770,597 of record JBAIZL010000009.1, on the reverse strand, counting down.
CGTCATCCTAGCGTAATATTAAATTAAGCTGTATTAAATAAATACCGATCTTTTGTACATAAAATGGTTACGCTCCGGTGATGATGACTGTAGTACCGAAACTCACAGCTGTCTTCAAGAAATTTTGGATTAGCTTATAAATGTGTATAGTTAACGTAGAACTTTCCTCGTCCTAGCGTAATATTAAATTAAGCTGTATTAAATAAATACCACCTTTTGTGCATAACATGGTTACGCTTTGCTGATGATGACTTTAGTACCGGCGGTCTCACAGCGGTCTCAAGGAATTTTGGATTGGCTTATAAATGATTACAGCTAACATACATCTTTCGTCGTCCTAGCGTAATATTAAATTAAGCTGTATTAAATAAATACCATTTTCTGTTTATGAAATGGTTACGCTTCGTTGAGGATGACTGTAGTGCCAAAACCCGGAGTGGTATCAAGGAATTTTGGATTAGCTTCTAAATTCCTATAGCCGTAGATCACTAGCCCTCCTAGCGTAATATTAAATTAAACTGTATTAAATAAATACCACCTTTTGTGCATGACATGGTTATGCTTTGTTGATGATGACTGTAGTACCAAAACTCACAGCTGTCTCAAGAAATTTTGAATTAGTTTCTAAATATGTACAGTTAACGTAGATCTTTCGTCGTCCTAGCGTAATATTAAATTAAGCTGTATTAAATAAATAAAACCTTTTGTTCATGAAATGGTTACGCTTCGTTGATGATGACTGTAGTGCCGAAACCCGGAGTGGTCTCAAGGGATTTTGGAATGGCTTATAAATGATTACAGCTAACTTAGATCTTTCGTCTTCCTAGCGCAATATTAAATTGAGCTGCATTAAAAAAATACCGACCTTCTGTATATGAAATGGTTACTCTTCGTTGATGATGACTGTAGTACCGAAACTCGGAGCTATGTTAAGGAATTTTGGATTAGCTTCCTAATATACCAACTAGTCTTTGATCTTAGCTCGTGAGGTTAGGACAGATAAAAGACGTACACTAAACTCACAAATTAATCATTCATTTACTAATGACAAAATCATTATCATCAGTGAGCTAATACAAAATCTAGTTTACAAATAAACTAGAGTTTATATCCTACACTCAATATATGAACATGTTCCGTTATAACTATTTAAATTAGATTTTAATCCGGTTTTACACAAAGTAATGCCCGAAATATGTTGTCTCACCACAGTATTTTCTCTAAGAATCTTGTCATAATTTCATCTAATTTCAGAAATATTCCGTTTTTGTGAACTGTTCTGTACAGGGTCATAAGGTTTTTGTGAACTGTTCTGTACAGGGTCATAAGGTTTTTGTTAACTGTTCTGTACAGGGTCATAAGGTTTTTGTGAACTGTTCTGTACAGGATCATAAGGTTTTTGTGAACTGTTCTGTACAGGGTCATAAGGTTTTTGTGAACTGTTCTGTACAGGGTCATAAGGTTTTTGTGAACTGTTCTGTACAGGGTCATAAGGTTTTTGTGAACTGTTCTGTACAGGGTCATAAGGTTTTTGTGAACTGTTCTGTACAGGGTCATAAGGTTTTTGTGAACTGTTCTGTACAGGGTCATAAGGTTTTTGTGAACTGTTCTGTACAGGGTCATAAGGTTTTTGTGAACTGTTCTGTACAGGGTCATAAGGTTTTTGTGAACTGTTCTGTACAGGGTCACAAAGTTTTTTTGAACTGTTCTGTACAGGGTCATAAGGATTTTGTGAACTGTTCTGTACAGGGTCATAAGGTTTTTGTGAACTGTTCTGTACAGGGTCATAAGGTTTTTGTGAACTGTTCTGTACAGGGTCATAAGGTTTTTGTGAACTGTTCTGTACAGGGTCATAAGGTTTTTGTGAACTGTTCTGTACAGGGTCATAAGGTTTTTGTGAACTGTTCTGTACAGGGTCATAAGGATTTTGTGAACTGTTCTGTACAGGGTCATAAGGTTTTTGTGAACTGTTCTGTACAGGGTCATAAGGTTTTTGTGAACTGTTCTGTACAGGGTCATAAGGTTTTTGTGAACTGTTCTGTACAGGGTCATAAGGTTTTTGTGAACTGTTCTGTACAGGGTCATAAGGTTTTTGTGAACTGTTCTGTACAGGGTCACAAAGTTTTTGTGAACTGTTCTGTACAGGGTCATAAGGATTTTGTGAACTGTTCTGTACAGGGTCATAAGGTTTTTGTGAACTGTTCTGTACAGGGTCATAAGGTTTTTGTGTACTGTTCTGTATAAGGTCACAAGGTTTTTGTGAACAGTTCTGTACAGGGTCATAAGGTTTTTGTGAACTGTTCTGTATAAGGTCACAAGGTTTTTGTGAACTGTTCTGTACAGGGTCATAAGGTTTTTGTGAACTGTTCTGTATAAGGTCACAAGGTTTTTGTGAACAGTTCTGTACAGGGTCATAAGGTTTTTGTGTACTGTTCTGTACAGGGTCATAAGGTTTTTGTGAACTGTTCTGTACAGGGTCATAAGGTTTTTGTGAACTGTTCTGTACAAGGTCATAAGGTTTTTGTGAACTGTTCTGTACAGGGTCATAAGGTTTTTGTGAACTGTTCTGTACAGGGTCATAAGGTTTTTGTGAACTGTTCTGTACAGGGTCATAAGGTTTTTGTGAACTGTTCTGTACAGGGTCATAAGGTTTTTGTGAACTGTTCTGTACAGGGTCATAAGGTTTTTGTGAACTGTTCTGTACAGGGTCATAAGGTTTTTGTGAACTGTTCTGTACAGGGTCACAAGGTTTTTGTGAACTGTTCTGTACAGGGTCATAAGGTTTTTGTGAACTGTTCTGTACAAGGTCATAAGGTTTTTGTGAACTGTTCTGTACAGGGTCATAAGGTTTTTGTGAACTGTTCTGTACAGGGTCATAAGGTTTTTGTGAACTGTTCTGTACAGGGTCATAAGGTTTTTGTGAACTGTTCTGTACAGGGTCATAAGGTTTTTGTGAACTGTTCTGTACAGGGTCATAAGGTTTTTGTGAACTGTTCTGTACAGGGTCACAAGGTTTTTGTGAACTGTTCTGTACAGGGTCATAAGGTTTTTGTGAACTGTTCTGTACAGGGTCACAAGGTTTTTGCAATTCGCTGCTCCCTGAGAACTTTCATGTGGAAATATTAGGAATATCTCTTTAAGAAAAGGATAAAATTTTATTATTTTGTGTCTGAAACCAGCTGATTAATGAAAACTTCGTTTTTTTCTAATTAATTCTTATAGGTTATAATGTATTAAACACGTTCTTAGTCCTTCTACTATGAAACAACCGGTTATTCAGTGTTTCCACGATAATTACTTTTCCCCACATTCAAAAACATTCAGTTATTTGCAATTTTTACGGCTTAGGCTATACAACAGTTTAAAGCATTTTAATGAGATATTTAATGGAAAATATGGTTTCAATGAACACGGCTGTGTATTGAAGCGTGCTGCTGACATGCCCTGTAATATCGCAGGTTTCTCTTCTGTCAGCTGGGTTTGGAGAGACGAGGTAACGTCGAGCGAGTATAAGTTGTCTGTAATTAGAAGCGTCGGTTAAACTCTAGGAAAATGCGGTCTACACGCGACGCGAATGTGTCTTTAAAGACTTTAATGAAAGGTTCGGGTGTTTCTTTGTTTGGCTGTGAAAACTAAGCTATAACGAGATATCGATTTTCTTGGTTATTAGATTTAAAGTGTATTTTTTATTAATATTAAAAGTTGGAGTTCTAAAATTAGTATTTAAAAATGTATTTCTAATATTTCCCTTAACAATATTTCAAATAGTATAAAAAAACAATTTAAGCATGAATTCCTTTTATTATATAGGCCTTTATATTTTTCTCCTAACCAGTTATCAAGGCAGCAGAGAGGTGTGAAATACGACTCAAAGGGTTAGATCCCCGCTGGAACCAAAGAAATCCCATGTACAATTACAACCACAGTTCGACTCAATGAGAACGCAGGGCCCACCTGAAATAATAACACTCTGTACTGTCCAATCATACTAACTTCCCTGAGCATATGCTAAAATGTGATCAAATTTAAGTGTTTTACATCCATCGATTATAATAAATATATTTGAAGGTTACCATTAGTTATCAGTAAACTCAAAAATGCTCAGATGTTTTAAATTATAGTTTCTTTATGCTTTAATATATTTTGTTTTAATGTTGTTTTAATTCAAATCCTAGTATTCGAACACTAAACACTTATTGTGTTTAATTTAAATCAAACTTAAATTGCCAATTTTGTTAAACAAATATTTGAAGAAGTGTTTTATCTTGTTTTAATTGGGTTAGAGAGTGCTGTAGAATACTTAATGCACTCTCACCCTTTATGTACTATAACACTATAAATTTGCAGTAAGAGTAGCATACCTTCAAACCACAGAGTTAAAATCTTTAGTTACGATTTTATATAAATGGCTTTGAATGGGTATCAGACTTACAATGTACTTGCTTTTCTGCTGGATATAAACTCATATACGTCGCACCAACAGACCGACATGATGGGAAGATAAATAGTGAGTTCTAATATTAACATAGGACCTACTAACGTGAACTAACTCTAGTAATACGAGATAGTTTGCTCTGAATGTATTGCTTCTACGAACTAGACAAAGACGTCCACACCGCATATTTGACATACACTCGGTTGCAGGTTTCCTGAAATGAAAATCATCTAGTTTCATTAATGGAATGTTCAAATTTTGTAAACATCGTAGTTTACTCCATTTATTTTCATTACTAATTTTGGTTGTTTTTTTCTTGTAAAGATATCAACATCGTATTAGACTAATAATATAAATAAAAGTCGTACACAAAACTCAAAAATTAATCATTAATTAACTCATACGCGATTCAATGACAATCATCATCATTAGTGAGTGTTACTACTACAAACTCAACCGTTGTCAGTTGTAAGTTTGAGTTTGTAGTAGCAGTTGTAAGTTTGAGTTTGTAGTAGCAGCACTCACTAATGATGATGACTTTGTAATTGAAACGCGCTTGAGTTAATAAATGATTAATTTGTGAGTTTTGTGTATGTCTATTATTTGTATTAACTCAAGCTCACAAGCTAAGCTCAAATAATAGTTGAAAATTACTATTTATAAAATATAAACTATTTTAATTTTACCTTTAATTTGGAACATTAAGGAAGGCCTATATGGTCTTTACCACTTATAAGTACGAAATATATCTTACGTTAAATTTTAAGTATTTATAAAAATAAAGAAATAAAATAAGTAATTATTGCTAAAAATAAAATGAATAAATAATTGTCATACGATTTTTTAAAAAGGAAGTAAGTTTCAATGATGAAGTTATAGGCCTATCTAAGAGTGACTTTTTAACTCGCTGGTTATATTTGTACAGCAAGTAGGCCTACTATAGAATCGACTCGTTCCTAAGTTTTTTCAACGTTGGTTCTTAAATTTAAACAGTCATTAACGAACGTTTTTAAGATTTCAAGATAAAATATAAAAGAAAGTTGATATTCCAAGACAACAAAGCCCCATCCCTCAGAAGAGAAAATAAAAGCAGAAAGGCAGAGATGGGCGGCCTAAATGTTTGCCGTCTATCCCAGGAGAATGAATTAAACAAAGATTCGTTAAGAATAGCACTGTTAATAATGCCAAGACCTTGTCCAAACACACAAGGTGGGTAGGACTCGTTACGTAGAGGCGGCGGCCATCTTGACACATTTATGCAAACTAATACCATTCCAGCCCGCCTAATTAGGCAGATATGTTTATATATCGAGCTCCCCACAGCGCTCCTAGTGCCCAATCATGTGAACTGTTTGTTTGTAATGTTCATTACGATCGTCAGCGTATTATCTTTATAAACTGTGTCTGATGTTGGGCATGTTTTTGCCATAACCAGCTACAACTCATTGCATTAGGTTTAATAATTTTTTTAAATTGAACTTTGTTCAAATATTAAATGCTTTTTAAAAATATACCAATCAAAATGTTAATAAATAGGAGTAAATTAAGTTGTCATGTTGGTCACACTGAAACTCTGATTTTCTTAAGGCTAATAATATTTCGTACGGTTTTTTTAAAATTTTCCAAGTTATTTATTATTTCAAGTTTCTATTAATTCGCCCCCAGGTTACAAATTAATCAAACCTTACTTCTGAATCCGGTGGACGTCAACGCACCTAAAGCGTTTTAGGCACTTTGTGGGGATGTAAGCTCGTCCGTCTTGCAGTAAGTTCTCGGATTAGAAACCGTCTTCTCATACAAGTCGCCTCGCATTCACAATTCCTTTAGCACTATTCATTTCGCAACAGCTGACACATCTCTGAAAATAAATCTGAATTGTGTTGATTCAGCGAGAAGGTTAACTCATATTTAGGGACAATTGTACTGCCTAATGGCTGTCAAATAATAAATTTGCATTACCTGTAACTAACTGACCTCGCGCCAACAGAAACTCGTTTTAAATTAACCATTCTATTTGTATTTTATTACTTCCGATTGAATATTGATTTTAGTTATTACCCGGGTGTTTACCTAGCCTCTATTCACACAATGATGATTGAAAGTGTATTTTATTACGACCAGAAAGCCTCTAATTGTGTGTAGTGGGATTCTCCACTGGTTCTGGTTAGGTGGGTATTGTTGCTTGGAGGAGACATGTAGGACAACTTGTTATGGATTGTTGTGAAGTCGTCCATCAGTTTTATATAACTTCAGGATCCAAGTTTAAATAACGCTGCTGATGTTATATCATAAACATGTTACCTTTGATCAGTCACTTATTAACATTTTATTTTCTAAAGTGAAAAGTATTATTTGTTAAATTTATACTGCTTTATTTTTAAAACCATTTAACTCCTATGGTTCAATGTTAATTTCTAGTTAGGAATTGACATTATTGGTTTTAATGCTAAATATTTCACAAAAATATTTGAAAAGTCTGTTTCATTTATTAAAAATACGATCTCTTAAAGTACCTTCTTTACGATTACACATTATAGAAGCATGCAGTTGCAAATAGGCAATAATCTGATATATGTTATATTACGCACCGTGTTACTATTACCAGAAACAATCCTAAGTAATACATTGCAAAACGTAAACAAATGAAAAGTACAAAAAACAAGAAAGAACTTCTAGCTTTAAATCAAAACATTATTGAAAAAAGAATAGCTTTTCTAAGAAATAGCTGGCTAAGAAATAGCTTACTCCACACACAACACTCTCAACAAACAATTTAAACCCAACAGCAAAATCAACGACATTTACAACACCACTGGAGTTTACAAACTAACTTGCAGTTCATGCCCTAGTTTTTACATAGGCCAGACAGGAGGTCATTCTACACACGTTACCAAGAACATATAAAAGCACTAAAAAACAATAACTACCAATCAAACTTCGCAGATCATCTCAACTCCACTAAACACGACTACATAGACATAACATCTAACCTACAAATTCTTCATAAACAACACAGAAATAACCAACGCTACACAACCGAACAATACGAAATATATAGGCACTTCAAACTACACCCTACACACATACTCAATACACAATTACATTACAACTCACACGCACTTTTTGACATCATAACTCCTAATACACACAAAATACACCCACACCACCAAAATATCCCACCCCCACCCTAACCTACGTAAACCTTGAGATCAGTTACGGTCTGAGTTGACAAAGGGACACATCTCCCGAAACGGCCGTCCTCAACAAGCAAAGTAAGTGCTACTATAGGCAAGTTAAAACAATCTTTAAAAAGTGAAGTGAAAAAAGAATGTAATAGAATATTACCACATATATTATATACTGATATATACCATATATTTTAAATAATTTATGCACAAAAATATTTCTGACTCTTGGATTATGGGGTTTAGATTATTTTTTCGAAAAGTGTAAAGTTGTTTCAATATGAAACTGTACATAAAATAATTTCTTTAGTAATTAATTTTTCAATTCTGTCCATTAGTTCACACTTTCTTTATATAGGCTACATCGTGTTCAAATTTTCAATTGTGATTAGAAATACTTTCTATTTATCCGCTCAAATTGAAATACATTTTAGTGGATGGCCCTTAAAGTTAATACAGTTTTTTAAATATTAATTCATAAATTATATTTATTAAATTAATTTTAGTTTTTGTGTAAGAAAAACGTTTTGCAAAGGGGCGAGGTATGCAATATAGTTATTTCGTCTCATTCGGATTAAAATAAGTGATACCATATGATTTCATAAAACAGCTGATTTTATTCTTGAATTTTGTAGTCCATCACGTTCGGTGAATCTTATTAATCACGTAAACAATAGTTTATGACTATCCGAACTCTTTTTAGTAAAATTGTTAAAACCTACTGACACAAAACGTTTTCGATCGCTATGTGCCGATCTTCATCAGTGTCTTCTGCTTGGAGATGTTGGGTCAAGCGGTGACGGTTTTAAAAGTAGGTTTTCGACAGTATCAAAGAGTATGTGTGATTTGTATTGTGTTTGTTAGTTTAATATGTTTGTATTTTGTGTTTTTGTGTGTCTGTAAATTTCACGAAAACCTACCTTTAAAACCGTCACCGCTTGACCCAACATCTCCAAGCAGAAGACACTGATGAAGATCGGCACATAGCGATCGAAAACGTTCTGTCTCAGTAAGTTTTAACAAAAAAAAGTTCGGATAGTCATAAACTATTGTTTAAGTGATTAAAAAGCTGATTTTATATTACAAGTTACGTGGTGGAACACCTGCTTTAATGCATAGGTTATGTTTATTTATTTATATAAATTGTAATAATTTAATAAAAAGTAACAAAACTAAATTTTTCTTTGACTTACGTAAGAATTGACTTTAAAAAGTGTTTGTTTTCATTACTTGTTTTATTTATTGTTCTTCACGTGCTCTTGGATATACTATTAATTTTAGCTCTTAATTTTGCTATTCCGTTTTAACTCTAAAAATTACAAAATATAAACTCCATATAAACACAATATAGTGCTACTAAACACAAGTTTGCATATTTACTCGGCGGTCAGGGTTCTGTTTTAATCTGAAGTTGGCAAACAAACGCGAATAAATACTTCCTTACTTTGTATTCCAACAGGAGCGTTCCAGAAAAGTTTCCCCTCTATGGTTTGCTTTGTCCCGTGTTTAAACATTTCTTTTCTCTTAACATTTGCGAAGTATTCTACTTCGTCCTGATTTGATTTAACTCTCTGAAACCGACCTAACCACTGACTTGGCTATAGCTGAGATTATCTTTTTAATTTACAGCTTCGTAAATAATAATTTGTATATATTATTAGAATTTTTTGTCTGTAGTCCAGACGGAATTTCTATTTGATTAAAAAAAATTTGGAATTAAGACGGTTTGTCTTGCTTTGTGCATTTTTATTACGTTAAAATCGTTAACATATATTTTATTTATGTTATGTTCCGATTTGGATTTTATCTAAGAGTTACAGATATGCAACATTTTCTCTTCAAACTTATTACTTCTAGACTTCTCTTTATATCTATGTTATATTTCTACGTTTATCACTTTTCTACTTCTATATATATCGCTATATCCAGTTATTTTTCATTCTCTGCATGTCTTTATATGTACATCCATCTGTGCCTCTAGGGTTCCCTTTAGCTTAATTACAATCTCTGCTACAGTCTTTATTTCTAGCTTTTTTTTATTACATATCTAATTTTACACCTGATTCGTTTATACGTGATTGTCTGCACATGCACATCTATCTTTGTCACTTACTATATCTCTAGCTTCTTCAGCTCTGTGTTCTATTCTCTATTCGCCGATACTGATTCCCATAACCATTAAATACAGTAATACAACAACCGTCGTGTGTTTCCATTACCCTTGGCATTATTGGTAAACTAAGTATTTACAACTAAAAACAGTTGTACATATGTTAGTGTGTTACACTTGCCTATAGTAGCACATCCTTTAATGATTTTTGAGGACGGTGGTTTCTGGAAATGCGTCTCATTGTCAACTCAGAGCGTAACAGTTATAGTCGTCTTTAACAATCATAACATTGTGCTGCCTTAAGGAAATGTTACATACTAACATTTCTACAAGTGATCTTAGTTGAAAGCTAATAGCTCACGTGAAGATGGAATCAATTAATATAAGTATTTATATATTTTGTGGTCATAGAAAAACATTTTATGGTAATAAAAGACAAGAGAAAATATCAATTTTAAATTACCAAAATTTATACATATATTTATATTGACTTAAATTCGTGTAGTCACATATAGGCAAATGTATTCGTTAAACATTTGAAAATTTAAAATTAAAATTTGCTGCTTCCTTAACGAAACGTAAAAACTTGTTAAAGTACTTAGCATCAAGGTATTAATGACACTTGTTTGTATTAACTTTGCAATAAAACACTACTTAAGGATTTATTCAGTAGGCGCGTTTTGCACTAGATCAGCTCATTGTTCAATGCTCTGAGTCACTGACAAGACTGTTGCTCAGGTGTGTTGTGTTGGCGTGAGTCTGTGGTGTATTTCTGTTCTGTGGTGTTATTGTTCATAGAGTAGTTGTAAATTACGTTTTCAAATATAGTATTTGATTATAAGTGTGTTTTGTCATTTATAATGTGTTGTGGATAGTATTTATGGTGTGTATATATATTTCATAGTTTTCTACTGGGTTAGGTTGTTTGTTTTTTTTTCTATTGATGTAGTGTATAATTTTAGATTGGTGTCTATGTCAGTCTGTGAGTGTAGTGTGTTCTGTATGTGTTTGGCGAAATTTGATTCGGTTGTGTTTTTTTAATCTTTTTTACGTGTTCTTCGTATCTTGTTGTAAATGTTCCCCCTGTTTGTCCTATCTAAAAGCTGGGACAGTTGCATGCAATCTTGAATACGCCTGCCCTGTCGTGTTTATCCTGGTGTATTTTTGAACTGTGTAGCTGTTTTTACTGTGTTGCTACTTCGTATTTACGTTTGCGGAAATAGGAAGCTATTTTTGAGATGTGTCGTGATATGTAAGTGTTTTGCACTTTTGTGTTTGTGTGTTATTATTTTTGATGTGTTATATGTGCCTGGTTTTTTCGCATTATGTTATCTATCAAGGTGTGTTTGTATCCGTCTATATAAGCTATGTGTTTTATTCTGCTCAGTCGTTAATTTTGTCTTCATTGCTCATGGGTATGTTGCTATTCTGTGTGTCATGGAGTGAAAGGCAGCATGTTTGTGTTGTGTTGGGTGATTGGACTTGTTGTGTATAACTGTTAGTGGTGCTTGGTTTCCTGTATATTTTGAATGTGCGTTTTGCTTTGCTATCGTTAGGTCTAAGATGTTGATTTCGTTTTGTTGTTCTGTTTTTGGTGTAAAGTTTATGTTATTGTTTAATTTGTTTATGTAGCTGTGGAATGTGTTTATCTTCCAATTAGGGTATTAATTGTCACAGATTTATTTGACCTTGAAACTTATTGCTTTATATAGGCCTATATTTTTAAATACTAAAACTGTATTATAATACGGCCGTAATACAGTTAGAGAGATAACCCACTAGATGGGATACTATGGAACCAGCAGGTACCGACAGATAATAAACGACGCATTTACGATTCAATTGTATAACGTATAGTCACATGTACACATGTACTTATTATATAAGGCGAAGTAGAGTAAATGAAGCAGAAGAACGAGAAAAGATTAATTGCGACTGAGATGGACTTTTGCCTGGAAAGTGGAGACTGGAACTACAAACGACAGAACAATAAGATAATGAAAGCGCCAAATACATTCAGAGATTACATAAAAAGAAAAGAGTTATGGTATGGACACGAACAAAGGATGGAAGAAAGAAGAATACTGAAGCTAGTAATGAAATATACGAATATAGTCCTTATGCAAGAAGAAAGAGAGGACGAACTAAAAGAAGATAGCAAGAAAGCATCGATAAGGAAATACAAGAAAGAGAACTCCCCAAAAACTTATGGATGAACAGAAGGGAATGGAAACTGGAAATCGAAAGACCTCGTAGGGCGTTATGAATCGATAATTGATATATATATATATATATATATATATATATATATATATATATATATATATATATGTATGTATATATATTTATATATATAATGTTTTAACTAAAGTTATATGTTTAGGCAGTAATGAAAACTATATTTGTTTTTAATTGTTGCCAACGGTGTTGTTCCTTCCGTAAGCGATGAATCCCTTCTAATTTAAATTTAACAATAAAAATACACAAATAGTAACAAAGGATGTTATTTAATTATTTGCAGCATTTTGTTTCCATTGGAGCCCACACAATAATGACTGCACACCAGGCAACAGTGTTTCCAATTGTTGGAGCTACCCCGTCAGATCAATATGGACGGAGGCTGGGAGGGCGGGAGGGGGCTGCCACGCTTCGCTGGTGAAATCGACTTCCCCCGATTCCAAATTCGAGTTGGCTCCAATAGGTTTTCGTTTTGTTCTTGCCAATATATTGCTATATCTCGGACAATTTACTAGTTTGATTTCACTTGAAAGAAAAGTCTTTCGGACAGAACAAATGAAATTCGCCGTGTATAAACTTCTAAAAACAACAACACAATTGAATTTTCATAGTAATCTAAAAGCCTTAGAGCCTACAGAATATTATTAACCTTTTAATTATTTTTATTAATAGACCTTAATAATTGTTTGGGAACTGTTCTCAAACGCACGAGACTAATGCATGAGAAGGTTCCCGCTTTAATTTAAATTAGAAAGTGAGAACATATGCAATAGATGGATTTCTTAATATACTTACCTTCACTTGTGTTAGGAATATTTGTATACATTTAGCTACATTTTTCTCCCTTTGTCACATTAAAATATTTTTCTTTGTTAACGCGTTTCGGAATAACTCAATTTTCAAAACTTTTAAAGTACTGTTAAAGTTTTGAGAATGGAGTGATTCCGAAACGCGTAAAAAAAGAAAAGTTTTTTAATATTAGGAAAGACAGAAAACTGTAGGTCTATATATATATATTCTTGATATTTTACGTTATCCATTTTTTTTCCGTTGCACTGACTTTATGAAGTTAATATATTACTATTGTAAGTAATTTTATCCACCATTAAGTATTCACACTTAATGGTGGATAAAATTACTTACAATAGTAATATATTAACTTCATATATATATATATATATATATATATATATATATATATATATATATATATATATATATATATATATATATATGGTTAACTTTTCTGACAACAAAAGGACTAAAAATGTTTTTATTATTAATTAATGCGTCCCTTAGACTTATGCACGTCCCTGCAACATGGAAAGTGGCGGAGATGATCATGATCCTGAAACCCGGCAAAACAGCAACAGAGGTCAAGTCGTACAGGCCGATATCACTTCTACCCATAATGTCAAAACTCTTTGAAAAGCTGCTTCTCAACAGACTTAAACCTATCATCGTGGAAAAGAACTTACTACCCGACCATCAATTTGGATTCAGGCGAGGACACTCTACGGTGGAACAGGTGCATCGACTAATTGACATCATTGAAAAAGCACTGGAAGGTGAGGAGGTCTGCTCGATTGTCTTCCTGGATGTTTCACAAGCCTTCGATAAAGTTTGGCATGAAGGCTTGATTCACAAACTCAACATGTTTCTGCCAGCCCAGTTTGTGAATCTACTGAAATCGTACATATCGAACAGACTGTTTCGAGTAAACCACGAATCTACGTATTCTGACTTCAAGGAAATACAAGCTGGAGTCCCACAAGGCAGCGTATTGGGACCAATCCTGTACTTGCTGTACACCAGTGATCTTCCGCAAACAGCCAACGTCATCACGGCCACTTTCGCAGACGACACAGCAAACGCAACGACAGCGAAAACCGTTCAAGAATCGACAACACGCTTACAAAGATCAAACGATTCAGTTGAGGCTTGGACCAAGAAATGGCGCATCAAACTCAACGACCAGAAGGCAGTCCATGTGAACTTTACAAACAAGAGGATCCCAAACCCTCAGAGGCTCGAAATGAATGGAAGTGTTATCCCATATCATGATTCAGCTAAATATCTCGGCATGAATCTTGATGCAAAAGCCAAATGGGTCGAGCATGTCAAAATAAAACTCACAGAACTCCAGACTCGCTACAGGCAAATGGCTACTCGGTCGAAATTCACGGGTATCAATATACAACAAGCTATTGGTATATAACCAAATCCTCAAACCGGTTTGGACGTATGGTATACAGCTTTGGGGCTGTGCCAGCAAATGTCACATACAAGGGATACAACGCTTCCAGAACAAAGTACTAAGAAACATCGCCAACGCTCCTTGGTATGTGCGTAACAGTGACTTGCATTGCGATCTTGGTGTACCCATGGTCGAGGAAGTCATAAAACAGAACGCCATCAAACACGTAAATCGGCTCTCTCAACACGAAAATCCTGAGGCACTGAGACTTCTCGACAACAACCACCTGACAAGACGACTCAAAAGGACAAAACCATTTGAACTCGTTGAACGACAAGAGTGACAACAATACTCTTCCTCACGCCGGTTGGCTTCCAACATCAAACAAGATACAATAGAAATCAATGGATTCTCTGTAATAAAAGCTAAAATCTAATTATCAAATGTAAATTAATGGTTGGTCAAAAATGACCAGTTTTAATAAAAAAAAAAAAAAAAAAAAAAAAAAATATATGGTTAACTTTTGTTTATAATCTTTCAGAGATACCTATGTATAATCACTTCGTAAGTTTTGCATGGAGTTTTTGAGAGAGTAAGGATTAGGAATTATCGAGTCACAACAGGCAGATCCATACCAACAAAGGACATTTGCAGGTGATCAGACATTCCTAATGCTGTTGTACCCCTGAAGGGGAGGGAGAAGGTTGTACCTCGGATACTTCCATAAAGTACAATGGGATGTAAATACATGGATATGATGAATCCGAAATGGACACATCTGTTCTAACATGATATCTCTTGCTGTAGTTTTGTAGGACATCTTACAATAAACATATATCATTAAAGAACTTCCCCTGAAATTTGTTGACTCCCCTCTGACATACTGAATTGTCAAACATGGCGCGCGTAGTAAAGATAAAAACCAATGCAAGTAGGATAAAGTGTTTTTACTTACCCTGGCGTTTACGCTCTTGTACTACTCCTGCTCTTTACGCTCCTGTTTACTACTCTTCTAGTAGTTTTTTTTAACAAATTCTGACACCACCAAAATATTAGACCCCAATCACTGCCCGTCCCTATCCTGTGATCTTGGAACCCTACAAACTTCAATTTGCCAACAGAAAAGTTTACATATTCCACTATTACTACATATCCCAATTAGAGGTAGGCCTGTTATCTTATCTGGATCTTCTTCAGCCACCAAAGCTTCAACATCAGCTTCACGCGACGTAGAGTATCAGGGGTATTTCTTCTCAAAAGGGTATCTTCTGTACCGAAATACTTCCGTTGTCGCTTTTGTAAGCTATACATTTTATGTTAGTCATAGAGTGTTTACTCTAAAATATTTTTACAAGAAAACAAGACAGACTAGATTCACAAAGAAACTGGAAACAAATATAAAAACAAAAAGGTTTTAGTCAATTCCTACTTAGGTCAACAAAAATATATAATTTTAGTTACTTTTTATTCAATAATTACAATTATTATCAATAAAGTAACATAATCTTTGTCTAAAACAGCCGTTCTACCACATAACCTATAACATAAAATCAGCTGTTTTATGAAATCTTATGTTATCACTTATTGTACGCCAAATAACGTAACTATATTGCATACCTTGCCCCCTTTTGTGAAAAGTTTTTCTCCCAAATAAAACTAAAATTAATTAAAAACAAATAAAAACATACACAAAACTCACAAATTAATCAATAAATGATTAATTTGTGAGTTTTGTGTATGTTTTTATTTGATTCTAACATAACCTCACAAGCTAAGCTCAAAGAATATTTGTTTAAAATTAATCAATTAAATTTAATTAATGAACTATTATTTTTTTAAACAGTGTTAGCATCAATTGTCATCCACTACATGTATAAATATATATTTGAACTTGAGTGGATGAATAAAAATATTTTATTAACGATTGAAAATTTGAACAAGATATATATATATATATATATATATATATATATATATATATATATATATATATATATAAGGAGAGTGTGAACTAATAGAAGGATTGAAAAAAACCGACGTCAAATTTTATCACTAGTTTTCTCTAGATTTAAGGTAATCCAGAATATATTTATTTATAACTATAATAGTGTTATTTATATACTAAATGTGGTGAACACTAAGGTTGTTAAGCAACACCCCGCTTTTTATATCCTTACCTTACCTAGAAATAAAAAGGTTTATAGCAGCACTTACTTTTTGATTATTGAGGACGGCCGTTTCGAGAGATGTGCTCCATTGTGAACTCAGTCCGTAACTGACCACTTCGTTGTTTTAGGTTAGGATTGAGTGGGTTACTAGAACAGGATCATTAGGATATCCTAGTTGCATACACCCACCCCCTATCCTAAGAGGTAGAGTAAGTGCTACTAATGGGTAAGTGTGACATACTAATATATGCCCAAGTAGCTCGAATGAAGATATAATCAAATATTATAAAAATGTTGTAATAGTTTTCAAATTTTATGGATAACGCTAGACGTTTAATCTAAAAACTCTTTGTATTTAGCCTAGCTGTTTATAATTTTCTTCATTTTAACTCATTCTTTTTTAAAACACATAAATAAATTTTTAGCCCCATTTTGTTTTTTTTAGCTATAACATAACAAAAGAATTAAGAATTGAACGACATGAATACAAATATTGAAAATATATTTGAAGATATATTCAAATCTAGGAAAATTGTTTCAAACTGCATAAAAAATTTATTAATTGAAAATAAATATACACAAAACAAATATGTTACCTTTTTTTGTAAATTTCTTTATTAAAAACCTAATTAGGCTCTCCATTTAACCCTATTTATCTGAACATTTAATTTAATGTTTTGAATTTCTCATAAAACAAATTTTAGAAACATTTTCTGAAATAATCTGTTTTTATGGATACGTGATGTTTTTTAAAGAAGTGGATATGTTTGCGTCTATATTGTGTACACAGCGCAAGATGGCGTCAGCACAGTGTTAACGAGGTCTAATTGAGTCAGCAGAGGCCACTTGTGTTGGCTCGGAATTAGTAGGCTCGTCTCATCGCGTCTCAATTATTTCTTATTGTAAACAAAGCTACTTTTAGACCAGCATAATCCTGTTACACACCCTTCTATACGCTACAGGCTGATTAGACGCTAGTTTTAAAACATGGTATCACATTTAATAATTATTTTAGGTGTAATATTCAATAAAATAGGTGCCTTATTTGTGTGTAATATTTTAGCAGCTTTATCGTTAAAATTCAGGTAAAAACAAGTCAATTCCTACTTAGATAAACAAAGGAAAAAGTTATAATAGTTACTTTTAAATAATTACAATTATTATAAAAAAAGTATGCCTTATAAATTAAAACGTATCCCATAAAACAGCTGTTCTACCACACAGTTGTAACATAAAATCAGCTGTTTTATTAAACCGCTTATCACTTGTTTTAAGCCAAATGGGATGAAATAACTATATTGCATAACTTGCCCCTTTTATAAAACGTTTACCTCCCATATAAAACTAAAATAAAATCATTAAATTTAATTAATTATTAACATCAAGTGTTATACACTACAGGTTTAATAAAAATTTATTTGCATTTGAGTGAATGAATAAAAAGTATTTTATTAACGGTTGAAAATTTGAACCGTATATATATATATATATATATATATATATATATATATATATATATATATATATATATATATATATATATAGGGGGAGTGTGAACTAATAGGAGAAATTGAATATCCCCCTTTTATCAATAATACAACTAAAAACTAATTTCTCATTCCTTTACATCCAATTATTTTAAAACATTTCCATAAAAATATCAAATCGAATCTATGTCTAATAAATCTGTTTTATCGCTTCAATTCACTGCAATATTTACAATGTATTTCACAAACACTCATCATTTATTTAGAAACGAATTCAAGCACAAACTGAATAATTCCGAACCACTCCTGTTACTGCCGTGACTTCTTTAGAAAGGTGTTGCTCTGTTTTTATTTCCGGAGAGTAAAAGAAAAACCGTGTTTTTACTCCCTAACCTGAGCTGTATTGTATCTTAAAACAGGGACTTTAGTTCCTTCGAACGAGGTTGGGGCTTTATTCTTGCATTTGGTTTGCAAAGCGCGCTCTTAAAAACTGTATTTATTCTGCTGAGATTCATTGAATAATCTTTCTACATCTAGTGGCTCTAGGATTATACAATCAGCCACTTCTCCCTTTTCAAACAAAGAGACTTAAAATCCTTTAAAATCAGACTCTATCCACCCGTTTATAACTATTTAACCCACATAGAGAGTTCTAACTAGATTACTTACACTAATTTATTATAATCTATTCCATACCAGACCCCCTCACACACACACGCACACATACGCATTCGCATACACATACACATACATATACATATACATGTAACTTTTTACAATGCTAACTTTTTATGCAGTAAAACTAAAGTGTATAGTGCGTTACCACGTAACAGTGCACTTGGCCTTGCGAGACTTCGAGTGTACTACCACTTCTTAAAACATGGTACATATTCAGAACTTTCTATTCATCAACAGCTTCTTTATCTGATATGTCTACATCTATTTCTAGATTCTTTGGTATTTCATACCGAAGCTGATTTATCATTGAATTTATCTAATACTGGTTGCCTCGTCTAAGTCAGGGTTTCGACAGTCCTAAAAAATTCTCATGGTGTGTGTATGTGTTACTCAATCACGTAAAAACTACTGGACCCATTGAGCTGAAATTTTACATGAATAATCTTAAGGTCCCTGGTTAACACATAAGTTTACTTTTAATTAGAAATTCCATCAGGGCACCGCCCCACTGGCCGTGAAAACTCCTTAACATTCAATTACATATATTCCATTATGTACATGGCTTAACTAACACATTTACTATGTGTTTGTAATCACTTGTAAAAGTCACATTTACACACAACTAAACAGGTAATAGTAACTGATTGTTGCTATTCATCTTTCAAGGTTAGTTATACTTTGTAAATGTCCTGTTAAAAGCTGAAGCTTTTTCTTCTCTTGGTTTTTCAAGACAGTAATCGGTAAGTTTATAAACTATAGTCTGATATATTTACTCAATTTCAGTAAATGAAATTCAATCTAAATACAAATACAAATTAAATCAATACATTTAATATATTTATAAATTAAATTTTTGTTTTACTATGCAACGTACCTTTTATGCACATTATGTTGTAAGTAATGTTGGTGGTGACGCAGCAGTACGCCATTACTCCTGAATTGGTTAAAGCATATTTGTAAATATGTTACCGCTGTGTTTCCTATCGCTATTACATCTAGTTGGCACATTTGGGATATCATTTATTAACCACAAAGATTTTTGTAAGCCACTGATGTAATTCAAAAGCAGGAATTAAGTTTATAATTACAGATGTTTTACGCCTTGTTCCTTCGGTTCATAATCAGAATGCGTTTTTATTTTGCTATAGGTGTAAAAATAAGGTATCATTATTATTAAAACTATACAATATCAAGAGCACAGTGGTACAATATATTACAATGAAAATATTGGAAAGAAAACCAATACCACACAAATATTAAAAAATAACAAATAAAATAAGTTACTTAAGATTAAACCCTAATGGGCATTTCGATGACCATGTCATCATCAGAGTCTTATTCCAAAATTGTAAACTGTTTGAAATAACTAAGAATGAAAACAATTTATACGATATGCTTCTGAGAAATCTTTCACGTTTTACTTAAATAAAGATTTTGTAAATACTGAGAGCTAAATATCAATTGAAAAGTGTTCTGAATTAAATGATGGCTTATATTACCTGAATCAGTGTCGGATTCAGAAAAATATTCTGGACAGAGCTGTTTAGGACAAGGAGGAGAAGGCGCCTGCTGTGCAGGAAAGTATTTAGGAAATATTGTAGCTGTAGTAAAAACTCTAAGCGTCTTCTATCTGAGAAAAATAGTTAAAGGCCTACTCTGTGACATTACACTATCATTAATTAGCTGCATTTACCATACATTTATAATAAAAAGTATCTATTTATTACATTGTGCTGGAGGTATTTATTACTGAGTAAGTTATAGTATTATAGTGATTAACATGGGTTGTAAACATACTCTAATTAATAAGTAGATTTAAATCAGGGACGAACCCAAACACACGGAAATGGCATTTTATTTTACATTCACAGTTATTTTATAGTTTTAAAATGTTCTCATTTCCATATTTTGTGGGGGGGGGGGCGGCTTGAGTCCCAAAAGCCCCTTTCTTACATCCGCTACTACCTGAAATATAAAAATAGTCATAACTATTTATTTTTTCAATGGTTGGTACGCCTTTATTGTATTACCACCCTTACAATTTTATACTTCTGTGGGCTTTCCATATGTATACAGTTAGAAGTCATTTTATTTTCTAAACGAAATTTATCAAATTAAGTATATCTATTATAAACAATACAATCAAGTTGTTTATCAAATTAATAAGCTATGGTTTTTATGGGTTTTTATGGATTTATGGGTTTTTCGATAACTTAAAAGAATGTAAACTAGGACTGTAACAAAAATGACATATGTGCGAGTAAAAGTACAGTGTCAATCTAAAGAGGGTTCCAGTTGCTATAATATAATTAAAATCCTTTTGTTTCCAGGCAAACGCATTCTTCCTGCTATCATTTGACTGGGCTGTGTGGTTCCTGCGGAAATGACAGGAGGACATCTACCCTGAAGGCACACTTGTACGACCTGTCATCACATTCCAGTTTCCGCCCTCTCTATACAAGCGCATATTGCTTCCAACGAATACCTATGTTATTGTTTGCAAGCAATTCGTTAAATTATAAACGAACGTTTAGTTTGAAAAATATATATTAAGGTTAGTAAAATACATTTTTATTTAGATTAAGTCAAATTAATGTCAAGAAATGAGTTTGTTTGTGTGTTTATGTGTGTGTGTGTGTGTGTGTGTGTGTGTGTGTGTGTGTGTGTGTGTGTGTGTGTGTGTGTGTGTGTGTGTGTGTTGCAACGTCCCTCCCTCGCCCGGGTTGATGCGCATCGCTTCGTTTCTGGATGTTTGGTTTTGTTGTAGAATAATATATTTATTATATATTTATATATCCGCTGCTCACACCGTTTTGTGTACCGTGTTAAGATCCCTAAATTTTGTCTTGTGTTCCCGCGTACTGTACCACGCCCAAATGTAAGCCTATTCCCGCTGAATTCTACCTTAACGTTTATACGACCTCCCCTAAGTTGGTTGGCAGGTTTGTTGGGTCTGTATTTAGTCACACATGTCAGTAAAATAGTCAGCTGGAAAGAAACAACATTTATATGAACACACAAAATTTTCAAAGAATCTTACTTCATGAGATCTGCAGGCACAGCAAGGGGACGTGCAAAATATGATCATGTTTAAGATACCTATTTTAAAAGGCTCCTGTGTTCTTTAAACATGATCTGCCAGTAGACATCGTCTCTGGGCTTCAATACAAAAAACCAACTAATTTTTAGAATAGCTCAATAAAATTGTTCTCAGGAGAGAACTTGTTTGAAGAAACATTAGGTTCTGAATTTTATATATTTATTAATTAATGAAATTTAATTAAAACTGTACTCTGATTTTATAATCATTATTTATCAGTTGGAAAAAACTAAAAAGTTTTATTGGTTGTTCAACACAGGATAAATTCAAATACTGTAAGTTTTTATAATGCATTTAATTACTGATTTTAAACTAAACTAATTTTCTTTTCAAATAAAACATATTTAGCTCCCTCTTTATCTGCACAAATTATTAATTAAAAGCTCGTTAATTTTCACATATTTAAATCCTACATTTCATAACAATTCATTAATTTCATTTACACATTTTTAACCAAAATTATTTCCAAATTTAACATAATCAAAATATTTTATCTTCTTATTTCAAGATTGAATTGGTAAATTCATATTTTATTATAAATAATTTTAAAGTTTATATGATTCAATAAATCTGTTCTTCTTGAAAATGCTTGGCTTATGGCCAAAACCATTTTGTAAATTTAATATTTATTATTCATTATTTAAACAATTTTGTTATACTAATTAATTTTATTACTTTTAAGATTTATTTAATTTTTCAACATAGAATGACGTCATTGTTTAGGATTAATTGGTAATTTGAATTTAATAAATTTAACTGACTAAATTTGACGTTAATTTGTATGTAATAGAGAAAATGACTTGCCAAGGATTTCCCTGCCGGTCCTGGAGTCCTCTCGTCTGGATTCCCTGGTCCCTGGACATCGGAAGTTGCCATCCCTGGTCAGTCGATGGAAGTCTTTCTCCATTTTTACGTCCCGGATGCTGAGTCTGAAGCCCTCGTCCATGGATGGAAGTAGACGGCGGAAACGTGGTGGTTTTGTCCCATCTGGCCTATTGGTGGTTCTAGGCGCGATCCGACATAACGGCCGTTAGCACCTCGTATTAAAAAATTTTTACAGACTGCCTTACAGGTCCTTAAGTTTCTGTATTTATTGCGGCTGTGTCACCCTTCCCCTCCGCTCTAAGCTCGTCGCTATCTCCGTGCTTGTTTCTTGTACGGGCGGGTTGGATAACGTATTAGTTTTAACCTGCGTAATTTTGTTACCTGTTTTAAAACACTGAAATATGTCTATTATTTTTAAATGGCTGTAACTTTTTTGTTATTTCAGTTTTTTAAATTCTGTTTTCACTACTGTTTATTATGGATTTTTCTGGTCATTTCAAAATGTCGATGATAGTTCTACGTGCTCTAGTTCTCAAGTTAGCATTTTTCGGCACTTAGAAATTTTTCGCTTCACTCTCGTTCGTCAAATTTAGTTAGTTATTACAATTTCATGCTATCATAATTTTTAATTTGTCTTAATAATACTTATTTAAGATTTTACTGACTTCTTGACTCTTCACTGTGTTTATTATACCATAAATTAAAACCTTATTATTTAAATATTAAAATTGTTATTTAAAAAATAAGAAATTATTAATTTCTTAATTGAAACGTTGATTCAGACCGTTTCAGTGTGTGTCCGCGCTCGCGCGTGCATGTATTTCCTGAATAAATTCCTAGAACATCAAGAAAAAATAACTTGTACACCATAAAACGAACATTTTTTAGTTTCACAATTTGCCTTTATATATGTCTTACACATGAACCTCGCACGACTATTGTTCGACGGATTTAGCACCAATGGGAGAACATAAAACCAGTACCGTATTTACTTGGCACAGATTGGATTACCTTCGATTTTTTCCAATGCCCTTTCATTGTAAATATAAATGTCACAAACCATTAACAGTAGGTAAATTTGTAAACATACGAACTGTACTGAAAGAGTACAGTTTCATACCCCCAATACATGAAACTTTCTTAACCGAATACAGCTTTATAAATTAGGACTCTAAATTTAGTTATTATTTCAATATTTAACAATATACCTACAAGATATACATTTACAAATTAACGCCTTTTTAAAGTTATCTTCAAATATACATACACACACACACACACACACACATATATATATATATATATATATATATATATATATATGTGTGTGTGTGTGTGTGTGTGTGTGTGTGTGTGTGTGTGTGTGTGTGTGTGTGTGTGTGTGTGTGTGTGTGTGTGTGTGTGTATGTACATACATACACACACACACACACACACACACATATATATATATATATATATACTCGTATATGAATCAAATTGGCATTACTTATTCCACCCTAGTCTCACGTACCTTAATATACAAGACCTAAGGAAGGGTCCTTCTGCCTTACTTCAACTGTGTGTGTGTGTGTGTGTGTATGTGTGTGTGTATGTGTGTGTGAGTGAGTGTGTGTTGTGTGTGTGTGTGTGTGTTGTGTGTGTGTGTGTGTGTGTGTGTG
The DNA here is from genome assembly GCA_036971475.1 of Prosapia bicincta. Classification (NCBI taxonomy): domain Eukaryota; kingdom Metazoa; phylum Arthropoda; class Insecta; order Hemiptera; family Cercopidae; genus Prosapia; species Prosapia bicincta. The sequence goes on along the minus strand of JBAIZL010000009.1, from coordinate 41,746,513 downwards.
TGTGTGTGTGTGTGTGTGTGTGTGTGTGTGTGTGTGTGTGTGTGTGTGTGTGTGTGTGTGTGTGTGTGTGTGTGTGTGTGTGTGTGTGTGTGTGTGTGTGTTTGTGTGTGTGTGAGCGTGTGTGAGTGTGTGAGTGTGTGTTTGTGTGTGTGTGTGTGTGTGTGTGTGTGTACGCGCGCGCGCTTCGAAAATGTTCTTTGATTCAAAGTCTTAAGAATATAGTATAAGTATAAGTATAGTATTGAATAAGTAAATGTTTAATAAAGGTAAACAAATTTTAAGTCTGTAATAAGAATGTTGTCAGCAAATACTTCAAAAGGAAATTGATTCAATGAACAACACACAATGTGAATTCCATTCACTGTGTTTCCATTTACATCACCAAAGTCGTCACATTCCTACAATCTAATATTAGTGTCCTGTAAATGAGGCTATTAGAATATTCCTGAATACAAAACCATAAAGAAAAGTTCAAAAGTTATAAAGCTCAATACTTCGTTGCGCTGGAAACTCTTTGTCTAGTTCGACGCATAAACCTGAGTAATACTGCACTTGTTTAAATTTATTGCATAGTTTCTACCACTGGAACATTGTAATATCTCTAAATAAAAAACTAAACTCTATTTACAGAAAAATATTATTGCTAAAAACTTTATTTCACTTATATTAAAAAAAATCCTGCAAATATCGAAACTTGCGAACGATGCCCAGTGAACTTACATGAGGTTGACAAATATCAAAATTAAGTCTCCCAATACATTATTTTACGTATTATGAGTTATATTTTAAGATTAAGTTTAAAATTTATTTTTTATATTAAAAAAACACTTGTTATTTTGTTCTTTTTTTATCTTAATATTTTAAATTAGTTTTTTTATATTAAATGGGCTTTTAGTTACTTTATTGATAATTACTTCATTTCCCGCTCCCACAAAATTTATTTTAGCAAAACAATTAATCTGAGTGATGCAGAAACTCATCAGGAATAAGAAAATAATTACAAGCTCACATCCTGAAAACTACAAATGTGGGGAAAGTAGCATCTCTCCTCACGCCACACAATTCTGGCTTAATTTTTTTACGTGCTATCTTTCAAAATGCCTTGAAATGCCGTGAAATGTTATGCCTGAATCTACAAATTTAGAAAAAGAAATTAACAAAGCACTATTAGCACCACGTTTCACGCAGCACACCTTCATAGAATTATAACACTCGCACACAAATTTTATTTTTTGTAAAAGTAATTCGCAAAATTACTCAAAAGGACAATACAAACAAATAGACACTGTTCCACGCACAAAACAGAAAATATTGCGTTGTGACCATTTACAGACTTCTCATTTCTAGCTTAGGCCTAAAAACGACAGGATTTACCGCTCAAAGCACTGTGGTGCCAATAGTGCTTTGTTAAAGTTGATTTTGTTTTCTAAATTTGTAATATTTTGGGGGTTTGCAGCACATTTAATTACATTTCAAGTTATTTTGGGAGTTACTACGTCAAAAAAATAAAAATAAAATACAGATAAAAAGTTGAATTGATGTCCTGTGAGTGAGAGGGGGATTGATATTTCCGAAAATTTTTAATAAAGTTTTCGTAAATTTTTTCGTATTCCTGATGAATCTCTGCATCGTTCAGTATAGCGTTTACGTGGGAACAGGAAATAAATACCATTTTATTAATTATTAGGTTTCATGGTTTTGACATATTTGAGTGGTGCATTGGGTAAGTGCATTTTTTCTATAGGCCTATTAAAGTGTATTGGTGAAAGGTAAATGCTATTCTAAAAGCAACGTGTTAGACAGCACAATATGATGTAAACATACCAACATAAGGACTGTCGGCACTCGGCCAATCGGAGAGTTGGTAACACTTACTTGTCTGCCGTATTGTTCTGAGCGCGGTGAGAAGTGTAATTAAACAAATTATACAATGCCAGACGTCAAGAAAACTGACACGCAATGACAGATGTTGCTTACCAGAGATTGCGTCGTGGATCTAAAGCAAACGCACGCTGATTGCCTGTTTAAGGACTGCTTTTCACTTTGAAATATTTTTAAAAATAATGCCTCAGTTATTGAAGCTAATTGATTCTTCACTATCTGACTTGTAGCAAAATATAGTTCATAATTATTTGAGTCAGGCTAAGTGAAACAAATACGTTGAAGTATTCCGTTTAGTTATCTTACGTCAAAGAATTTATTTATTTTATCTTCGTTACAAAATTATTATTTTTAATTTTTACTTCTTTACATCATCAGAAAAATATTTGACAATCACATAATTTTGACAATAAATAAACGGGTTGCACTCTCTTAAACGTTACATCATTCATTAGAGTACAGTCTTAGAATCCAAAAGGGCCTTGGATTTCACAACAAATATATATATATACATACATACACACACACACAATACACACACACACACACACACAAACACACACACACACACACACACACACACACACACACACACACACACACACACATATGTATATATATATATATATATATATATATATATATATATATATATATATATATATATATATATATATATATGCTGATACGTATTCCTTCACAGATGGAAAAATATGATGAATAGATATTATCTGGAGTACATCCGTTCATTATGCAGTGCATAAATTCGCAGTTCCGACGTTTCGCTAGAATCTCATCTAGCATTGACGAGGTGAATCCAACAACAGCTGAAGAGCGAGTGAAGAGCGCAGATAACTCCGCTCCTATATATAGAGGAATGAAGCCACGCCCATTGACGTCAATCAACAAACACCTGATCCAAACAATTACTCACATTCCTTTGCCTTTGTTCACCTTTCTGCCGATAAAATCTATCGATGACACACTTCCAAACTGCGGGCAAATTCAAAGTATCATCGCGTTTGTTAAGACTCCCTTGCTTCTCTATTTCGATAGCCTCACGAATAATTCTAGTTCTGTAGTTTTCCACTTGAGCAATCTGTCGGCAAGACGGGAAATCAATGGTATGTCCTGTATCGCAGTGGTACCTGTACAGAGCCGACGTTTTCTGCTTGTTTTTAAGGCACAGTTTGTGCTCCTCAATCCTAGCTGATATACGTCTGTTCGTTTGGTCAATGTATGATTTCTTACACACACCACAGGAAACGCTGTAAACGCCATGGTTTTCCAAGAAGATCTTATCTTTGGCGTTACCAACAACCTTGTCGATGGTGATGTAAGGTTTCTGCAGAAAGTCGACTCATACCAATAGATATCTTAACGCTGAGTCACATCACCACCCATCTCAGATCCAGGCTGTCGCTGACTCGCTCTTCTCTCGGTCTCACAAGTTAACAGACATCCATTCGAGGGCCCAGGAACTTATTACTATGAGAGAGGTGCTTAGAAGCAATGGCTATAAGGAATATGCCATTAATAAAGCGTTACACCGCCAAAGTGTCCTTCCAGTTGATGTTGACGAGAATGAGACTGAGAAAACTAGTACTGTTTTTCTGTCCTTTAATTATGGAACCACTGATATGATTGGCAGACTCTTTAGGCGGCATGGTATACGTTCCGTTTACAAACCCACACACACACACTCACATACACACACACACACACACTCACACACACACACACACACACACACACACACTCACATACACACACACGCACACACACTCACATACACACACACATACACTCACATACACACACACACGCACACACACTCACATACACACACACACACACACACTAGCTGCAATCTGTCACGCTTAGCTGTGGCACATTGTAGTTACATAGATTGACAATTAGGAACAAAACAAAGCATACGTTTCATAAAAAAATAATTTTGCAATACTTCAGAGACTAAAGCAATACGGAGCTAAAGCTATGTCACTTTCCGATCAAACTATTGCCAGAATAAATCTATAAATGTTTTTCTTGTTCCTCCTGGCGCATCCAAGAAAATGTTCCCCCCAACTCACACATCATTTGCATTATGCGATCATAAATGCCATTATGATCCCTTCACACGGTTATTTGGGCATGCTTAATTGGACATATGACTGTAGATCACCGGAGTTGCTACTCTGTTCACGGCGCACATACTCATCTAATGAAGCCGTCGCAGCTCGGGAAGGTGCTGGGATTCCCAAGTAACCTTGAGATTTGGCGAAAGTTCCACCTCGGTTACGACATGATCACATAAAAGTACCTCGATTAAGGTGAATATTTAATTCATGTTATATAATAATCTGAATGAATAATCTAACGCAAGTGGATAGGTTTGTTTGTGTTAATAAACAATGTAATTGGGAGCAGGTAATGTTTCACATGTAACTGTGGTTGCCGTTAGCTACGGGTTTTTTTTCGCGGCCGTGGGTATGTTTCCGACGCTAAAAGTAGATAAAAACAAACTTTAAATTTGACCTCAAAAACTGCAAAATGAATTCTCGTAGTGTTTATAATCTAACATAATATGTTTGTATATAATGATTAAGTGTAGCTAGTGTTTCCATCCTTTGCGGCTGATGGCGTGGATGCTGGTACACAACTGACAGTTACAAAAACTATTTGTCGCGGTAGCAGATGCGTTACTGCAGCGAAAACAGAAAAAAAAACAATCTCTAAATGGGTGTTTTGTCTTGTCAAAATTTGAGCTAAATCTCTGCAGAACTACTTCAGTATTGAAGCGTACACAAACCAACATGACATGTTTGTATATAATGATTAAGTATAGCTAGTGTTTCCTTCCTTTGCGGCTGATGGCGTGGATGCTGGTACACAACTTACAGTTACAAAAACTATTTGTCGCTGTAGCAGATGCGTTACTGCAACGGAAACAGAAAAAAAACAATCTCTAAATGGGTGTTTTGTCTTGTCAAAATTTGAGCTAAATTTCTGCAGAACTACTTCAGTATTGAAGTGTACACAAACCAACATGACATGTTTGTATATAATGATTAAGTATAGCTAGTGTTTCCTTCCTTTGCGGCTGATGGCGTGGATGCTGGTACACAACTGACAGTTACAAAACCTATTTGTCGCGGTAGCAGATGCGTTACTGCAACGAAAACAGAAAAAAAACAATCTCTAAATGGGTGTTTTGTCTTGTCAAAATTTGAGCTAAATCTCTGCAGAACTACTTCAGTATTGAAGCGTACACAAACCAACATGACATGTTTGTATATAATGATTAAGTATAGCTAGTGTTTCCTTCCTTTGCGGCTGATGGCGTGGATGCTGGTACACAACTTACAGTTACAAAAACTATTTGTCGCTGTAGCAGATGCGTTACTGCAACGAAAACAGAAAAAAAACAATCTCTAAATGGGTGTTTTGTCTTGTCAAAATTTGAGCTAAATTTCTGCAGAACTACTTCAGTATTGAAGTGTACACAAACCAACATGACATGTTTGTATATAATGATTAAGTATAGCTAGTGTTTCCTTCCTTTGCGGCTGATGGCGTGGATGCTGGTACACAACTTACAGTTACAAAACCTATTTGTCGCGGTAGCAGATGCGTTACTGCAACGAAAACAGAAAAAAAACAATCTCTAAATGGGTGTTTTGTCTTGTCAAAATTTGAGCTAAATCTCTGCAGAACTACTTCAGTATTGAAGCGTACACAAACCAACATGACATGTTTGTATATAATGATTAAGTATAGCTAGTGTTTCCTTCCTTTGCGGCTGATGGCGTGGATGCTGGTACACAACTTACAGTTACAAAAACTATTTGTCGCGGTAGCAGATGCGTTACTGCAACGAAAACAGAAAAAAAACAATCTCTAAATGGGTGTTTTGTCTTGTCAAAATTTGAGCTAAATCTCTGCAGAACTACTTCAGTATTGAAGCGTACACAAACCAACATGACATGTTTGTATATAATGATTAAGTATAGCTAGTGTTTCCATCCTTTGCGGCTGATGGCGTGGATGCTGGTACACAACTTACAGTTACAAAAACTATTTGTCGCTGTAGCAGATGCGTTACTGCAACGAAAACAGAAAAAAAACAATCTCTAAATGGGTGTTTTGTCTTGTCAAAATTTGAGCTAAATCTCTGCAGAACTACTTCAGTATTGAAGCGTACACAAACCAACATGACATGTTTGTATATAATGATTAAGTATAGCTAGTGTTTCCATCCTTTGCGGCTGATGGCGTGGATGCTGGTACACAACTTACAGTTAAACTATTTGTCGCTGTAGCAGATGCGTTACTGCAACGAAAACAGAAAAAAAACAATTTCTAAATGGGTGTTTCGTCTTGTCAAAATTTGAGCTAAATCTCTGCAGAACTACTTCAGTATTGAAGCGTACACAAACCAACATGACATGTTTGTATATAATGATTAAGTATAGCTAGTGTTTCCTTCCTTTGCGGCTGATGGCGTGGATGCTGGTACACAACTTACAGTTACAAAACCTATTTGTCGCGGTAGCAGATGCGTTACTGCAACGAAAACAGAAAAAAAAACAATCTCTAAATGGGTGTTTCGTCTTGTCAAAATTTGAGCTAAATCTCTGCAGAACTACTTCAGTATTGAAGCGTACACAAACCAACATGACATGTTTGTATATAATGATTAAGTGTAGGCTAGTGTTTCCATCCTTTGCGGCTGATGGCGTGGATGCTGGTACACAACTTACAGTTACAAAACCTATTTGTCGCGGTAGCAGATGCGTTACTGCAACGAAAACAGAAAAAAAAACAATCTCTAAATGGGTGTTTTGTCTTGTCAAAATTTGAGCTAAATCTCTGCAGAACTACTTCAGTATTGAAGCGTACACAAACCAACATGACATGTTTGTATATAATGATTAAGTGTAGCTAGTGTTTCCATCCTTTGCGGCTGATGGCGTGGATGCTGGTACACAACTTACATTTACAAAAACTATTTGTCGCTGTAGCAGATGCGTTACTGTAACGAAAACAGAAAAAAACAATCTCTAAATGGGTGTTTTGTCTTGTCAAAATTTGAGCTAAATCTCTGCAGAACTACTTCAGTATTGAAGCGTACACAAACCAACATGACATGTTTGTATATAATGATTAAGTGTAGCTTGTGTTTCCATCCTTTGCGGCTGATGGCGTGGATGCTGGTACACAACTTACATTTACAAAAACTATTTGTCGCTGTAGCAGATGCGTTACTGTAACGAAAACAGAAAAAAACAATCTCTAAATGGGTGTTTTGTCTTGTCAAAATTTGAGCTAAATCTCTGCAGAACTACTTCAGTATTGAAGCGTACACAAACCAACATGACATGTTTGTATATAATGATTAAGTGTAGCTAGTGTTTCCATCCTTTGCGGCTGATGGCGTGGATGCTGGTACACAACTTACAGTTACAAAAACTATTTGTCGCGGTAGCAGATGCGTTACTGCAACGAAAACAGAAAAAAACAATCTCTAAATGGGTGTTTTGTCTTGTCAAAATTTGAGCTAAATCTCTGCAGAACTACTTCAGTATTGAAGTGTACACAAACCAACATGACATGTTTGTATATAATGATTAAGTATAGCTAGTGTTTCCTTCCTTTGCGGCTGATGGCGTGGATGCTGGTACACAACTTACAGTTACAAAACCTATTTGTCGCGGTAGCAGATGCGTTACTGCAACGAAAACAGAAAAAAACAATCTCTAAATGGGTGTTTTGTCTTGTCAAAATTTGAGCTAAATCTCTGCAGAACTACTTCAGTATTGAAGTGTACACAAACCAACATGACATGTTTGTATATAATGATTAAGTATAGCTAGTGTTTCCTTCCTTTGCGGCTGATGGCGTGGATGCTGGTACACAACTTACAGTTACAAAAACTATTTGTCGCTGTAGCAGATGCGTTACTGCAACGAAAACAGAAAAAAACAATCTCTAAATGGGTGTTTTGTCTTGTCAAAATTTGAGCTAAATCTCTGCAGAACTACTTCAGTATTGAAGCGTACACAAACCAACATGACATGTTTGTATATAATGATTAAGTGTAGCTAGTGTTTCCTACCTTTGCGGCTGATGGCGTGGATGCTGGTACACAACTTACAGTTACAAAACCTATTTGTCGCGGTAGCAGATGCGTTACTGCAGCGAAAACAGAAAAAAAACAATCTCTAAATGGGTGTTTTGTCTTGTCAAAATTTGAGCTAAATCTCTGCAGAACTACTTCAGTATTGAAGCGTACACAAACCAACATGACATGTTTGTATATAATGATTAAGTGTAGCTAGTGTTTCCATCCTTTGCGGCTGATGGCGTGGATGCTGGTACACAACTTATAGTTACAAAAACTATTTGTCGCTGTAGCAGATGCGTTACTGCAACGAAAACAGAAAAAAAACAATCTCTAAATGGGTGTTTTGTCTTGTCAAAATTTGAGCTAAATCTCTGCAGAACTACTTCAGTATTGAAGCGTACACAAACCAACATGACATGTTTGTATATAATGATTAAGTGTAGGCTAGTGTTTCCATCCTTTGCGGCTGATGGCGTGGATGCTGGTACACAACTTACAGTTACAAAACCTATTTGTCGCGGTAGCAGATGCGTTACTGCAACGAAAACAGAAAAAAAACAATCTCTAAATGGGTGTTTTGTCTTGTCAAAATTTGAGCTAAATCTCTGCAGAACTACTTCAGTATTGAAGCGTACACAAACCAACATGACATGTTTGTATATAATGATTAAGTGTAGGCTAGTGTTTCCATCCTTTGCGGCTGATGGCGTGGATGCTGGTACACAACTGACAGTTACAAAGCCTATTTGTCGCGGTAGCAGATGCGTTACTGCAGCGAAAACAGAAAAAAACAATCTCTAAATGGGTGTTTTGTCTTGTCAAAATTTGAGCTAAATCTCTGCAGAACTACTTCAGTATTTAAGCGTACTCAAACCAACATAACATTTTTGTATATAAAGGGTACGAACAGAAGGTTTTTCTATAGTATTAAGCTATATTTATAAACCACAAAACCATAAATACCACAAAAAATTATCAAAAAAACAAATAAAACAAGTTACTTAAGATTAAACCCTTATGTATACATCGATGAACATGTCATCATGTACATGAGGGTTTAATCTCAAGTAACTTGTTTTATTTGTTATTTTTGAATATTTTTTGTGTTATTGATATTGTGTATATTTATAAACTTTATAAATTAGGTTACGCACGTATTATAAACAAATACGCACGTTTGTAGACTATTACAATCTAGAACGTTGTCTTTACGCTTGTTGCAGTACGTTAAATGACAAATATTTCTTGTAGTGTAAAAATAATTATTACTCACACGATTAAATTTATTTCAATAAACTCCATTGAATAAAATGTTATCATTACTGAGGATCTGTGCAACCTATTCGTAACTCTTGCTGGAATCGTAAAGAATAAATCACTTCCGAAGGTTGACGTTCGGTTCGAACCACCGAGGAGTGTATGAAAAATAAAAAAGCAATTTTTCTGCAGTGTGAGCACATTTTAATATTGCATCTGTTCCAGAACGCCCTCAGGGATCGTGTATCAAGAGATTAAAAATGCAAGGACAATCATCATGAAACAGTGAACCTGTATTTTCTAGTCTGTCAATGCACTGTGCATTACAATCGGGCGCTCTGTGGAGGACGGGAATAATTTATTTCCTGTCATCGAGGAGTGTTTTTAATTTTAAAAAGAAACTGATACCTTTTAGAAAAGTGCGATGGCAGTGATGGTAAATTAGCCCTAGGTTTTATATCGAACAATATGTAATTGTTCTACGATCGCTGGAGCTGTGTGTACTTTTGTGCCTATTCTGTCATTGTGAGCTTTAAATAGCATTGAAAGACTGATTTGTAATTTTTTGTTCAATGCGAGAGGTGTGTGCTTTTAAAAATAGAAATTGTATGAATAAAATGTGTTAATTTAAAACAGGAGTCATTATGAATAAAATTAAATGAACTGAAGGTCATTTGTGAATCAAGCACATAATAAATATATTTAATGAATCAATTATGTTAAATGATTTTCTCGCCATCTTCAGTCGCAACAACGTCTTTTGGTTATATTTGTAAAGTGTAAAACATTTAGTTGTACAGGGTACATTTAGTTCATTCTTATAAATGCCATTTGTCGTTGAGGATGAAAACTTTACCGAGTAAAATGTGTTTGTTTATGTGTAAAATGTGTTTGTACTTGCTTGTGCTGTAGTATAATTTAATAACTTTACCATATAGAAGTAGATGAAACAGTGAATTCAAGAGTAAAACTTGCATAATTATGTCGAACAAAAGGACCTTTACCAGTTTCCATTTATAAAACGGTTTGTTAATAACTAGGTTTTCAGCTAAAGGTAAATATTCCAGAGTTTACAGATTATTTGAGACATTAACTAGATAAAATTTTAATTTGAGGCATGCTTTTAAACTCAGTTTATTTTAACACTGTTATATTTCGTTCACTTTCCCACGGACAAACATTCTAAACATGAACTGTTGGTAAGAATGTTAAAAACTTTTTGGTGAGCAGCAACTGTCGGACGCTGTTCTAAGTGAATTCATGAAAATGGGTGAAAAACACATCTACGAAAACACACACACCACACACACAACAAACACACACATACGCACTCACACACGCGCGCGCACGTACACACACACACACACACACACACAACACACACACATACGCACACTCACACACACGCGCGCACACACACACACACACGCGCGCGCGCGCGCACACACACACACACACACACAAACATACAAACACGCACACACACACACACACACACACACACACACACACACACACACACACATACACACACACACACACACACACGCACGCACATTGAGACGGCCAAAACAGTCTCAAAGTGAAGATTTTTTTGAGGCCAAAATCATTTAAAATATTAATTTGTAAAAGTTAAGAGGCTTCAGAAGCCCTCCCACCTCCACGCGCACGCCCTGACTACTTACCTAGGTAATACAGCCCAAATATAACACAGTTATCTCGATATTTAATACAATTAATCACTAATACAAAATCTATAATTAATTAATGTTATAGCTTGTCTTATGCTACGGTGACGTAATTACGTCTTGTTTGTTTATTTCCAAGGAATAATACCTAGAATCAAAGAATGTCAGTAACAAATATTTAACTTAGATTTTGCAGTATGCTTTTAGTTTAACGCGAGTCGAAGTGAAAGTGTTGGATGCAAAAAATTGGTTTGCTGGTAAAAGGTAATTATGTTATACTTAGCCGGTTGTGTGTTGGGAGCCCTTAAAGACAGATGATAAAGGCGAAGACTAACTGCAATCACTTAAAATACAATGTTGGAGTTGTAAAACTAATGAATAGCAATACCGGCTATTGCTTGCGAGCTATGTGTCGGAACACTTATTAATAACAATATCCCTATTCATATTCGTGTTTTAAAAACTGTATTCACCTCGAACACAATAACAGTTACTTATAAAGATGAGGTAATACACTTAAATTTATAATTTAGTTAACTAATTATGAGTATAATATTAAATAGTTCACTCTTAGATAAAAACAAACTGTTTAGAATTATTTATTAATTAAAGTCTCCTATTTTGACCGCTATTTACGCCACCGGCGTGCAACTAGTCGTTCGAATTTTTATAGCCGAGTTATTTAAAGGCACACCTATCTCCGTCGTAAATCAATGGCGTTGCAATTAAAACGGGTAAATTAATTTTATTGCCTTTGGAATTGAGGTGCCAAGGACAACACTGTAACCAAAACAACTTCACAAAGCAGAACCACTGATAAACTAACATCATAATGGAAATGCAGATGGGATAATACAAGAGAAGGGAAGAGGCAATTAAAAGAGAACAGCATCAATCATTAGAGGAGAGAGATTTATACGCGCGTTTAATTGGAGAAGGCGGGAGAGGAGACACCTGGTCGGTAAATTAAGTAGGTTGAACGACACGGCGCGGTGGCCGAGTGGATGCTGGGTAAACAGTGTCAGCAACGTGACTGGACGGAAGGACCGATGACATCTGGATTGCAACAATTAGCTGGCACGGTCATGTGATATCCTACTGGGCTTTAGATGACTTTACATATTTCTTACTCCTACTGATTGCCATGCGCGTGTGGGAGGTTCATACTATTTGCTTTATGTTCTTCTTAGCTAATTTCAGTAACCGTTATGCCAGTGTTCGATTCACCGCGACCGGGTAGTTTTTGTCAAAATTAATATATGTCAACAATATAACTATAACTAATTCATTTCACATGTTTTTTAAACTTCTTGAGGACTTAGAAGTTTTAAAATAAGGTCCACAATTAAATTTTTTGTAACCAGATTTATTAAATCGGTCTAAAGCAGCAGTATAACATTATTTGTTATTTATTAAAACAAGTAATATACAATCATTTTTTAAAATCAATTTCTACTTAGGTCAACAAAGAATTTTTTTACTTTGGTATATTTATTAAATAATTACAATTGATAAAAATAAAGTAACATAACCTATGCGTTAAAACAGCTGTTGTATCACATTACCTACAACATAAATCAGCTGTTTTTATGAAATCATATGTTACGATGAAAGAATAACTATATTGCATACCTTGCCCCTTTTGTGAAACGTTGTTCTTCCATATAAAACTAAAATTAATTCATTACATTTAATTATTGAATTAATATTTGAAAAAGCTGTAGTAACATAAAGTAATCATAAAGTAGTGCCATCCATTACTAGTTTAAAAAAAAAATGTATTTGACCTTGAGTGGACGATTAAAATGTTTTTAATAACGATTAAAACTTTGAACTATATATATATATATATATATATATATATATATATATATATATATATATATATATATATATATATATAGTGACATTATAACGTTGTCCATTTTTTTCTATTGCACTGACATTATAAAGTTATTATTATCCCATATTATTATTTATGTAGACAATTATTCCATCACTAAATGCAATTAATTTTTACCTTGTGTGATTAGGCAAATTTCGGTCACTTGACCATTGTCGAATTACTGACGTGTTGGTATTTTTTGACGTCATATATGTTTCGTCGTGTGTCGCGTGCATGATGCTTTTAAAGAGTACATGCAAGTGCTACAAGCACTGTTTGTTGGTTAATTAAGTTGTTGTGTTTGTTCCTATAGATGTGGTATTTTTCTAGTGAGTTTGGTTATATTGGGTTATTATTTTTTTAGGTATGGTTAGGTTGTATATATAAATTATATATATACATATACATAGTCTAATAAAAGAAATTGAAAAATGCTTACGCGTTTGCTTTATCTTAGTTATAGTTACAGAGCGCATGGAAATTCTTCCCCTAGACATTGCTCTCTGTAAAGAGGCAGTTTCACGGATTGGCCCATCCTCTACTGTGTAAGACGAACTAGAGAAGCACTTTATAACTTCCTTTTATGTTTACTCGACCTACCTATAATTTTCCCTCTTCCTAGATGAGGAAGACACCTCCTTATCAGTCTGATAGAAACTAGGCCATCTCAAGGACGAGACCCTTCACAAATCTACAATTCATAAGGTGACAGATTTCAGAAGATCAACGGGACATTATCCTCTGCGAGCTTTTGGGATGTGAAATTAATATCTTCAGCAAAGCGGTGGGTCCATGGAGATACCCCTTGATTCTTTTTGAACTTAAAGAGTAAAATAACAAGCTTTTAGGCCTTTTTTCGTTATTAAAATGTTGTCTTAACTGGTCACACACGTCCTTCCTTAGGTATTTTTATTTAAAGCTAGGATAGGCATCCGACGGGAGCTGCTGCGGTTGAAATCAATTTTGACATCATTGCCGTAGCAGTAATCTACGCGTTAGTACAATAAAATTGACTAAGTAATTTTACTTTCATATCATTAGCATACGACCTTTAAGTTTGTCTTAAAAGCATTCAATATGAATGTGCTGAAAATAATTTTTTAATATAATGTTTTTCAAAACACTCGTGTGAAATGATTTCATGTACATTGGGCTGTGGCTATGGTTGTTTTTCAGACCATAAGTACATGATTAGATTATTGTTGTACATTACAATATACATTTAACTGTGGAAAAACATTATTTTTCATTTTATTCCTGTTCGAATTGAATATGTATAGATAGGACAGGACAACGTCTGTTGGGTCAGATATTATGTTCATAAATATTAAATTAAATTTAGCCAAAGTTAACACGACATTTTTATACTGCTAGGCGGTACGACGTTCACCGGGTCGGGTAGTTTATAATTAAAACTAGTAATTATAATAAAAATATCTTTAATTGTAAAAAACTGGTTTTAATGTTTGTATTTAGGTAGACATATTACTAATAGAAATAGCATTCCCACTGATAAAATAAAAATATTTCTTAGTTGGTATTCAATATTATTTAATGAAGGTAGTGTTTGTTTGAGTTAATGTTAAATAAGACTTATAAACAAAAGAATAAATATTCTACGACTCACAATTATAAAAACTTTATTATCAGACGCGTTTCAATGACAATGTCATTTTCAGCGATGCTGCACAAATGAAACTTAATTGAAAAAACTGAACATAACCTATAATGTTTTTTAAACACTCACAAACCAGCTGGAATAATGTTTAAATAAGACATGTTTAAGTAAATGATTCTGGATTCTCCTTGAATGAGCTGTCCACGCGCTACAGCTTCAGGACATTGAAGCCGAAGTAAGAATGTAAAGTTGATAGTAATGTCCGGTGTCCTGTATAAGCTTTGTCCTAATAATTTACTGGCGCTATAAATATGCAAACACTTGTGGGCAGATCATAAACGTCTGGCTAGTACAAACAAATGCAAAGCAGTCCCCCCCCCCTCCTCTTCGTGGCCTCGTCAGACCTTGAAGGTATTATTCAATTTAAACATTTGAAAAACATATTACTGTAATTACTTTAGCGCCCAAACACACGCCCGCGCGCACACACTCGAGCTCGCACACACACAAACAACACAAATATGTTTAAAAGTTACATTGGCATAGAACAGTTCCATACTTCTAAGTTACTAACTGAGATTATATACAGTGTCTCGATTTAATTAATTTTAATTATTTTTTGTGCTCAATTTGTGAGTAAGCCATATTCTAATTATTATTAAATAACAAAACGCACTAAATTCCTAATATATAAATATATATATATATATATATATATATATATATATATATATATACCGTGTATATATATATATATATATATATATATATATTTATTTATATATATATATATATATATATACCTGTATATGTATATATATATATATATATATATATATATATATATATATATATATATATATATATATATATATATATTTACACACATATTGCCAACATAATTCATACCTCTAAGTTATCATCATTAAGGAATAATGTTCCAAAACCTTATCACTTCATACTCATGTTAGGATCTCAGAGTGTTTTCCATGTGGGGATGGCATAAAAGTACTACTACATTTATTACACGTAATGCTACATTTATTACATGTTATATTACATTTAATACTTGTAACACTACATTTATTACATGTAATTCTACAATTTATACACGTAGTACAAAATTTATTACATGTAGTGTTACATTTATTACGTGTAACTTACATTTATTACATGTAATATTACATTTATTACACGTAGTGCTACATTCATTACATGTAATACTACATTTATTACACGTAGTGCTACATTCATTACATGTTATACTACATTTATTACTTGTAATAATACATTTATTAGACGTAATACTACATTTAATTACAATATATATCAATTACATTATTTACGAATATAAGCTACAAATAAATACAGAAATATCATTTTAATATCAAATGACACCCTTGCCAAACTAAAATAATATTTTTGCTGTTTCATTTCACTTTCTCATGTTATGTTATTTCTAAAACTATTTCTGGCATATCTTTGTTGTGGTGTTAATTTTTACCAACCCCCCCCCCCAAATAATAGATCAATGACGTTAATGAAAATCTGTTTTCATATAAACTTATTTAACATTTTTAAATATTCAAAACAAACAACATACAATCAGTAAAGTTTCTCAAAGTTATATTTCTAATTACTTTTAAAACAAATTATTACAAAGCTGAAACGAGTCTAAGGAATAGATTCCACCCTCGAGGGGCGCAATTAGGAATTTTATTAAGAGAACGGCAATTCGTTGAGTTTACGCGTCGCGTCTGACAAGTTGTTAATTCAATATAAATAGAATTTAATGAATCTGTATTTGGATCTTTGAAAAATTAATGCTTTATTTTCTTTAATTTTCTGGACTTAGTAATGAACATTTATCAAGGGTTTATCATTTTCTTAATATTTATGCTATAGAACATTTTTTAATGCCATATATAGTAGTATTTATAATATTCTAGACTACATTCTAGTACTCGCAATATATAGCAATACGTTTGATATAGTATCAGGATATGATATAGTGTCAGCAAAATGACTTCAGGCACGTCTCTGAAAGCTGTGTATTTCTGCCACTTTCTACCTAGCAACCCAGAAGATACAATGCTTACTTTGCGCTTCCACGTCTTCCAAAGCTTGCAGTTATGAGGTTTGGGACCGTCCATCTTGTGAAGGTTGCACAGAGGGCACATATCTGCCATTCTCTGCCTAGCAACCCAGAAGATACAATGCTGACTTTGCTCTTCCACGTCTTGCAAAGCTTGCAGTTATGAGGTTTGGGACCGTCCATCTTGTGAAGGTTGCACAGAGGGCACATATCTGCCATTCTCTGCCTAGCAACCCAGAAGATACAATGCTGACTTTGCTCTTCCACGTCTTCCAAAGCTTGCAGTTATGAGGTTTGGGACCGTCCATCTTGTGAAGGTTGCACAGAGGGCACATATCTGCCATTCTCTGCCTAGCAACCCAGAAGATACAATGCTGACTTTGCTCTTCCACGTCTTGCAAAGCTTGCAGTTATGAGGTTTGGGACCGTCCATCTTGTGAAGGTTGCACAGAGGGCACATATCTGCCATTCTCTGCCTAGCAACCCAGAAGATACAATGCTGACTTTGCTCTTCCACGTCTTCCAAAGCTTGCAGTTATGAGGTTTGGGACCGTCCATCTTGTGAAGGTTGCACAGAGGGCACATATCTGCCATTCTCTGCCTAGCAACCCAGAAGATACAATGCTGACTTTGCTCTTCCACGTCTTGCAAAGCTTGCAGTTATGAGGGTTGGGACCGTCCATCTTGTGACGGTTGCACAGAGGCCACATATTTGCCATTCTCTGCCTAGCAACCCAGTAGATACAATGCTGACTTTGCTCTTCCACGTCTTGCAAAGCTTGCAGTTATGAGGGTTGGGACCGTCCATCTTGTGACGGTTGCACAGAGGCCACATATCTGCAATTCTCTGCCTAGCAACCCAGAAGATACAATGCTGACTTTGCTCTTCCACGTCTTCCAAAGCTTGCAGTTATGAGGTTTGGGACCGACAATCTTGTGACGGTTGCACAGAGGGCACATATCTGCCATCCTCTGCTTAGTAGCCCAGTAGATACAATGCTGACTTTGCTCTTCCATTCCTTACAAAGCTTGCAGTTTTGAGGTTTGGGACCGACAATCTTGTGACGGTTACACAGAGGCCACATATCTGCCATTCTCTGCCTAGTAGCCCAGTACATACAATGCTGAATTTGCTCTTCCACGTCTTGCAGAGCTTGCAGTTATGAGGGTTGGGACCGTCCATCTTGTGAAGGTTGCACAGAAGGCACATATCTGCCATTCTCTGCCTAGCAACCCAGTAGATACAATGCTGACTTTGCTCTTCCCCGAATTACAAAGCTTGCAGTTATGAGAGTTGGGACCGACAATCTTGTGACGGTTACACAGAGGCCACATATCTGCCATTCTCTGCCTAGTAGCCCAGTACATACAATGCTGAATTTGCTCTTCCACGTCTTGCAGAGCTTGCAGTTATGAGGGTTGTTACCCTCCATCTTGTGCCGGTTACACAGAGGCCACATATCTGCCATTCTCTGCCTAGCAACCTAGTAGATACAATGCTGACTTTGCTCTTCCACGAATTACAAAGCTTGCAGTTATGAGAGTTGGGACCGACAATCTTGTGACGGTTACACAGAGGCCACATATCTGCCATTCTCTGCCTAGCAACCTAGTAGATACAATGCTGACTTTGATCTTCCACGTCTTGCAAAGCTTGCAGTTATGAGGGTTGGGACCGTCCATCTTGTGACGGTTGCACAGAGGCCACATATCTGCCATTCTCTGCCTGGTAACCCAGTAGATACAATGCTGACTTTGCTCTTCCACGTCTTGCAAAGCTTGCAGTTATGAGGGTTGGGACCGTCCATCTTGTGACGGTTGTACAGAGGCCACATATCTGCCATCCTCTGCTTAGTAGCCCAGTAGATACAATGCTGACTTTGCTCTTCCACGTCTTGCAAAGCTTGCAGTTATGAGGGTTGGGACCGTCCATCTTGTGACGGTTACACAGAGGCCACATATTTGCCATTCTCTACCTAGTGGCCCAGTAGATACAATGCTGACTTTGCTCTTTCACGTCTTGCAAAGCTTGCAGTTATGAGGGTTGGGACCGTCCATCTTGTGACGGTTGCACAGAGGCCACATATCTGCCATTCTCTGCCTAGCAACCCAGTAGATACAATGCTGACTTTGCTCTTCCACGAATTACAAAGCTTGCAGTTTTGAGGTTTGGGACCGACAATCTTGTGACGGTTACACAGAGGCCACATATCTGCCATTCTCTGCCTAGTAGCCCAGTACATACAATGCTGAATTTGCTCTTCCACGTCTTGCAGAGCTTGCAGTTATGAGGGTTGGGACCGTCCATCTTGTGAAGGTTGCACAGAAGGCACATATCTGCCATTCTCTGCCTAGCAACCCAGTAGATACAATGCTGACTTTGCTCTTCCCCGAATTACAAAGCTTGCAGTTATGAGAGTTGGGACCGACAATCTTGTGACGGTTACACAGAGGCCACATATCTGCCATTCTCTGCCTAGCAACCTAGTAGATACAATGCTGACTTTGCTCTTCCACGAATTACAAAGCTTGCAGTTATGAGAGTTGGGACCGACAATCTTGTGACGGTTACACAGAGGCCACATATCTGCCATTCTCTGCCTAGCAACCTAGTAGATACAATGCTGACTTTGATCTTCCACGTCTTGCAAAGCTTGTAGTTATGAGGGTTGGGACCGTCCATCTTGTGACGGTTGTACAGAGGCCACATATCTGCCATCCTCTGCTTAGTAGCCCAGTAGATACAATGCTGACTTTGCTCTTCCACGTCTTGCAAAGCTTGCAGTTATGAGGGTTGGGACCGTCCATCTTGTGACGGTTACACAGAGGCCACATATTTGCCATTCTCTACCTAGTGGCCCAGTAGATACAATGCTGACTTTGCTCTTTCACGTCTTGCAAAGCTTGCAGTTATGAGGGTTGGGACCGTCCATCTTGTGACGGTTGCACAGAGGCCACATATCTGCCATTCTCTGCTTAGTAACCCAGTAGATACAATGCTGACTTTGATCTTCCACGTCTTGCAAAGCTTGTAGTTATGAGGGTTGGGACCGTCCATCTTGTGACGGTTGTACAGAGGCCACATATCTGCCATCCTCTGCTTAGTAGCCCAGTAGATACAATGCTGACTTTGCTCTTCCACGTCTTGCAAAGCTTGCAGTTATGAGGGTTGGGACCGTCCATCTTGTGACGGTTACACAGAGGCCACATATTTGCCATTCTCTACCTAGTGGCCCAGTAGATACAATGCTGACTTTGCTCTTTCACGTCTTGCAAAGCTTGCAGTTATGAGGGTTGGGACCGTCCATCTTGTGACGGTTGCACAGAGGCCACATATCTGCCATTCTCTGCCTAGCAACCCAGTAGATACAATGCTGACTTTGCTCTTCCACGAATTACAAAGCTTGCAGTTATGAGAGTTGGGACCGACAATCTTGTGACGGTTACACAGAGGCCACATATCTGCCATTCTCTGCCTAGCAACCTAGTAGATACAATGCTGACTTTGCTCTTCCACGAATTACAAAGCTTGCAGTTATGAGAGTTGGGACCGACAATCTTGTGACGGTTACACAGAGGCCACATATCTGCCATTCTCTGCCTAGCAACCCAGTAGATACAATGCTGACTTTGATCTTCCACGTCTTGCAAAGCTTGCAGTTATGAGGGTTGGGACCGTCCATCTTGTGACGGTTGCACAGAGGGCACATATCTGCTATTCTCTGCTTAGTAACCCAGTAGATACAATGCTGACTTTGCTCTTCTACGTCTTGCAAAGCTTGCAGTTATGAGGGTTGGGACCGTCCATCTTGTGACGGTTACACAGAGGCCACATATCTGCCATCCTCTGCTTAGTAGCCCAGTAGATACAATGCTGACTTTGCTCTTCCGCGTCTTGCAGAGCTTGAAGTTATGAGAGTTGGGACCGTCCATCTTGTGAAGGTTGCACAGAGTCCACATATCTGCCATCCTCTGCTTAGTAGTCCAGTAGATACAATGCTGACTTTGCTCTTCCACGTCTTGCAAAGCTTGCAGTTATGAGGGTTGGGACCGTCCATCTTGTGACGGTTGCACAGAGGCCACATATCTGCCATTCTCTGCTTAGTAGCCCAGTAGATACAATGCTGACTTTGCTCTTCCACGTCTTGCAAAGCTTGCAGTTATGAGGGTTGGGACCGTCCATCTGGTGGCGGTTTCACAAACCGCAAATATTCGTTGCTGTTAATCACATTTTATATAGGTGGGCATGCAGATAGTCATGGCCGGTAAGCATTCTGAATGTGGCACCAGCTTCCACTCTTGGTAGCCAATGTGGAATCAACACTGTGAACTCCAGGTCCTTTATATCTTTCTGGCATTCGTTCTTTTTGGCTTTCCCCAAACTTCGAAAAAGTTAGGTTACATATATTATTCAAAATTGTAATATTCTCCAACAGAACTCTAAACAACTGTTCGTATCTGGCGAGGACGTTGTTTCATACCGCTCACATTTCTACAACACAAACCTGTAAATTTGAAGTTACTCTCGCAGGTTTTCCCACGATTTTCTACACGTAACTAAATTATCTCCACTCTGCTGCATTTACTCACCAAAGACATTGAGCCTTTGACAACACGAGCACTATCCCTGCATTTAGTTTCAACTATGAAGGTGCTATTAGCGCGCAGACGAATATGTTTGTCATTACAGTGTAATTGTATAATTACAAACCTGTCACTCAGGGCAGCCGAAGACCCTTGACAGTCGAATAAATGGCGGTCAAGAAGACCGACAGATGCAAATTAAAATCCACAGCGTAATCTGGCCAAAGCACACCGTGTAATTCCGCTGCAGCCTTGTCATTACGAGTGCCTCGACTATGCAATTATATCATTACATAATGCATCCATTTATTTCTTTTCTCTTATTTTCTAATATTACATTGTTTTTAATTCAGTTCTGCATCCATAAACTGAAATTAAAGTTCAACTAGGCAATGATGTACTGTAATTATCCCTGACCACGCGACGGCTGCCAAAAACGCGTTTCGGAACTTCCCTGTCCTCTTTATAGGTTCCATCTCTATTGAAACTTTTAGTTTTAGCTACCATGATAATTGTCTAGCTAATCTATCTTATCAAATATATCGACCTTTTCATGCCTCCATAGAATCAAACTCTAGCACCAGTTTCAATTTTGTACGCTTATAAATAATTATACTACAAAACAATACAGTTGCCATATAGGTTTCAATGACTTAAGTTATCATCATCAATCCGGGGGAGTTGCCAAGAAGATGTTTTGGAGGAGGCTCGGTCCGGGGTCAAGGGGAGCCTCCAGGGTGAAATTTTGAACATTTTCTTCTCTAGATATCGTATTTTATGATGTTTTGGCTGTTAAAATTACACAATTGTTGGGTTATTTTGCTAAAATTTACTGACTATAGAGTACATTTTATATATGATCACTATTAAAGAACATTTATAAATACAATGTGTTCACACTCGGACGCTAGTACTGCTGTTAAGCCATGGTTATTAAGTTCGCTCCACAAAAAGTCAATAATTAAGTTCGCTCACTAATTATAGTCAATAATTATTTTCCTAGTATTGGTCGAGTAGAATAAATTTGTTTCATAGGTTAGTATTTTCCTCTTAATACTAATTGGTTTTGAGGGGCACGTTTCCTCTGTACCCCCTGATTATCCCCATGGTGACACCATTACACACTTACAACTACAGTACAACTGCAATTAGTTAGAGTTGTAAATTTGTGTCAATGATGATGACGACATAAGTCATTGAAACCCGTATGACAATAAAGTATATTGTTTTGTAATTTCGTGTGCAGTTATTTAACTATTTATAACAATAACTGAAAAGGCAGTTCAAATATTTTGTATTTGTACACTTAGGTAAACATTAAACCTTTCTGAAATAATAAAACTATTGACTTGTACACTCTATCATACAATAATATGTAACACTTGTGTCAACCGATATGTTATCATCAGTAATAAGAAGTGATTTGTAAACCTGTGATTTAGTCACGGATATTCGAAAATCACAGTTCGACCTATTACGTAGCGAGCTGAAGTAGCAGGTTCTATTCTAACTAAACCGTGATTGTGATTCTCAGTTTCTGTTTCTTACTTACAGTGACTGTGACTTTTGACTATCACTCGTGGTGTCGTTAGTATGATCTTGATCTCTAAAGAATGTTCTGAACAAGTTTTGTTTGCAGTAGTTCGTTATTCGTTTATAAATAATTTGTTTCATTTAAGTCGTTTATTTAGTTTACAATTATTTTTACTCGTTATGATTAGTATATATTACATAGTATTAATAAATACAGTCCGTTTCTGAAAGTAAAATTTCTAGAGTGAGCAAAAGAAACAGCAGCGAATCTTCTAGAAGTAAATGTTTAATTCTCTTGTCTACAAGTGTTTTGTTTCACCTATCATTATTATTGAATTTTATTATTGCGCGCGCGCGCGCGCGCACACACACACACACACACACACACACAACATAATACTAATAATTAATATAAAACAATCATACTGTTAAGGCCAATTCACCTATCGTTATCTAACCTCAATAACTAATAGGAACTGAAAATCACAATTAAAAATCCCAATCACGTTTAAAATTCACAGTTATTTCAAAGTAGCAGTCACAGTTTGACCTGTTACTGTTAAATCACTGTTAGTCACATCACTGGTTTAGATCTCATCCAACTCGAAGCGCCACAGAACGGAGAAGATTTAGATCCTTAATATTTAGTTTTAATTCGAGCAATAAACGCGGATTTCACATCTGCATTATTCCCCGCTGCTTTGCAAACCCTTGCTCACTCTGTTATCAGCTTTAAGTAAGTGTTGTAGGCGGGACTTTAGATCGGGATAAAACTGTAGACGTTGGTGTCATCACCATTCTCCTAATTACGTCATAACTCCGTCGTAAAACCGCGGTTAACCTATTTTACACTAAGATACATGCTTACAATATTAATAGCGAGTCCTTATATTATCTAATATTGTGTTTATCCATAAACACAGAAAACTCATTAAAACTTTATCCTTACTTTTTACACTCTTTTTATTGGCAATATTTTCCACTTCGCAAAGCAAGTAATAAAACTATAAAAATGTAGGTGAATATATTTTCCGCTAATAAATTGTCTAAAAGCGGTAACGTTAGACACTTAATAATAGAAAATATTCCAGAAAATAGCGGAAGTATAAAGCGTATCCTTAGATACTGTGAGTAAGGAGCAATAGCCTCCCAAGTGGGATTTAGCTGGGATGCTTTGACTCTTTGACACTATAAGAATCGTTTTTGCTTGGAATACAGAATATCTGTACTATTGAAATGATTTCCCAGTAGCCAACATCAATAACTGCGTACATCTTCTGCCTCTCCTAACATTACAATATTTTCCTTTGTTGACGCGTTTCGGAATGACTCCATTTTTCATACTTAAATAATACTGGTCGACGAAATCTTGAGTTAGTCTTTATATACTGCTAGCCCCCCCCTTGCAGAACTCGCTTCTCCTTAGTTCACCCCTACTCTTGACGCCTTCCGTTTTGCTAATTAATAATTTCAACAAATAACGTCCGACTGTGTATTTATTTTTTCATTTATTATATTTTCTTTCTTTAACTTTGATTTGTAAATGTCTAAATTTTCTAAAATATTAGAACGTCTCTCTTTATAAATCTTCATTGTATTTTTCATTTATTGCTGTGTATAGCCTTTTTAAACAAATGTGTAGCATAATTCGCATCATTTTTCTCATATTCAAATGAACTTAAATGTTTTTTATATCTAGTTACAAATTTTCGTCCTGGTCGTCATATATATGTTATTTTCTATTACATTACATTTTATATACTCTGTTTTTACTAAACTTGTAAAAAAGGTAAAAATAAATTTTCCATTAGGGAGTCTAGGTTTCTATATGCGGATATGCGCTTCTCTATTTCGAATTTTTAAAAAGTACGTAATACAGAACTAGAATTAAAAACCATTTAAACATAATAAAACATCTTCCAAATAAAACGTCTAGAAGTAGATGGAACACAAGACAAATAAACGAACGTTCTGAATGTACGGTTCTCGATTCATTAATATTGCACAACACTCTACCCCTCTATCTACATGCTTTACTTTTGTTTAATTAACTGCTCGTTGTGAGTTAAGTTCCCCAACACTAACTAAACTGAAAATTTCAACTTTAATTACGTTTCTGTTTGCTTTCAGTTGTGGTAGGACAACCTTCTTTTCTTCCCTGGGTTTATTGAGCGATATCGTGTAGACTGTGTTGTTCGTGTGTGTACGTGTTTGTGTGTGTATGTGTGTGTGTGTGTGTGTGTGTGTGTGTGTGTGTGTGTGTGTGTGTGTGTGTGTGTGTGTGTGTGTGTGTGTGTGTGTGTGTGTGTGTGTGTGTGTGTGTGTGTGTGTATGTGTGTGTATGTGTTGTGTTGTATGTGTGAGAATTGTTTTCGTTACAATTACTTTTTGCTCTAATGTATTATACAGTACATGGTATTATTCTAAATACCATGTAGCTTTCGTTGTTCAAATCATTTACTTTATTTTGTCCTTTTATGTTAGAGCTTACCTTCTTTTCTCTCAAATCGATGTTCATATTCGTGATAACATGACTGCTCATCTCTTTGTGACACTTTGCAACGTCTGATAAGTGCATCTGTAACGCTGTCGTTAGTCCTAACATGTAACTCACATACACACAGTTGTTAATAATTTATTTACGTTCATGTTAGTGGTTTTATTGTAACAAATTTGTTGAAAAGGATGCCTGGCATCTGCAAGTCCCATGCAAGCACTGCAGCTTCTAGGAACTTCACATGAACTACCGTGGTATCTTGGCAACGTTTCAAGGGATATTTGATAATATATTAGTGGCTATGAAGAACCGCTGTTACTGAGTATCATAACACGATTGAGGAATTCAGAGCAGTTGGCCGCAGTCATAACGTAGTGGGGGTCTTTCAGATCATTTCGGAGTACTTCAGCAACAGAGAACATCGACAATGTAGAAAAAGTTCTGTTGTTTTTCTGTTGTAATAAAATTATTTATTTTGTGCTAGAAGGTGGCCGTGAAACCAGAATTAATACAGTTCCAGCTCGCGACGAATTTAAAGGATAAGAATGAAGTCATAACGCCCATTGTGATCACTAAACCATTCTGAGAGGTTGGTTCCAATACCTATGTAATTACTAATAAAACTCTTTAATGGACCAGTCATTTGACGTGTTCCTTTTTTTTGTTGCCTAGGTGAAAGAAAGAATGCCCAAGTTTTAAAATAAAAATTTCATTTTTCTATTTTCGTTTAACTGGTAATATATATATATATATATATATATATATATATATATATATATATATATATATATTCAATCTTTGAGTGCATAGGTATTGTCTTTAAAGCTTGTATATTTTAACATTAATTTTTCGGACACGAGCCAAAAATTATATATTCTAGTTCTTTCAATTAAGAAGTGAAAACGAAACAGTTTTCACGCTAGATGTCGGTAAGAAAGTAAAATCGTTGGAACTGTTCGTACTCCTCCTTCGGGTTATAAATAAGAGTGTGCCGTCGCCTTCCGCGAGATCTGCAATACGTGATTTGCATACAGGAGGAACTGGTATTGATTCACTAAAGTCAGCCTTTGTGATCAATAGGCTTAGGGAACAAATCAAATATCTTGTTTGTTTCTAGGAGCAAGTCGATTCTTTTATTAAACACCCTTTTGATCTGTGCTTATGAGATAATACTTTCATACATGCCATTTTCGAATTATTTAATCATAAATAAAACATTCAATTCTAAAAATACTAAGCAATAATTGGATTTTTTTACAAAAATAACTCGGAAATTTTTAGTTTTTATCCTTCCTTTCTATTACCATTCAAATTTACCACTGATTAACATCCTCGATTGGCTAAAAGTAATGAAAATATTTAAAATCTTTTGTTTTCTCACTAAAATAATTGTTTCACTTTAAATAAATTTTACCATCTAAAAATTTCACCAGAGGGTTTTAATCTTTATGTTATTTTCAAAAGTGCTACTTGCAATCAGTAATCTAGTTTCATCAATGGCAGATGTTTTTATTTTAAGAAACTGTCTTAATTAGAGTCTGGGAATAGTTGTTTTTTGGAAAATCTTACAATTTATAAGCTACATTTTCATGAAGCTAACCTATATTTTCTTCTTTTTCTCAATATTTTTAAATTCACAATTTTTTTTCAAAAACCTTTTCGAATCTTATGCTATATCTAGAGACACTTCGAGTTACTTGATATACATTTATTTGGTCAATGGTGAATTTATTAAACCTTATATTTTTTATTTAATTCTTTTGACATTTGTTTTTATATCCATCATAAGATTTGATTACACTGATTTTTCTCTTTACTTTAGGATGCATTCGTATCTTTGTTTTATAGTTACCTTTTGAAATTGTCTCCAATTAGCTTTCGTCTTGGTGCAAATCTTAGCTGCAATTCATGTTTATAAAACCAGGTTACCTTCTAATCACATATATCGAGTTGTGTGTTAGGAAAATTTAAGTTTTTTTGTGAATTTCTTATAAAAATGATTGCCTAGCAATTGAAATGTACTAAGGGTTTTAATTAAATGCTATATTTGTAACTAAGAGGTTTTATCTATTTAAATTAAAATATTACGCCACAGTTGCTTCAAGTTTGCACGTTCATAGAAATTGTTTAGCGTTACCTCTAATGTAATTGGTTTAATTACATTCTTGCATTTCTCTAACCAGAAATATATAAACTGTAAAATGAAGTTTGTCTTCAAAAATTTTCAAATAATGTATAGGGAAATAATTAAAATATAGTTTTCATCTGTGTATATTTCTCTGTCTTTGCTAACATTAAAATATTTTACTTCGGTGACGCGTTTCGGAATATTTTTATTTTCAAAATCTTAAACTGTAATGTTCGCCTACATCTTGAGTTTGTCTTTATATACTATTAGCCACGCCCCCAAACTTAGCAGACTTTGCTTCCTATTGGTTATCGCCTGCTTTTGACTCCTCCCGTTAACTACTTAATAATTTTAAAAATTTTAAAACAAATTGTTGTAGGATGCAATTTTGATCTGTTGTAGTAGTTCCAATTAGCTCTTTTAGCCCTTTCCCAAAACGTGACTCTGCATTGGTGTGAGTTAATTGTTTCGAGAAATGTGCTCATTTATGTTTTGAATAATGATTCAGATTGATAAGTTGAGTATTGCTTTTATAATATTCTTTAAAGGTGATACAATATTTGTCTACAAATATCATAATCAACTAAATATTTCCATTAACATTAACCAATGTTATTTAAAAAATATTGCAATTCTTATACTTATAAATAATTTAATTTATATAATTCTTGTAAAATATCAGTTTCGTTAAATTTCAATTCAGGTATTAATTGATAATTACTAGAATAAATAAAATTTATAATTATAATTAAATGTTTATTTATTTATATTTTATCTAATTGGAGTAAAGTATTTCAATTTTAAAGTCAATATATTTAACAAATATATACTTAGTCATACTTCCCAGAAAGAATTGACTCTTACACATGACAAACCTACTTAAGGAGATTCACGTATTTAGTAATTTGCTCAAGAAACATGCGCATTGGCGTCAAACTGTAATTTAAAAAGATCAAACTACCTGTTTGCAAATAGTCAGTAGTTATTTACCACTCTTGCTAAAGGTTATTTTAATTTAACAATAGTTAACTGTACCTTTATGCGCCTTGTGCAACATCTAATTTACAGTTTAGTTTTGCAATAAATAACGGAAATAGCTGGTTACTAACGAGAATACCCCAAGCCCCGGATCTTCTTGAACGGTTTTACGACGACAAACAACATTAAACAGTCATAGTTTAACTACGCGAATGGGCGATTGTACTTGTAAATACTTCCTTATTGAAATTTCTTGAAAGTAATAAAATTTATTTTTTTTATTCCTAAATAATAAAGTTGTTCATTTTGTTAAATATAATTCTACCTTAAACACATTATAAACTACGATTCGTGCAAAAGCGGGGTAATCAAAAATAATTTCTGTTTTTAGTTTTATAAAATGCAAACTACTTTTGGTGTCATTAAGATGCAATCATGATTCGTTTTTATTGCAAAAATATTTTGATTCGTGTTTGATTGATTGGTGTTGATTTTTCAATTGCTACTATTAGCTCACACTTTCCCTATATATATATATATATATATATATATATATATATATATATATATATATATATATATATATATATATATATATATATATATAAACAAAACAACATCGGTTATTCAAATACAAGAATATTTATTTTGCAAGAGACCTATATCTTGCATTATTATATTTTTCATTGCTGATGATATTGGTACTGTTTACCAATGAAAAGCTTTTAATATAAATTAATAAATATTCTTGTATTTGAATAACGTATGTTGTTTTAGATTTTTAAACAAGAAACGTATTTTATATTATATATATATATATATATATATATATATATATATATATATATAGTTCATATTTTCAATCATTAAAAAGATACTTCTTATTCATCCAATCAAATTAAAATACATTTTTTTTAAACCTATAGTGGATCACACTTGATGTTAATACAGTTTTTTAAACCTATAGTGGATCACACTTGATGTTAATACAGTTTTTTAAACCTATAGTGGATCACACTTGATGTTCATAGAGTTTTTTCAAATATTATCTTATTAATTATAATTTGAAAAGCTGATGTCTCTGCTGGATTTCAACTGAATAACTACATGTTTGAAGTCCAGCAATTATCACTGAGCCAACTTTCTTATTGCTATAAATCGACGATTTAAATATATATATATATATATAGTAACAAACAAAAATAATAGTTCAACATTATATACTGTATAGTGAGGGAAAGGGAAAATTGCAAGGAAAATCGCTTTTCATTTTGGCACTTAATATTGTAATTCTGTCATAGGTGTATACACATTTATATTGATTCTAAAATAAAAATTTTCTTTGTTGACCTCAGTAGGAATAGCTCTACTCAAGTTGGAATACATTTTCCATTGGGTATTGGAATTTGAATGTATTGCACTTGATGTCAATACAGAATTTCAAATACTAATACATTATTTTTAATTGAAAAAAGTTGATATCTTTAGGCTGGATTCAAACTGAATGATTACATGTTTGAAATCCAGCAGTTGTTCACTTCAAGTTTTAAAAAATGTATTTAAACTTGAGTTGATGAATAGAGGTACTTTATTAACGATTGAAAATTCGAACAAGATATATATATATATATATATATATATATATATATATATATATATATATATATATATATATATATATATTATATATATATATATATAACTTTGCAACACTTTTCCAGTGCTCACTTATCACTTACACTTTAATATACTTAAACAAGAATCATACTTAGCATATTTGCGGGTCGACTTTCGAGAACTATTAATTTACGTGCTCTCATTTTCAAGAGCTTATTTACAGACCGATAGCTCCTTGGAGCTGGCAGGTTTGTGAGAGTATTTCAATTTAGAAAATAATTGTTTACAAGTTAAGATGTGACGTAATGATTGGTAAACCTATTTCAAATAGGAGTAGATGTAGTTAATTTTTGAAGATTCTTACTACCCCCTCCCTTAACAATTGGTATATGTAATGTAGCCCGATATGTTTCGTTCAATAGGTAAGCATTTCATTTAATAAACTAACAATTATATCTGTACACCTATAACACTTTCAATACACAATACAATTTTATGGGATTATATTGTAAAATCTAGTACGAAAGTATCTTCAGAAAATATAATTATAATATTTAATTTATTTCCAATAGTATAAACAATATGTTTTTATTAGTTCTAAACAACCTGTTAATTATTAGACGCTGTTTTAAAAATTTGGAATTTTTGAAAAAAATTTTAATTTATTTATTTTGGAGTGAAGTCTTTTTCGAAATTTACGACCTTTGGAGTAACAGGTCCTTACAGAATGTAAACTGATAAGATAAAGTTCCGAAGGGTTTCCTATATATCTCAGAATGGAGCTGCACCGTCTCTATCGATCACATAGCAACTTTGCCGGTGCCTTCTTTATTCAAATCACGCGTTACCAACGCACACGATTTCTCAGACGTTACTGTCTCAATTTATTTGTCTAAAACACAAAACTATAATTAGTTATAGTAAATTTACAAAGTATGGTTACTTTGTGTATGCGTGTGTGTGCTCGTGCGTGCTCAAGTATATATTTGGAAACATATGTAGTCGTAAAAAACATCCGTTTAGCGAAACTTTTACAGGAATACAAATAAAAATTGGATAAGAAAAATACTTACAAAATACTTTAGAACTTTATACTTAAATTTTCAAGGAATATTCAACCCCAAAAAGTATTTTTAAAGAAGGAACTATAGTAAATGCATATTAAAAATTAAAAAAAACCTCTTAGACAACAAATACGTTTTATTTATGTCGTAAATAAATTTAGAGCATATAAATAAACAGTTTTTGTGGGTAAGATGTTTAATTTTTCAATTCCTTCTATCAGTACACATTCTCCTTATATATTTATATATCTTGTTCAAATTTTCAATCGTTAATCAAATATTTGTTATTTATTTATAAGTTCAGATACATTTTTTAAAATTTGTAGTGGATGACACTTTATGTTAATACAGTTTTTCTCAAATATTAAA
The DNA here is from genome assembly GCA_036971475.1 of Prosapia bicincta. Classification (NCBI taxonomy): domain Eukaryota; kingdom Metazoa; phylum Arthropoda; class Insecta; order Hemiptera; family Cercopidae; genus Prosapia; species Prosapia bicincta. The sequence goes on along the minus strand of JBAIZL010000009.1, from coordinate 41,715,192 downwards.
TCATTAATTAAATATCATGAAATAATTTTAGTTTTATATGGAAGAGAAACGTTTCACAAAAGGGGCAAGGTATGCAAAATAGGTTTATAATAAAAAGTACAGCTCAGTTTTTCAAGTTATTACTTATTCAATTCATTTAAGTCCTTACTTTTTACTCTACTGCCATTTAAACACTCTATAAAGTCCTAAAAGTAATTTAGACTAGAGTATTTTTCCGAGCATGTTACATTTTGAGTTACATCAACACGCGTGCTCGCACTCACACACACAAATTCAAATTATTAATTTAAATCAATCTGTTATGCAGTAATATATAAAACAACATAAACGATGAACCATCAGCAATATTAATATTAATCATCAAACATTTCAATTTGTTTGAGACATTGATGAAGATTTTATAGATTTTCATTATCTTCCGCTTTTGAAGATTTTTGTGGATATTGAAATCAGTGTTTTTTTCAAACTAAAAATTAATTCGCTTGAAATCACAGGGAACGCGATGGTATGGAATGCCTTGCTGCAACATAATTAAAATTCTGTTGTATCCAATTTAGTTGTATCTGTGTCCAGGAGAAGGATAGGAGGAGAGAGAAGGTACTTGAACTAGTGACACATGCGACCATGGTGAAGTGTGCGACAGTTGCGCCCAAGTTATCCCAAATATACTTGCGTTTGGGAAGCCCATTATTTCCTGTATTAAGTACGATCAAAGCCTTTATGGTTCCCACCATAAACTCCCACCATTGACTCTAGTGCAAATGTCACTCGGCGCTACTGACGCGACACCACTTGGCACATTGGTCCATTCTTCAACAGCATTAAGGTGGCGCAAATGTCGCTGAACGCAAGTGTCATTGGGCGCTACTGACGCGACACCACTTGGCCCATTGACCCATCCTTCAACAGCATTAAGGTGGTTCAAATGTTGCTGAACGCAAGTGTCACTGGGCGCTACTGACGCGACACCACTTGGCCCATTGACCCATCCTTCAACAGCATTAAGGTGGCGCAAATGTCGCTGAACGCAAGTGTCATTGGGCACTACTGACGCGACACCACTTTGCCCATTGACCCATTCTTCAACAGCATTAAGGTGGCGCAAATATCGCTGGACGCAAGTGTCACTGGGCGCTACTGACGCGACACCACTTGGCCCATTGACCCATCCTTCAACAGCATTAAGGTGGCGCAAATGTCGCTGAACGCAAGTGTCATTGGGCGCTACTGACGCGACATCCCTTAGCCCATTGGTCCATCCTTCAACAGCATTAAGATGTCGCAGTTGTCGCTGGACGCAAGTGACACTGGGCGCTACTGACGCGACACCACTTGGCACATTGGTCCATCCTTCAACAGCATTAAGGTGGCGCAGTTGTCGCTGGACGCGTGTCACTGGGCGCTAGTGACGCGACACTACTTGGCCCATAACCTGTGTGAAACTCCTTTCTTTGCCGCAATGAGCCTGGACTCATAAAGCGAGAAGATGTTGGCAATAAAATATACACAATTACAAATAACGATGTTATGAGCGAGTTTAGTTTTTACGAGACATAATCCGACGACTGCAACGAGCAGACCTAATGAAACAGTTTAATCACAGTCACAATGTTTCATTGCTTTTTTATATTTTCATATTACGTGGGATATTTTGCAGTAAAATTATTCATTAATTTCGTTTTATTTCATTTTTCATATCTTTTATTCAGTTCCTACTATTAGTTCACACTCTCCCTATAAATCTTATTCAAAATTTCAATCGTTAGCCATAATAAAATACTTTTTATTCACCCATTCAAGGTCATATTCATTTTTTAAAACTTATAGTGAATGGCACTTGATATTCCTACAGATTTTTTCAAATATTTATTCATTTCCTAAATATAATAGCTTATTTTAAATTTACGTGGGAAAAATTTTTTTCCAAAAGGGGCAAGGTATAAAATATAATTATTTTGTCTCATTTTTTTTTAGAATAAGCGATAGCCTATGATTTTATAATACAGTTGATTTTATGTTACAGGTTTCGCGGTATATCAGTTGTTTTAACGCTTTGGTTACGTTAATTTATAATTGTAATTATTTAATAAAAATTAACTAAAATAAAATATTTCTTTGTTAATTTAAGTAGGAATTCTACGTAATTTAAGTAAGAATTTAAGTAGCAACTTTTGTATAAGTTTTGTAACTCTACGGCGCATACTTCAAATTATTCAATGTCAGAAATAATCGTAGAAATGTTGTATCTTTTGATAGAAAACGAAGTTCTGGATTACAAGATCTACTTAGATTTCGATCATCTATCACCTTCATATTTTCGGTTGGTTAACAGATTTACCCATTATGCCCATGTCAAAATATATAACTACATTCGTTTCTCTCATATCCAAATCTCTCGGCAAATATACTAAGAAAATAGCAAACATTACACTTACCTTATTTATAGTAGAGTTAAAATTATAAAGTTACTTTGTCGGTCGACATTGGAGGAGTGCCGGAAGCAAGCTAGTCGGTAACTTTTGGTTTCCGCGACAGATGGACATCTGTTATGGCAACGATGCAGCAGTCATTTCCTTAACCGCCCAATACTTTCCTACTCACAAATACGTTTATAATTTTAAATTAACTATAGTATTATTTTTTCTATATTTTTTGCACGTCTACTGCTATTACGTTATTTATAGTTATTGTTATTCTCTTAGTTCTAACTTTACTCTTCAGTTTTCTGTCTGTAGAAAATTATTTTGTACTTTTACCACGATTCTCTTAGCTGGATTTCTTGTTCGATACAAATTTCGCAATCGAATTTAAACTAACTTCTCTACGCCCTACATACTTGGAACATTAAGCATAGCTTAGTTCTATGTTGTAGCATACCTTGGGTCATAGCTAAGGTCACGGCTCGATGACAGTGCAATAATACCGGATTTATAAAAAGCTGAATTATTATTTGAAATAATGTAATTTCTTATTATCTTATTAGTATTAATATCTTAATATTATTATTAGATCTTATTTCTAAGAGCTAGTGAAATACGTATGATTTTCTAATATGGTTTTCTGTTTGAAACATAATAAAAATGATTAAATAAAATAAAATAATTATTTTAATGTTTTTAGGCACTATTTTAAAAATAACTAAATATTAAAAGTGAAAACGTTTTTGCCCTAAATCCCCACTGAAACATATTAAGTGAGTTGAATTCAATATATCATTTGCAGGCTATAAAATTTTGTATGGTTTTCATTGAGCCTACATTTTGTATTTTGAATTTAAAAAATTTTCGTCTAGGTAAGTAATTTCACTTTAAATCATTAGGTCGATCTATATAGGTAATGTTTCTTTATAAGCCTAATAAAAATTATTAGCCACTTTTTAAGTTTTATATTAAATTTGTTTTATTTTCTTTACTTAACTAACCTAACAATCTTTTTCTTGCCTTTTCTAGTGTTTCCCTCATATTCTCTATTCACTCTCATAATTCACTATGTATGGTTAATTCATTTTTCGTCAGTCCTAATACCTCTTATTATTAAACAACAAAAGAAATATTAAATATGTTTTTTTTGTTGTTTCTTCATAGCATCAATTTAAGGAATACCAGCAGAGTACCCGTCCTTCTTAAGGGGTTGACGTGTATTTGTATTGTGCTTATTGCATTCCAAAATACAAAACCATGATGGAATAAGTTAACTCTAGGTTGTTGAAACGATTATTAATATGAACATGCTTACACACGAGGAATTTTTATACAACGATCTTGCCTGACGGCGTTCTGAAGTTTCAGAAAAACGTGGCAATGCTGTATTTTCAGCTTCGATTTCCAAATGGACTTGTCTTTCTTGAGAAGACTCCCTTGCTCGCGGAGATAACGTTGCCCTTGCCTTAGCAGAACGTTGTGGTATGTTACTCTTTTTCCTTTCAGGCATTTTACTGTTGTTCGTTTCAGCATATATGTTTTGGGTATGTGATATTTACTGATATAACATCCCAATAAATATACCAAACTATAAACTTACAGATTATTGGCTTGAAAACCCAAGAGAAGTAAAAGCTTCTGCTTGTAACATAATATTTGTAAAGTATAACTAAGCTTGAAAGATTAATAACAAACTTTTACTATCACATTTATAGTTGTGTTTAAAAGTGACTTTTACAGGTGATTTACACATTTACTATCTTTTACTATTACACTTTTAATATTACCTGGTATTATGGAGTATAGATAAGTGTTCAGAAAGTTTTCAAGGCCAGTGGGGCGGTGCCCTGATGGATAAATAATAATAGGCCTATGAGTTAACCAGGAACCTTATGAATGTCTGTGTAAAATTTCAGCTTAATGGGTCCAGTAGTTATTACGTGATTGAGTAACACACACACACACACACACACACACACACATCCAATAGAGTACAAGGTAAAATTTTAGTCTTTTTATGAGAATTAATGGCAAATAAATTTAAACAAAATGCAGTAGAGGCTTTGCTTCGTAAAAGGAACGATTGTTTCGAAAGGCGTCAGCAAGTAAGCCTTCACGTATTCACTTAGCTAAGTACCTTTTAATTATAGTTTAATCAGTGAATTCCAGTTGATTACTTCAAGCAACTTTAAACAAATAATTTAAATTTCCAAACAAACATTCAGTATTATATATTTTGGAAATTTCTAACTCTGAAATACACTCTAAAACTATACCAAGGCGTCTACTTTATGAAATACTAATATTTACATTGTTGTAGAGTGTTAATGAGTAAACTTTGTAAAAGCATCGTATTGTACACAGACGTATAAAAAGAGGTAAACTTTTACATCTGTGTGAACAAGGCAGAAAATGTGTTTGCTTTTTGCAGCACAAAGCACCCTTGTCAGTGATATATGAAGCAATGCAATAAGGTTTGAATGCAGGAACTATTAGAGTGGATTCTACCTACTTGTTGCATCTAGCACAAGCACCCGCATAGCACGTACTTTGTTCCTACTTGACTACGCCCTCTAGATAGTGTAATGAATTAAACCACTGCCGACGTATGTATAGCGACACAAGGAGTTTATTAATATAACAGACATAATGACAATTGCTGTCCTCGAAAATGGTTAGTAACGATTGGCTACCAGTACTTTCGTGTTCTCTTATATTTAAAATGTTTTCAATGTTTTTTGTTATTTTTAGAATTAAAAAGGTAATAAAAAAACCACTCTGTACATCCAAAAAGTACATGATTAAATGCGTAATATTAAAAGAAATGTTTTAAAGTTAATTCCTACTTAGGTCAATAAAAAAAAGTTTTATCTTAGTAACTTTTATTAAATAATTACAATTAATATAAACAAAGTAACACAACCTATGCGTTAAAACAGCTGTTCTACCATATGACCTATAACATAAAATCAACTGTTTATGAACTCATACGTTATAACTTATTTAAAGCCAAATAGGATGAAATAACTATATGAAATAGATTGCCCTTTTTGTGAACAGTTTTTCTCTCATATAAAATTAAATTAATTCAAAAATAAATTATTATTGTTTTAATTAATCACTTAAACATTAGTTTATGACTATCCGAACTTTATATTTAGTATATTTGTTAAAACTTACTGAGACAGAACGTTTTCGATCGCTATGTTACAATCTTCATCAGTGTCTTTTGCTTGGAGTTGTTAGGTGACGGTTTTAAAGGGAGGCTTTCGATATTATCAAAGAGTATGTGTGATTTGTATTGGGTTTGTTCGTTTAATATGTTTGTATTTTGTGTTTTTGTGTGTCTGTAAATTTCATATTGTTCTAGTGTGTTGAGATGTGGTCCTTTTTTGTTGATGTATAGGATTTCTAGGTTATGGTAAATGGCTGTGTATTTGTGTCCTGTTTCTTTTATGTAATTGTAAAATGCGGACTTGATGTTCTGTTTGTGTTCCTCGGCTCTTTGTTTAAAGCTGCGACCTATTTGCCCAATGCAAATTTCAAAAAAAAGGATAAAAAATACCATACAAAACTAATAACAATTTACAATACAAAATACAATATGAAATTTACAGACACAACAGAACACAAAGAACAGACATATTAAACAAACAAACCCAATACAAATCACACATACTTTTTGATAATATAGAAAACCTACCTTTAAAACCGTCACCTAACAACTCCAAGCAGAAGACACTGATGAAGACCGTTGAGACACTAGCGGTCGAAAGCGTTGAGGTTTTACAAATTTACAAATTTGAAAGTTCGGATAGTCATAAATTAATGTTAAAGGATTATTTAAGATTCACCGAACGTAATGGACTACATAATTCAAGAATGAATTAATATTTAAAAAAACTTTATTAACATTAAATTTAATCCGCTACAAGTTTAGAAAAATGAGTTTAAACTTGAGTGGATAAATAAAAAGTATTTTGCTAACGATTAAAAATTTGAATAAGACATATTTATATTTGTATATATATATATATATATATATATATATATATATATATATATATATATATATATATATATATACAGTGTGAACTAATACAAAGAATTTAATAATAAAAATCGATACAATATTGAATATAATACAGCATACTTCATAAAAGAGCGTCTTCAAAAATTGTGTTTTAGATATATTTTTTCAATATTAACCACTCAATTTATATTATTTTGTTATTATTTTGAAATAATTGTGTTTATAATCATATTCATGAAATATACAATAAACCAGGGAAAATTACATATCCTGCATACAAAATATGTATAACATCTCAAATTACGAACTTTTTGAATTTTTTAAAACAATTTTACAAAGAACAAATACATTCGTTACATGTTGAAAGCACTAAACGTTAAGGCAACTTCTTGTTTAATTTATTGAGTAACTTGTAGGAGTATTTCGGAAGAACTGTAAAGCAGTGAGTTGGCAATTTACACACCTCGCACTCTGTTTGGCCCTTAAATGACCGGCTGCAGTTATTTATTTGATCCCAATAAAACAACCCAGAATCGAGGGGAATTTCTGATTTAGTATGGCCAATAAACCAAAGGTCCGGCAACTTTATTTGCCGCAGTAACTTGTCAGTGTATACAGTATTTTTTTTAATTTACAGGGGAATTTTCTTTAAAAAAACTTATTTTAATATTATTTAATCGATAATATTATTATTCTTTAATATTCATTATTGCTGATAAAGAAAACAAGGTAATTTCATATTTTACAAAATCATATTTTAAGAAATTTACTTTCTTGAATGTATTAGTTACCAGAAGTAAGTTGTCTAAGGACGCGTTCAGGATCGTAGCCAGAAGGGTAACAGGGAACACGTGCAACCCCCACCAAAACAATGGCATTTAGCAGAAAAATAACAACTTATAAAAAAGTGCTAGGTTGCTAGCAAAACTGCTTCCCGACGAACCGACAATTGTCTAATTTTAAGTGCTAAAATACCATAAAATATTCTTTCAAGAGATAAAAAAATGTTCAAAATTTCCCCTGTGCACCTCCCTAATCTACTCTCTCTCTCTCTCTCTCTCTCTCTCCCTCCCTCTCTCTCTCTCTCTCTCGCTCTATCTATCTATCTATCTATCTATCTATCTATATATATATATATATATATATATATATATATATATATATATATATATATATATATATATATATATATATATATATATATATATTACAAAACTTTCAATCGTTAATCACATACATTTTATTCATCCACTCAAGTTCAAATACATTATTCTTAAACTTGTAGTGAATGACCCTTGATATTACTGCATTTTTTCAAATAATAAATGATTCATTAAAATTAATTAAATAATTTTAATAAATAATATCGCTTTCTCTTTTATCATTTAATATTTTATGGTCATATTGATTGTAATTATTTAATAGAAAGTAAATAAAATAAATTTTTTCTCTGTTGACTAAAGTAGGAATGAGCTTTAAACAATTTTTTTATATGTCTACGTGTCTTGTGATACTGAAAGATTAATTGTGGTTCCAGTACCCATGTAGTTGTTTCATTGCGGTGTGTGCGTTCTCACTGAACCTACTTTTATTAGTTTATAAATCAACAAAACATCTTTTGTTCTATAAATTTATGAACAATGACTTTCATGACGTCCCAATGGGATAAACAGATTGGCATCTTACAAACATAGAATTACATGAACATATGAACCTAAAGTCTTGCTTGTAACGATACGTGGAAATGTAGCTAACGATAAATAAACCAAATCCTAACACCACTTACTATCATTATAAATAACAAGTTCATTTAGGCATTGCGCAGCTAAAACAAAGTATGCAGTTCTAAAATGATTTAAAATCTAAAGAGGAAACACAATCACTTTAAAACCTCTCATGTCCGGACCAATGTGGCGACAGTCCAATCCGGATATGAGAGCAATTATATAATGATGTACGTACGTTTGTACTACATAATCACCAACTATTTTAATTGGAAGTAGGTGCATGATTGTTTTCAGTATATAGGCTACACCTAGCTTTGCTCGATTCGGGCAAAGCAAATGGATGCGTTACTTCATTGGTTATATGTTTTTCAATTCCTACTATTAGAAGGTGAAAGTGGATATACTGATATCCAATGAAACCGTTCTCTAAGGCAAGATATAAATTGCTTGAAGGTAAGCAGCTGACAAGCTCGATGAGACACATCGAGAACAGAGGAAAATTGGTCAGCGTGTGTTCGAGGTAACCCAGTACAAGACGAACCACGAAGATGTGAAATTATACCGGACGCAGTTGCTGGTATACAAGAGGAATATCCGCATATGAAAGTCCTGATGTGGCACAGTATACCTTCTTTACCTGTCAATAGTAATATCAACATTGTGTAAGGCCTGATGATGGACAAAATACCCTCTTTACCTGTCGATAGTCACATCAACATTATGAAAGGCATGATGAGGGACAGTATAACATCTCCGCCTGTCAAGAGGAATATCATTGTTGTGAAAGTCCAGATGAGGGACATATACCTTCTTTACCTGTCAATAGTGATATCAACATTATGAAAGGCATGATGTGGGACAGTATAACATCTCCGCCTGTTAAGAGGAATATCATTGTTGTGAAAGCCCAGATGAGGGACATATACCTTCTTTACCTGCCAATAGTGATATCAACATTATGAAAGGCATGATGTGGGACAGTATACCATCTTCACCTGTCAAGAGGAATATTAATGTTGTGAAAGCCCAGATGAGTGACATGTACCTTCCTTACCTGTCATGAAGAATATCAACATTATGAAAGGCATGATGTGGGACAGAATACTTTTTACCTGTCAAGAGGTAAGTCAGAAATGTGATAAGGCTGATGAGGGACACTATATCTTCTTTGCCAGTCAATAGCAGTATCAACATTAGGAAAGACACGATGTGGGACAGAATACTTTTTACCTGTCAAGAGGTAAGTCAGAAATGTGATAGGGCTGATGAGGGACACTATATCTTCTTTGCCAGTCAATAGCAGTATCAACATTAGGAAAGACATGATGTGGGACAGAATACTTTTTACCTGTGAAGAGGTAAGTCAGAAATGTGATAGGGCTGATGAGGGACACTATATCTTCTTTGCCAATCAATAGCAGTATCAACATTAGGAAAGGCATGATGTGGGACAGAATACTTTTTACCTGTCAAGAGGTAAGTCAGAAATGTGATAGGGCTGATGAGGGACACTATATCTTCTTTGCCAGTCAATAGCAGTATCAACATTAGGAAAGGCATGATATGGGCAGTATACTTTTTTTACCAGTCAATAATATTATCAACATTATGAAAGGCATGATGTGGGACAGTATACCATCTTCACCTGTCAAGAGGAATATTAATGTTGTGAAAGCCCAGATGAGTGACATGTACCTTCCTTACCTGTCATGAAGAATATCAACATTATGAAAGGCATGATGTGGGACAGAATACTTTTTACCTGTCAAGAGGTAAGTCAGAAATGTGATAAGGCTGATGAGGGACACTATATCTTCTTTGCCAGTCAATAGCAGTATCAACATTAGGAAAGACACGATGTGGGACAGAATACTTTTTACCTGTCAAGAGGTAAGTCAGAAATGTGATAGGGCTGATGAGGGACACTATATCTTCTTTGCCAGTCAATAGCAGTATCAACATTAGGAAAGACATGATGTGGGACAGAATACTTTTTACCTGTGAAGAGGTAAGTCAGAAATGTGATAGGGCTGATGAGGGACACTATATCTTCTTTGCCAATCAATAGCAGTATCAACATTAGGAAAGGCATGATGTGGGACAGAATACTTTTTACCTGTCAAGAGGTAAGTCAGAAATGTGATAGGGCTGATGAGGGACACTATATCTTCTTTGCCAGTCAATAGCAGTATCAACATTAGGAAAGGCATGATATGGGCAGTATACTTTTTTTACCAGTCAATAATATTATCAACATTATGAAAGGCATGACGTGGGACAGTATACCATCTTCACCTGTCAAGAGGAATATTAATGTTGTGAAAGCCCAGATGAGTGACATGTACCTTCCTTACCTGTCATGAAGAATATCAACATTATGAAAGGCATGATGTGGGACAGAATACTTTTTACCTGTCAAGAGGTAAGTCAGAAATGTGATAGGGCTGATGAGGGACACTATATCTTCTTTGTCAGTCAATAGCAGTATCAACATTAGGAAAGACACGATGTGGGACAGAATACTTTTTACCTGTCAAGAGGTAAGTCAGAAATGTGATAGGGCTGATGAGGGACACTATATCTTCTTTGCCAGTCAATAGCAGTATCAACATTAGGAATGACATGATGTGGGACAGAATACATTTTACCTGTGAAGAGGTAAGTCAGAAATGTGATAGGGCTGATGAGGGACACTATATATCTTCTTTGCCAGTCAATAGCAGTATCAACATTAGGAAAGGCATGATGTGGAACATTATACCTTCTTCGCCTGTCAAGAAAAACGTCAATGTTGTGAAAGACCGTTGAGGAACATATGCCTTCTTTACCTGTCGAGAAAAATATTAACATCGTGAAAGCCCTCATGTGGGGCAGTATACTTTCTTTACCTGTCAATAGTGATATCAACATTATGAAAGGCATGATGTGGGCAGTATACTTTTTTTTACCAGTCAATAATATTATCAACATTATGAAAGGCATGATGTGGGACAGTATACCATCTTCACCTGTCAAGAGGAATATTAATGTTGTGAAAGCCCAGATGAGTGACATGTACCTTCCTTACCTGTCATGAAGAATATCAACATTATGAAAGGCATGATGTGGGACAGAATACTTTTTACCTGTCAAGAGGTAGGTCAGAAATGTGATAGGGCTGATGAGGGACACTATATCTTCTTTGCCAGTCAATAGCAGTATCAACATTAGGAAAGACATGATGTGGGACAGAATACTTTTTACCTGTCAAGAGGTAAGTCAGAAATGTGATAGGGCTGATGAGGGACACTATATCTTCTTTGCCAGTCAATAGCAGTATCAACATTAGGAACGACATGATGTAGAACATTATACCTTCTTCGCCTGTCAAGAAAATCATCAATGTTGTGAAAGACCGATGAGGAACATTTGCCTTCTTTACCTGTCAAGAAAAATATTAACATTGTGAAAGCCCTCATGTGGGGCAGTATACTTTCTTTACCTGTCAATAGTGATATCAACATTGTTAAAGGGCTGATGAGAGATAGTATAACGTCTTTAGCTGTCAAGATTAATATTAATATTGTGGAAGCCCTCATGTGGGGCAGTATACTTTCTTTACCTGTCAATAGTGATATCAACATTGGGAAAGAGCTGATGAGACACAGTATAACTTCTTTACCTGTCAAGATGTTTATTAGCACTGAGAAAAGCTGATGTGGGGCAGTATTATTTCTTTACCTATCAAGTGGAATGTCAACATTGTTAAAGGGCTGATGAGAAATAGTATACCATGTTTGCCTGTCAAGAGGGATATCAAAGTTGTGTTATAACTGATGAGGGACAGTATTCCTTCTTTAATTGGCAAGGGGTATATTAGCATTGTGAAAAGTCTGATGAGGGACAGTATAGCTTCTGTCCCTTTTAAGAGAAACTAAACATTCAGAAAAGGCTGATGAGAGACAGTATACCTTCTTTGTCTGTCAAAAGAAATGTTAACATTGTGAAAGTGCTGATGAGGGACAGTATACCTTCTTTGTCTATCAAAAGAAATGCTAACATTGTGAAAGTGCTGATGAGGGACAGTATAACTTCTTTGCCAGTAAATAGGAATATCAAGATTATAAAAGGCTTGATGTGGAACAATATACCATCATCGCCTGTCAAGAGAAATATCAATGTTGTGAAAAGATAATTAGGGACATATAACTTCTGTCCCTGTCAAGAGCAATGTCAACATTGTGAAAGGGCTGACGAGGGACAGTATAGATCATGTGCCTGTCAAGAGGAATGTCAATTTTGTGAATCTCCTGATAGGGGACAGTATATCTTCATTGCCTGTTAAGAGGAATGTCAACATTGTGAAAGGGTTTATGAGGGACAGTATACATTCTTTGTCTGTCAAGAGGGATGGCAAAATTGTGAAAGGACTGATGAGGAACAGTATACAGTCTTTACCTGTCAACAGCAATGTCAACATTGTGAAAGGGCTGACGAGGGACAATATAGATCCTGTGCCTGTCAAGAGGATTGTCAATATTGTGAAAGGGCTGACGAGAGACATTATAGATCCTGTGCCTGTCAAGAGGAATGTCAATATTGTGAATCTCCTGATAGGGGACAGTATACCTCTATTGCCTGTTAAGAGGAATGTCGACATTGTGAAAGGTTTGACGAGGAACAGTATACCTTCTTTCTCTGTCAAGAGCAATGTCAACATTGTGAAAGGGCCTACGAGGGACAGTATAGATCCTGTGCCTGTCAAGAGGAATGTCAATACTGTGAAAGGGCTGACGAGGGACAGTATACCTTCTTTGTCTGTCAAGAGGGATGGCAACATTGTGAAAGGGCTGGTGAGGCACAGTATGCCTTCTTTTTCTGTCAAGAGCAATTTCAACATTGTGAAAGGGCTGACGAGGGACAGTGTAGATCCTGTGCCTGTCAAGAGTAATGTCAATATTGTGAATCTATTAATAGGGGACAGTATACCTTCATTGCCTGTTAACAGCAATGTCACCATTGTGAAAGGGCTGACGAGGGACAGTATACCTTCATGGATTTTCAAAAGGAATGTAATCGTGGTGAACGGCCTGGTGAGGGACAGTATACATTCATTGCCTGTCAAGAGGAATGCCAAGATTGTGAAAGGGCTGATGAGGGACAGTATCCATACATTTCCTGTCAAGAGGAATGTCAACATTGGGATAGGGCTGATGAGGGACAGTATACCTTCTCTACCTGTCAAGAGGGATATAAATATTGTGATTGGCCTGATGAGAGACTGTATATATTCTTTGTCTGTCTAGTGCTACGTCAACATTGTCAGTATAATACTGAAATTGGCAATAAACAACTACACGCTACATAGTGCTATTTCCAAGTACAGAGAACATTAATCATTGGAAGTAGCAGAATTATAGTATCTTGGCCAAAGAATAATAACTACAACATTTAAATGATAAAATCAAGTTGCTCTTGTTAGTTCTGTAATGGATATTTATATACGTGAGGTGTGGATCTCGCAAGGCAAATCTTTGAGTCTTGTCGGTGACTCTCAGCACTGAACGATGCACGGATCTAGTGTGAAACGCGTCTGCTGGATCAATGAGTAGTGGCGTCTTGCCAAGTGATACCAATAATAGTAAATCTTTGTTAAATACGGCAACTTATTAATAATAATATTCTCAATCTTTACAGTTGTGGTTGTTATTCTTCTCTTTGTCGTCGCCGTAAAAATATTTATCTAAACTCAGAAAGTGTGGTTAATATTTCTCTGCAACATTTAATTACCTGCTTACTTTCTCCAAAGGAAACGTTACATCTGGAAGTAAATATTCCCTTCGCAGACGGAACGAATACTTTATGTAGAGTCTGACGATTATTGACAATCCTGAACTGAAACCAATACAGTTAAGGCCCGCTCGGAACTGAGCTTACACAAGAAACCGCCAATAAAATGCAGACAGGATTAGACAAGCTGCAATACGGTCGGTTTCCGTATTGGGTTTCCAGTCGATAAACAGCGTTACTGTTGACAACGTCACCGCATTTTATTTGTCGTTGGCAAGAAACAAACGACCGTCATTTCAACAATCAATGCAGAATAATTCGAGTAAATTTACAATTATATTATTTCGTATGCAAATAGTGGGAAGCAGGAACAATACTTTATAAATACTTTTTCATTAAAATAATTTCAGATGTATTTTTAAGACATGTTGTTCTCAAAATCATTCGGACAACAAAAATAGCAAATTTTGCTCATGTTCTGAGCTCATAGTGTTATTTAAAATGTTTTATAACTTTTTAGAGTTATTATTTTTTACTTTCAAACTTAAATTTAGTAAAATGTTGAGTATTGTGGTTTCTTGTCATTCCTTGAGCTATCGTAGCTCCTCTACGGGTTTCGGAGAACCACCTTTTTCAGTGCGTTAAAATGCCGCGACGATATTTAATATAACAATGCTAGAAATAAGGGAAAATCATTTCTTAATACTCAATATAAGCAGAAATACGACTTAAGTAAAAATTATAAAATTATAATAAATTAAAAATTAGTATCTCGTATCATGTCCCATTTAGAAACATAACTATTTGTTCTATGTCATGTTAGTTTCATGTTTTCTTCCGAGAACACTTAGATTAAACATTACATTGTAAAAATGAAAGGTAGGATTTTGTCTCGGATATTCTGAACTAAAGTGTAAGACAAGTTCGTAAGTCAATTAGTATATATATATATATATATATATATATATATATATATATATATATATATATATATATATATATATATATATAATTAAAGTCGATTCCTACTGAGATAAACAAAGAAAAATTTGAATTCAGCTACTTTTTATTAAATAATTTCAAACAATATAAATATGTATTTTATTTATATAGAAACACTATCTCTAAAATAATATATCCCTCCGTCTACTTTCACGCATCGTATTAGGGCCTCGTTCTTGCTCGAAGTGGTAGTTCCTTCCAGTTTTAGGGTGTTGTAAAGTATAACTGTTTAGTTTACGCGTAATATTAAAGTGTACTGAATATAGAGGGGGTTAAAGTAGACACCTAATCCCCCCCTAGTGCATAAGGCATGTGTGCAAGTCCGTTACCCCAAGTAACACTATGTCTATCCGCTACACCCTGTATAGGGGGCAGTATAGCATGCAATCAAGTGCAGCTAGCATTTTTTCTGAAATTCCTTTTCTTGTCTTACACTTTAGTTCTGATATCCGAGACAAAATCCTACCTTTCATTTTTACAATGTAATGATTAATCTAAGTGTTCTCGGAAGAAAACATGAAGCTAACATGACATAGAACAAATAGTTATGTTTCTAAATGGGACATGATACGAGATACTAATTTTTAATTTATTATAATTTTTTAATTTTTTTTAAAGTTGTATTTCTGCTTATATTGAGTATTAAGAAATGATTTTCCCTTATTTCTAACATTGTTATATTAAATATTGTCGCGGCATTTTAACGCACTGAAAAAGGTGGTTCTCCGAAACCCGTAGAGGAGCTACGATAGCTCAAGGAATGACAAGAAATCATAATACTCAACATTTTACTAAATTTAAGTTTGAAAGTAAAAAGTAATAACTCTAAAAAAACATCATGTACGCGGCAGAAGAAGAAACATTTATGACGTCAACAAATACCAACATCACGGACCGAACGTCACCAGAAAAATAGAAAAAAATAATTCAGTGATTCAACAATGGTCAAGTGACCGAAAGGTGCCTCCTCGCATAACGTTAAAATAATTGAACTCACGGTGGAATAATTGTTTATAATTAAAATAAAACTATATATATATATATATATATATATATATATATATATATATATATGTACACAGTATAATATATTGTTGTATATAATTGTTTATTAGTTTACATAATGTCGAAATGCCAATGTCCTAATTGGTCCTTCTAATGTAAAAAATTAACTGATCTTAATACTAAATTGTGAAAAATATACTTTCTTGTATTAAAAGTATTACCATAAACGTTTAGAGTAATTTATCTGTAATTCAATTATCCTGCAGGATGAAACAATTAAAGGTTTCTATCTGGATTTGAGCAAGGAGTAAATGTTTAAAACCAAACATTTTCCTGTTATGTACAGAAATGTGTTTCTTCGCCAATGTTTGTTTTTCGGTGTTTATTAAGAAGAAATAGTATTTGAGCATTTTGCCTTAAGCTGCATTATTATTTATCACGTATTCCAGGTATTGACTTTTTTCGATATACGAAACACGGATGCGATTGGATAAGAAAATATACTGTGGTAAATGCAACAAAACTTATTCGTAAATGTTACTTTCCGACACAAACGTCTTTAAACCATAATAAATCTTTATCGTTGCTTACGGATCACTTTAAAGTTAAGTTTAACAACCTAAATAAAACGCAATGTCCGTGACATATCCAATCAGATCATTGCTGCAGTATCATTGGACATCGCGTTTCGAGATCATAATGCCCCGTTTCGATTCAACTGGACACACGTTCGAGCCTGAGTCGTGCAGGTTACATAAAAATAAATTGACCTTACCCAGGAAAATCATTAGCTTTATTTATTTTTTGTAACACTGCCCACTAGGCTCTATGGGCTCTTCATTGCCCTCGGCGATAAATACCCCCGCCCTAGGTGGCAATCTGAACTTCCATCTGTCGACCAAAACCAACAGGTCCTTGGTAGCATAAATAATGAACTAAACTATCATATTCTTTTTAAAAATAGACTTACTAACATTCTTTGGTCCACAAGAATGCCGTTTCGTTTTTTGAAGTGAAAACTTTTACAGCGATGAAAACTTATTGATAGGACATAAACATACAATTCCGCGACAGTATATTTTTCGTCAGATTACGCTATGAGTCACCTCAAAGTGAATTCAGTGATAACATATGATTACATGCAACAGCTGACTATGTGTTATAGGTTATGTTGTAGAACAGCTGTTTTACGCGTAGGTTATGTTACGTTATTTATTGAACATTTTTAAGGGGAAAGGATATTATTAAATAGTTTTGATCAGTTATAAACATATTAAATTATTTAAATTTTGATAAACCTCAGTACTATTTGTATTGGTTAGCCTATATTCATTATTTTTAACAATAATAATACGTTTTGTGTTTTTATTTCAATTTTTGAAATGAAAACATTCTTAGGCGCGTCTGATACTTTTTAA
Organism: Prosapia bicincta; assembly: GCA_036971475.1. Lineage (NCBI taxonomy): Eukaryota > Metazoa > Arthropoda > Insecta > Hemiptera > Cercopidae > Prosapia > Prosapia bicincta. The sequence continues at coordinate 41,697,818 of JBAIZL010000009.1, read as the reverse complement.
GAACTGGTTTCAAAATAATTTGTTAAAAAGAAAATTGTATTCAGCATACATCTAATAATTGTTGTTTGTTACGGACATTATTTTATTATTAACTACAGTAAATATTAGTCTTTGTTAAATACATTCCTCAAAACAATTATAAATATTGAATAAAAAATATATACATTCATATTTTTGGCGTTTTTCATTGATATTTTGGAAAACTATTAGCTTTAAATTGTTATTTTTAAAGTTGCTTGTTGTAATCATCTTGAATTTATTGATTATACTATAATTAAATGATAGTTAACTAAGTAAATACGTGAAGGCTTACTTGCTGACGCGTTTCGAAACAATCGTTCCTTTTACGAAGCAAAAGCCCTTACATATTCACTTAGTCAAGTATCATTTAATTATAGTGTTATTTTTATTTCAATGTTTGGTGTTAAATGTAAAAATTCTTTATTATTGTTTCTTATATCATAAGAAATGTTTAGGTAAATTCTCAATACGCAAGATTAAATGTTTTTCTCAATTTAAAATTTCTCTATACATGGCTATAAATGTTTTCACTTCTGTTGGCATCCCTCCTCCCGAGTCCCATGAGTATCACACTATTTTAATTGGTGCAATATTTTTTAAAGATAAATCTCAAAATATTCATAGAAGTAACTTTTATTATTTATAGATATTGCTCTAAATGTTAACACTTTTTTACGAAGTAACAATTATTTATTTGTTTCCATTTGAGGTACGAGTTAAAACTTATACACTTTAGCTTATATTAGTCTAATACATATACATATATATATATATATATATATATATATATATATATATATATCCCCAATATATATATATATATATATATATATATATATATATATATATATATATACATATATTTAAGATCAAATAATATACACAAATACAGGAATATTTAATTTATTGAATAATAAACTCAAAGCTTTTCGTTGGTTTACATTACGAACATCCTCAGGAGTTAACAATACTAAGAATATATATATATATATATATATATATATATTAGTCTAATATATATATATATATATATATATATATATATATACATACCTGAGTATAATAGTGCTTACTTTTGTCTAAATAAGGACGGTGATTTTGGGAAATATCCCCCATTGTCAACTCAAACCATGGCATTACTATCTGACATGTCAATGAGATACATATCCCGAAAAGGCCGACTCTATTCAGACAGTAAGTGAGCGCTACTATAAGCAGGTGTTTACATATTATTATTTTAAAGTTTATAAGAAATATATTTTAACTCTCCCTAAACATATTTTCATAGCAATATATGTGCTTTTGTGCCTATATGTATGAAGGTTTGGTAATCCGTATTTACGACTATAAAAACAACACAATTAATAAAAACCATAACAGGTGTATCGCAAAACATTAAAGTGCTTTGAAAGTAAACAAAAACTGCTTTGAGCTGCAACCTGCGCTCGAACCGGTGATCTCATGCAAATGTCACCTGTGGTGTTTCTTTTTATCTGATATTTTATAATTCAGCTTTGACATATTTAATGATAAAATCGCGTTTTAACGTCACTTAAACTTTTATTCATGAATGAATACTTGTTCATAATATTGCTCAACTAGTGTTGAGTGTTTAAGTAAACTCGCCGTCATTAAATAACATTTTAAAGTTATAGACACAACTTTTACTTCCAGGGTGATTATAGCTTGTACTAATGACTCCAACCAAAAGTCATTAAACCTTATCCGTATTTTAGAAAAAAAATTTTTTAGTTATTGAATGACCATCGTAATTTAAAACCAGATTATTTAAAAACGTAAAATATTATAAAGAAATATCACCCAAATCTATTGAGAGAGTACGACGTAAAACCTATGTGAAGACAGAAATGTAGTGATGGGCAGGAAAATGTGTAGAATAAAAACTTCAAAGCCTCCTAGATTTGCCCTGGAAGCTCAAGTCACTTCCAATTCTTTTAGCGTTAAATGTGCCGAGAACAGAAATCATCCCGTTCCTAGGGAAGACACCTCCTCCGTAGAGGATCTCCTTCATCCACCAGAACCAGCTGTTCACTACGCATCAACTTCAAAGGGAATGATTTCGTTAGGAAAAGTTATCTGCACTCGGTATATTTATATGGGCTAGCTTTTATGAGATACATAGTTTCAAAACAATAAATTAGTTTTTTTCAATTCCTTGTGTTAGTTCACACTCCCCTTCATATATATATATATATATATAACAACAAGTGAAAATTGTAATAAAGCTTATATAGGTCAAACCAAGAAAAAATTAAAAGAAAGATATAAAGAGCATTTGAATGCCTATATTAATCCAGAAATATATAAATCAAATTTTGCAAATCATTGTATTAATAATAAGCACCAATTTTCAAATATTGAAAATATGAAACTTATAAAAGAAATTAATAAGGGATTAAGAATGAATATATATGAAGCATTCAAAATATATAAATACAATAATAATAACAAATTAATAAAACAACAAATAAAAATACATTCTAAATTTCATGCTTTATTCATTGTCTATAATGTTACAGCAACAAAATAAATTTGGCAATTTGTATAAATTTAGCAACAATTCTATTTTTAATTTAACATATGTTTTAGGCCTATAGCTTACATTGTAATTTTCATTCCTGATGATGTTGGTACTGTTTACCAACGAAAAGCTTTGAATATAAATTAATAAATATTCTTGTATTTGAATAACTTATGTTGTTTTAAATTATTAAACAAGAAAACGTATTTTATATTGATACACACACACACACACACACACACACAAAACACACACACAGACTCCAACACACACACAATAACAAACACACATACCAACAAACACACATACCAACAAACACACACACATACACACACAAACAACACACACACACACACAAACCACACACACACACACACACACACACACACAATAACAAACACACACACTAACAAACACACACACATACACACACAAACAACACACACACACACACACACACACACACACAAAGCACACACACACACACACACACACACACAAAACACACACACACACAGACTCGCACACACACACACACACACACACACACAATAACAAACACACACACTAACAAACACACACACATACACACACAAACAACACACACACACAAAACACACACACACACACACACACACACACAAAACACACACACACACAATAACAAACACACATACCAACAAACACACACACATACACACACATACAACACACACACACAAAACACACACACAAAACACACACACACACACACACACACAAAACACACACACACACAGACTCGCACACACACACACACACACACACACACACACAATAACAAACACACACACTAACAAACACACACACATACACACACAAACAACACACACACACACACACACACACACACACACACACACAAAGCACACACACACACACACACACACACACAACACACACACACACAGACTCGCACACACACACACACACACACACACACACACAATAACAAACACACACACTAACAAACACACACACATACACACACAAACAACACACACACACACACACACACACACAAAACACACACACACACACACACACACACACACACACACACACACAAAACACACACACACACAATAACAAACACACATACCAACAAACACACACACATACACACACATACAACACACACACACAAAACACACACACAAAACACACACACACACACACACACACACACACACAAAACACACACACACAGACTCGCACACACACACACACAGACTCGCACACACACACACACACACACACACACACAATAACAAACACACACACTAACAAACACACACACATACACACACAAACAACACACACACACACACACACACACACACACAACACACACACACAGACTCGCACACACACACACACACACACACACACACACACACACAATAACAAACACACACACTAACAAACACACACACATACACACACAATTTTGTTTTAAATATACGAAATAAAAGTATAGCTTCAAGGATTTAAATATCAACACAAAGGTAGCTATTGCAAGCAAAACGTGTAATAAGGTACAAGGTTCTTTTAGGAATGTCTGCAAGTAAATTGATTGGAAGTCATATTTAAATATAAATAAATTCAAGTGCAAACACGCAAGGAGAGAGTGAAGAGCATAATGCCATTTCGCAGCGTAGAATTATTATGCACGCACACTCAGGTTGGCCAACTTTACGGCTGCATCGACGCTGATATATTGCAGGACCACGATCACGCGTTGCCTCCCCGTCCAATTATCTACAATTACAAGAAAATGAATCAATGCGGCGGTGGCAGAAATATGACGGACCGAAGCCGGCGTATTTGCTCAGCGGATTTGCAGCTCTTTGTGCCCGGCCAGGATAATTATCGCTTTGTATTCTTAATTAGAACCAGTGCTGCCATTGTTTCTTCTCGTATTACACGTGCTTTTCGCAAGATGCTATCTCTTTCCCTACATCGCCTGAAATTTACATTAAATTACGCATTACATAAGTGTAAAAACATGTGATCTTGTCTTCATTTCTGTGTTTTAGTGGAATTTTCTTGCAAATTCGTGTAAAGACGTGTAAAGTTTCTATCGAGGTCATTCTATTGTAGTCCAAATAAAGCCTATTTACATGAGAAATTAAAGAATAAATATTACATTTAGCACTAAGTTTAAATTAGTTGATTTTCCATCAAAAATTGTTAACTGTAATTCGTTTTTCACTTTTTTATTGACTGAGATTTCTTACTTATCTTCTAATGAGAATTAAAAAATTAGGAAAACTTTATTCTCACAGCACCCAAAACATAAATCTTGTTAGCAAAACTTTCATCCACATAACCTCAAATCTACCTTTTCTACTCATATGTAAGCGTAATTAAAATGAAACAAAATTCCGGAAAATATTCGCACAATATCAAATGTAGTTCACTATAATTATTTTTCTCGTCCAGTCAGTTCTTTCATATGTTAATTTTATTTCTTTTACTAATAAGTTTTTAATTACAAACTAAACACGCTAATAAGTTGAAGTTCTAATATAAATTTAGTTTAAGTATAAATTACGTTTAATGATAAATAATTGTACTCAGCCTATTTTTAAAATATAAAATTTTAATTTGTTTTCCTTTAGGTTTATGTAAATTGAAAAAAAATTAATTATTCATTGGAAATGTGATTTTTTACACAATTTTTTTTACCAGTACTTTTAGGTTAATAATCATGAAGTAATTCATTTTGTTGAATTGTAATTAAATATAGTGATACAAGACTACAAAAAGATTCCTACTGGTAAACAAATGGGTACAAAATGGTTAATTTCTTCAATGTTAATCTACTCAGAATAACCCTTCAAAGAAAAACTGTGCTTACACAGTAATGTTTGACTTTCCTAAAGAAGGTATCTACTCAAACAATGGAACCACTACACTGACACACGCACACGCACACACAATTCCAGAGAGAGACAGACAAACACAGAGAGAGAGAGAGAGAGAGAAAGAGAGAGAGAATAAGATGGAGAGACAGACAGACACACACACAATTCCAGAGAGAGGGTGAGTGAGAGGGCGAGACAGTCAAACACACACACTGACAGGGGGGAGAGAGAGAGAAAAGAAAGAGAGAGAATAAGATGGAGAGACAGACAGACAGACACACACACACACACACTCTCACACACACACACACACACACACACACACACACACACACACACACACACACACACATACACACACACACACACACACACACACACACACACACACACACACACACCAAATACCTAATGTATTTCATTTACTAGGTTTTAATAATTAGAACGCCTAATGTCTCTTTCGGAAATAGATATATCAATTACAACGTTGAAATCACACACAACGTTAAATTTACAAAATAAATCACTAAAACAAATTGTACATTAAATGCTGCAATACTCTTTTAATACTGTAAAATGTTTTACCAAATTACAGCAAGGTATATAAATACTCAGGAGTGTTTTGCAAATAAACGCCTGCACAAAATACTGATAACACTTTATAAAATTTTATTCACGTGTTATATAAATTGAGTGGTATTATTATTATTATTATTATTATTATTTAACATTAAGCTTCTACTGTCTTCTTTGTGTTGCTATATTGAGGTTATGTTATCAAATTTCAAACACTAATTATGTTTTGGGGTTCCGAAAATCAACTATTTCTAGTTGTGTACATATTTCTGGGTATCGAATGTTATAGTTGGAAAAATTGAATTTAAATAATATTTCTTCAAGTATTACTCACAGTCAACTACACACATCCTAACTTTTCGAAACTTGTGCGACAATTTCCTTTCAAACAGAAAACATAAACGTTTCCTTTAAACACAACATCTAAGAAAATGCAGTAGTTTATTTCTTTCTTGTAGACATTTCTAGCTGACGGATGTGTTTTTAATAAAAAGATTAACCTACTTCCGGTTGAAAGAAGCAAACTAAAGTCGAAGAGAGGGGGATCGCATTTGCAGGTTATGAGGATTGTTGTTGGTTAGTTAATCGACTTTTGTTAGTTCTTGGAAATGCATGTTTGCATTATCAAGAAGGTCTGGTCAGACCTCAGTAACCAAAATGGCGGTAGGTGTAGTTTTATGTCCCGCGTTGTGCAGAGCATTTCTTATAAATATTTTCTGTTCAGGAGTGTTTTAGCGCAGTGAAGTGTTTGGAAATTGTCAATGAACGTTTGCAGAAAACATTCAAAATAAATAAAGTACTTATTTTCAAGGTAAGATGAGATTTATTTTTAATAAATTTGCCAGGCTGGTGGTGCAGCATTAACTTTGTACATTTCAACAATTTATTATGATATTTACATTTAATAAACGTATTTTTAAAGCTTGACAATTTCTAATTGCCACAATTATTTTAAATCTGTGTAGTGAATTCTAATATAACCTATTTCAGCAATATGAGATAAATTTTGAGACAAGTTCTTCTAAATTAAAAGACATATTAATAAAATTACTTTTTAAATTAGTTTTGACTTCAGCAGTAGTCTCAGAAATAAGTAGGCTACTGAGCATTTTAGCAGTGAAATTTAAACCTTGGCAATTCCTAATTGTGACATTTCTTTTATATATAAGTAATAAGTTTTAATATAAGCCTATTTCAGCAACTTAATTATTCAAAATGTGCTAAATATTGAGACATGCTCTTTTAAATTAAATAACATTATTAATTTAATACTTTTTAAAATAGTTTTGACTTCGTCAGTAGTTCAAGAAAAAATTGTAATGTTTTTGCTATGACCGTACAGTTTAGGATTTAAGAAACTCTAACTTTAGGATGGATGTAAAATATAACTTAAATAGTGCGTGTTTGCGTTACGATAGTTAAGTCAAGTTTTACCTTAATGTTAGTATGAGTTTACTGTAGTGTAATACATTCCTGTCATTTTGTTTTATTCGACTTATATACAGAATTATTCATACAAAATGTAGGTTGTCATACGAGTGACTAACAACTGCTTAATAAAACTGTGTACAACTTATTAAAGCAAGTTAATCAGAAATGCGTTAAAATAGAGTTTTGTTATTATGGAACTTTGGTTTGTGGTTGCTTTGTTACAGAAAAATAAGACGTTTATGTCTCTTTAATCTAAAAGTAATATTAAACATATTTGTCAACAATATACATTTTTGAAGTAGGTTAAAAATTAGTCTATTTCAATAAAGTTCTAAATAGCCTACACTGAAAATTTTGTCAGATTAAAAAAAATCCCAGTTTACCACTCCAGTATTTATATCGAATTCAATTTCAAATTTTTGTTTAATCCTTATTAGCATTACCATAATAAAATAAAAGATGTAGCTTTCGTTAGTGTATTCAGCTGCCACAGCTGAGTTGTCGGCACATAATTCAATGCTGACATCTCTCTTAACGCTGGGCGTACTGAAATGAAGACAGACGACCTACTAAAATTATTCTTTAAGCGTTTATGTGTTTCTAAATTGTTTGATTATTGTAATGCACGGCTTAGATCATTAGTCAAATGACGTCATCACTTACAAAGAGATTGAAACAACTAAAATTAAAAGGCAGCACTGTTTCACGTCTAAGTCCAAAATACTGGCTTTAAATATTTTACTAACAATATTATTGAACTTGATTTATTGTTTTTTTAAAACATCTACTATAAAACAATGTTGAAGATAAGGTTAAATTTTGACTGTTATTAAAATGAATATAGTAATGGAGAAGAAATATTACTTGGCGTTTCTTTGGTTCTTTTAGATTAAAACAAATTAAATATTTATAATACAAATTTTTTTTACGTATTACTGGAGTGCTTTTGAATTTAGAGGTAATTTTAAGGTGAAAAATTTTAACATTCCTTTACAGAGAGTTAGAGGGAAATAGAGAAAGTAAGAGCGAGAGAGGGTGAGAGGAAGAGAAGGGCAAGTGAGGGGAGGGAGAGGAAAGAGGGGTGAGAGAGGGATGGGAGAGAGGGGAGAAGAGGAGAAAGATAGAGAAGGTAGGAGGAGAGGGATATTGTGAAGTGGATATTACAAGGAGAAAACTTTACTTTCAAAGGAAATACCTCTTTAAGAAAATATATGCGGAATTATATTTAACTATATAATAATATAGTAACAATAATAAGTATTTCCTTTTAACTATTTAGTTTGTTTTGTTTCAACTTTAACTCTCCCACAGAACATCCGTTTGAATTGTTTAGAATGAAAATAACCTTTCCCATTTCGTCATTTTATAGTTTCTGACAGAGAAATCCTTCTGCCATTTCAAGTAAAAAAGCTCTCTCGGGTTACACGAATAATAATTTATTACTTTTTCATCAGCCGTAGATAAAATGGAACATCTAAAAATTCACTTCCTCTGTAGAGTTGATGTTTATATTTAACACGTGGCCCTGAGGCGTTTAAGCAAATAAGTTACAGCTCAAAGTTGACAAAAGAGAAGATTTTTTTTAATGTTAGCAGAACCCCTTTAAAGAGAAGTAAATATTGGCGGAGTGGAGTGAAAGTAAAGAGAAAGAATCCATCCCCCTGATAAAACAACGTTTTGTTTAATCCTCGTCTTGGTAAGATTATTAGTTGTGGAACAAAGATGGAAGTGAACTTTGTTCGCGTTCATGTCTGTTTGTTGGAGCTAATTGAGATTCATTGATCGATTTCACAATACAATCCTTTCTGGCGAAGAATAGAAACGTGTCCATAATGCACTCCAAAAACCAATTGCGTTTATAGAGTTTATCTTACAGGGCTTCAAATACTATGACAAAATTAGTTGTCTCGTTTTCTATTTTTTTCAAATTTCAAAATTAAATTCAAATGCGTTCTATATAGCGGTTAGTGTAAATCCTTTTTATGTAGCGGTTAATGTGAATGCATTCTATATAGCGGATAAGTGAAAATGCCTTCTATATAGCGGGTTAGTGTAAATGCCTTCTATATAGCTGTTAGTGTAAATCCTTTTTATGTAGCGGTTAATGTGAATGCATTCTATATAGCGGGTTAGTGTAAATGCCTTCTATATAGCGGGTTAGTGTAAATGCCTTCTATATAGCGGTTAGTGTAAATCCTTTTTATGTAGCGGTTAATGTGAATGCATTCTATATAGCGGGTTAGTGTAAATGCCGTCTATAGAGTGCGTTAGTGTGAATGCATTTTATATAGCGGGTTAGTGTAAATGCGTTCTATATAGCGGTTAGTGTAAATCCTTTTTATATAGCGATTAATGTGAATGCATTCTATGTAGTGGGTTAGTGTAAATGCCTTCTATATAGCGGGTTAGTGTAAATGCCGTCTATAGAGTGCGTTAGTGTGAATGCATTTTATATAGCGGGTTAGTGTAAATTCCTTCTATATAGCGGGTTAGTGTAAATGCCGTCTATAGAGTGCGTTAGTGTGAATGCATTTTATATAGCGGGTTAGTGTAAATTCCTTCTATATAGCGGATAAGTGAAAATGCTTTCTATATATTGAATAGGGGTAAATGCCTTCTATATAGCGGTTTAGTGTAAATGCCTTCTATATAGCGAATAAGGGTAAACGCCTTCTACATAGCTAATAAGGGAAAACGCCTTCTATATAGCGGGTTAGTATAAGCCTTCTATATAGCTGTTAAGTGAAAATGCCTTCTATATAGCGGTTAAGTGAAAATACCTTCTATATAGCGAATTATGGTAAATGCCTTCTATATAGCGGTTCAGTGTAAATGCCTTCTATATAGCGAATAAGGGTAAACGCCTTCTATATAGCGAATAAGGGGAAACGCCTTCTATATAGCGAGATTAGTATAAGCCTTCTATATAGCTGTTAAGTGAAAATACCTTCTATATAGCGGTTAAGTGAAAATACCTTCTATATAGCGAATTATGGTAAATGCCTTCTATATAGCGGTTTATTGTAAATGCATTATATATAGCGAATAAGGGTAAACGCCTTCTATATAGCGAGATTAGTATAAGCCTTCTATATAGCATTTGCCTTCTATATAGCGGGTAAATGTAATAATGTACTATGGAATATTGCATTTACTGCGTGAGTAATTTTATTATTTCAAGTTATAATACAGTCAACTATTATCGCTTGTGAATATCTGGTGAAACAACTGTGATTATAGCGTCTATAGCGGCTATAGGAGTCTATAGCGTCTATAGCGAGCCAATAGCGGCGTCGTGTGACCAGGGCAATGTGCGTCACGTAGACCTACTCTCTGATGGCCCCTCACACCTTCGCACTTAACCCTTGAACAATGGATGTAGTAACTACATGCTCATAAAATTATACAAGTAGTTTGCGAGAACTAATAAAGAGTGTCTGTCGAATCGCAGTAGCTCGGTTCCTTCTTTTATGGACGTGATTCAGTAGTCTATATTCGGTGTTAATTACAAGAGTATTGTCATATCTCTATATTTTATTCAAATATGCTATTATTCGTGAATATATTAATCAGCTGTACTTGTACAAATATTCACGGTTTTTTCGGGTTTTTTCATAACAGAGTTTCTTTCTTGTATGTATTTTTACTTAAAGCAATATAAAGAAATATGACAAAAAAAATTTCAAGTCAATTCCTATGTTAGAGGTAAAAAAAAATTATTTTAGCTGCGTTTTATTTTATAATTGTACTTAATACACATACATACACATGACAGAATCACTATCTTAAGTGCAAAATAAAAAGCATATTTCCTTGCAATTTTTCAAACCCTTCTCTATACAGCGTATGCTGTTGTACTGTTACTTTGGTTCGTTACTATTTAATTGTTTCCTTTTTTTCTTTTTTAATTTAAGAAGCTGATTGGCCTATAACTTATCATTCTATCCACCTCTTGTAATGTTTTACTATTGCAAAGAACATTTCTCTTATAATTTCATATAGTACATATTTAAATAATTATTACCTATCTGTGAGAGAGTTGGCTCATTGCTAAGGTGCTGAATTTCAAACATGTAGTCATTCAGGTTGAATCCTACTGAGCATCAACTTGTTAAATTTTAAATAAAGAATAAATATTTGAACAAACTGTATTAACAGCAATTGTCATCCACTACAGGTTAAGAAAATGTATTTGAACTGAGTGGATGAATAAAAACGTAGTTTATTAACAATTGAAAATTTGTACAAGATATATATAAGGAGAGTGTGAACTAATAGACGGAATTGACAGATGGATTTGGTTACAACAATGAACTGACATAGTGGTTATAGGCGGTTGCTATGACAATAAAGAAGGACTCTACTGATCGTTGAAACGCTCTTCTACTTAACATTTATCGTAATGTTAACTAAGTGTATTCAAATATAAGTCCTGTATATATGTATATAATAAATTAAAAATATTTCAAAAACAAGAATACTTTTAATGAATATATTTATTCATAGCTTTTCGCTGATAAAATAGTACCAGCATCTTCAGGAAAATAATTACCTAATAAAATATTTTTACAAAATTAAATCATATGTGCTACAAACGACCATATGTTTATAAGTATTGCACTTTATGTAAATTTTTCTATAACATCAATGACTTTATAAATAGTTTGGTGCCTTGTTCTCACTTGAATTTGTTCATCAATTAATTTGTCTTTAACTGTATGCTGATAAATTTCCAATGTTTCAAATATATTCATTTTTAATCCTTTATTTAATTCTTTTATTAATTTCATATTTTCTGTTTCCGGAAACTCATGTCCATTATTAATACAATGCGTAGCTAAATTTGATTTGTATATGTTTGGTTTGATATAAGCGTTTAAATGTTCTTTGTATCTTTCTTTTAATTTCTTTTTTGTTTATCCTACATATAATTTATTACAAGTTTGACATTTTATATTATATACTCCATTTCTTTCGTGCATATTGTTTTGATTTTTGTTATTCTTTATTAAATTTTTAATGTTATTATCAGTTTTATATGTTATTTGTAAATTTTTTCTTTAAATAATCTTGTAATTTTATTTATTTCGTTACCAGTGAATGTAAAAGTTGTCCAAATATTTTCTCTCTCATTAGGTACAAAGTTATTTTCGAGTTTCTGTTTTCTTATTATATTATTATTTAATTTATCTATAGTTGTTCTTTTATATCCATTTTCTAAACCAATTTGATATATTATATTTTTCTCTTTTATTTGATCATTTAAGTTCATTGGTATTTTGTGCATTCTATGTAGTAAATTATAAAGCGCTGCCATTTTTATATATATAGTGATAATATATATATATATATATATGTATATATATATAATTAATAAATTAAAAATATTTCAAAAACAAGAATACTTTTATTGCATATATTATTCTGTTTTTGAAATATTTTTAATTTATTAACTATATCAGAAGAAAACATATCACCATATTTAATATATATATATATATATATATATATATATATATATATATATATATATATATATATATATATATATATATATATTAACTCACACTCTCCTTATATATATATATATATATATATATATATATATATATATATCGCAATATGTATTCTTGTGTATTAATAAAGAACTAAGTCAAAATACAAATACAAGAATTATAATTGAATTTACAACTCAAAACTTTTCGTTGGCTAACAGTACCAACATCATCAGGAATATTAAAAAATTGAATTGTTATTCAAACAATTGTAAATTCAATTATAATTCTTGTATTTGTATTTTGACTTAGTTCTTTATATATAAAGAGAGTGCGAGTTAATAGATGGAATTAAATAACGTTAATTCTAATGTGAACTAGTTACAATATTATGGCCACCACAAGTATAAAATTACAGAAGTAGGGCTAATGACGACAAACTTACAAATAATAGCTTCCCTATATCCAATATCCCGATTAAATATTCCCCCCACCCAAATCGCCCCTTGACTGTACATTCGTCTGGCTCAGGTACGAATGTGTTATCGCGAAAGTTGAAGTACCTTCACGCTATTTGTATTTCCATTGCGAAAGTCGGTCGCTTCACGCCAAAGTAATGTAACTCATTTAGATTATACGCTGCACATGAGTTACGGGCGTGCAATTCTGTAAATGTAACCGTGTTTTAATGGCGCCCATTAGTGTAGCAGTAACTTGATTACGTACCATTTACCGTACTACCAACATTCAAACACTTAAAGAAAACACGAACCTTCTATTCCCCGACCACTTTTACTAGTAATTGAGCAGTTCCAATGATAACACAATGTTGATTACATCAAATAACCTTTATCAAATGGATTTGATAAATGTAATTCATTATACTGTGAAAGAAAATGAAATACATTTGAATATATTCGTAGGCTAAATATTTTATTCTTTCAAATATCATAATTATTAACGTTTATTTTAATGAGCTATTGAGAAATTTATTAAACACTGTCCTCGTGTTTGTGTGCGCGCGTTCTTGTGTCAAAAGTAGGTGTCACATTTGGAGATGTGACATTGAAACACAACCATAAACAGTCTTTTAAGGAATTCGCTCTATTCTTCTATAAATAAATACATAAAACCTCATAAACCACCAAAAACAGTTTTATAACTTAGAGGTCATATATGAGTTTTTTTGTAGTTAAGAGATTTTATTTATTCAATTCCTTCTATTAGTTCACACTCTTTTTATATATATATTCATATATATTATAAGAATTTTCAATCGTTAATGAAATACGTTTTTTTTATCCACTCAAGTTTAACTACGTTTTTAAAATTGTAAAAGATGGAACTTGATGTTAATACAGTTTTTTTTCAAATACTATTTCTTTATATTTATTTAAATAATTTTAATAACTAATTTCGTAATCTATTTTGCCACTTAGCATTGTGATTCTGTCATATGTATATACATGTTTATGATAATTGTAATTATTTATTAAAAAGTTACTTTTTTTTACGAAAGTAGTTATTGTATTTATTATTTTTTTATACTGCTTTTTTATAATATGATAGCTACTTATTATTAAATGTAAATTCAATAGCAAAGTAAATTATATCAACTTACAGTCCACAATATCGGATTTGCTTATTGAATAGATAAGTAATCAAAACCTTATTTACAAGTACAGTATACCTTGTAACTTTAATAGAAAAACCTTGTTTTCAAATAGAGTTTTTTTCAAATACTAATTCATTAATTAAATTTATTGAATTAATTTTAGTTTTATATGGGAGAGAAACTTTTCACAAAAGGGGCAAGGTATGCAATATAGCTATTTCGTCCCATTTGGCATAAAATACGTCATAACATATGATTTCATATGATTTTATGTTATAGGTTATGGTGGTAGAATAGCGGTAACGCATAGGTTATGTTACTTTATTTATATTACTTGTAAATATTTAGTCAAAAGTAATTCAAATAACATTTTCTTTTTTTGACTCAAGTAAGAATTGATTTTTTAAAACATTTTATATTACTAGTTTATAATAATTTATAATGTAATAATGAGATTATATTTAGTATAATTATAATATGTTATCAATTCTAAAAACAGAACATATATGATTATCTAATATGTAACCCTTTTATAGGCAATAAAATGTGGTTTAGTGGGAAAGAAGGCATCAGAGACAAGGAGTGTATTCGGTTCCGCGACAATCTGTCAGAGTTCAAGCGAACTCTAAGATTAACCTTCTTATTCGACGACAATTTTCCTCCCGAGTCTGAACAAAGGACTAAGCTTAAAATCCCGGGTGGTGTCTTCGTCCTGGCTGTTAATGATTCGCATTGTCCTTCGTCTGCTTTTTGTCTCTTTTATGTGTACAAGACATAATATTCTGCCAATTAAAAGTTGTTTGTGGGAAGCATTCAGGCGGAGGATTTGATTAGACGGGAATAATACTTAGAGTCCATCTGCCTTGCTCCTGTGAGATTCTGAAGTATAGACAGGTTCTAAGGACAATACAATAGAGACGGTCTTGCTTTAATGTTAGCCAACAATTAAGGAAACAGCTGCTTTAGCTCTTCTATATACAAAATTATATGCTGTCACTGTAGAAAGAACGATACTAGGTTATACAACTATTCTTTGAGCTTAGC
Source organism: Prosapia bicincta (assembly GCA_036971475.1). NCBI lineage: Eukaryota > Metazoa > Arthropoda > Insecta > Hemiptera > Cercopidae > Prosapia > Prosapia bicincta. The sequence continues at coordinate 41,682,185 of JBAIZL010000009.1, read as the reverse complement.
TTGTGAAGTTATGTTAAAACAAATAAAAAAATACACAAAACTCACAAATTAATCATTTATTGACTCATGCACGTTTCAATTTCAAAGTCCTCAGTCATTGTTAGTACGACGAACTGAAATGTGACTTAGAGTTTGTAGTAGTAACACTCACTGATGATGACAACTTTGTCATTGAAACGCGTCATGAGTCTATAAATGATTAATCTGTGAGTTTTGTGTATTTTTAATTTTTTGATACTACGTTATGTTCGATTATGAAACGCTAAAATAGGGTATTGGTATTTAATATTTATTTTGATAAAGTCTGTCATCTATTTAAGTAAAAATGAATGTTTGTATGTTTTTTATGCCTTCCTAAACCGTTCATCCGATCAACATGAAACTTTGGAAAGTTATTCAACACAGTCCTGAGAAGGTTTTGGCATATTTGCCGCCCGATTGGAAGCTGCTAAGTCGACGTTTTTCAAAAAAATCACACACACACACACACAAAATAAAAATACGACCGCTTACTTTTCTGACCAAGTATTCAGTCACTTATATTAAAATTAGGAATTATTAACATAGATGCACTACTAATCAATAATCGCGCTGTGACGTTCAACTGATGCTTCAATTAAGTGGAAATAAGATTTCATACAACTATTTTTGTAAGTGTTTAAGTTCGTTGGCATAGCAGCTGTTTTAACGCATGAGTTATATTCCTTTATTTAATTCACAATATTAAGTTAAAATTCAATTGAATTGAAAACTTCTTTAATTTAAAAGTTAGTAAATACATTATCATATTAATTAAATTTTATTAAATTATTTTAATATAATAAATATGGATTCTATTTTGTGTGTGTTGACGTATTATTTGATTGTAATAGATATAAAATTAGACAAAATTATAATTAAAAAATAAAATTATGGTACAACTCACAAATATACAATTTTTTATTTCATACGCGTTTCAACGACTAATTTGTCGTCATCCTCAGTGAAAATACACAAATCAAATTAACTAAAATATAAAGTTTTAACAAAAGCAAAAATATGCACCTTATATGAACCTTATGTTTTTACTTTTGTTAAAACTTTATAGGTTATGTTGTGTATATATATATATATATATATATATATATATATATATATATATATATATATATATATATATATATATATATTAGTCAATTTGATTTGTGTATTTTCACTGAGGATAACGACAAATTAGTCGTTGAAATGCGTATGAAATAAAAAATTGTATATTTGTGAGTTGTACCATATTTTTATTCTTTAATTATAACTTTCACTCACAAGCCAGCTGGAATATTATTTATTAGACAAAATTGTTTTGTTTTGAGAAAGATACGAATTGGGTTATTATTTTTAGGCTCAATTCCTTTTGATGCCGGGTGATTTCATATATATTGGGGGTAGCTATAGTTGTTTTTCAGGCCATTAGTATATAGATATTATTTAAAATAAATTGAATATTGTTGTAGATTACAATAATCATTATACTTGGGAAAACAATTATTTTACTTTTTATTTTTATTCAAATTGTATATTTATAGTTAAGTCAAGACAATACCATTCAGGTCAGCTTATGTTCATAAATACTAAATTTAGTTTTTTGTTTTAAAGGTATACACATTGTTTGCCCTATGTAACAGCAACCTTAAAAATCCAATATAAAAATATGAATCATGATTTAAATATAATGTCTAGAAATGTTTAAAGTATGTGTATTAATTATAGACAATCCCCCACCCCCATAATTATACGCTACATATTTCTTATAACTGATTTGTAATAAGTGAACAAACGAATGTTTTCAACTGAGAGAATACAAAAATGAGAAAAAATGTCATTAAGAAATAGTTAAAATATGAAGGAGCAACGACGGTGTGCGGGAGCTCGCGTATGTAATTACCTACAAAACTATAGGCTGTTAGCTAATGCAATAACAATTGTCTCCCTATATTTAAATTATCACATTTATGAAAATAAATTATTAAAAATAATAGTAGCTCTATAAATATTGGAAAATACTTCTCAAATCGTTCCTTAAATCCTTCCACGTGTTTTCAGTATCTTAGGAACAGCTTCCTGGGCCTCCCTAGTTTCTATTGACCCTGTCTCCCACTGGACCACCCTGTCACAGAACCTTATTATCACTTTTTTGGGAGATTGCCACTACATTTACAGGGTTTTAATGTGTCTTTTTTATTTATTATTTTTTTAATATCACCATTGTAATATAGTATTTTACCAGTATGTCTCTGAGGATGGGACTCCAAAAATCTGTCGAGAGAATCGATAATGTAATATTCTCTTTAATAACATGCTCGAATTTATTCGATTTGTGCACAATATTTTATTTGAGGCTACATGAAGGGTTGTCAATACGGTGCTCATGTTAGTAGGTTAAATGCAAGTTCAGTGGTGTACTTGTGGGTTAGTCCGCCTTATGGCTGTGTACTTGTGCGTCAGACGGGGTGAGAATGCGGAGGAATGTTCGAATGTTTAACAAAATGTGTCTTGAAAATGGCTCGGAATTAAAACTAAACAAAGTATTCTATTTATGAGGGTAGTCTTACAACATACTCAACAAAGATTCGTCTAAATCAAGGATCTTCTTTAGAATTTCTTTGAAATCCAAGTAGTTTGCATCAAGTTTTCCTCGGGGCCTCAAATACAAGTGGCATTAAATAACATACAAACAGTATGATTTTAACATAAGTTTATTACATCACGAAAATAAATTAACTGTTTTGCATATAAACAAGTAGGAAAATGTATTTTACTTGACTCCAGAAATACCTGAAATTTTTAATTATTTGAAGTCGTTGGACGAAATCTTTATAGTTCTCAAGTGTGGCATGTAGGCTTATGTTTGCAGGTTGGGAAGAAACAGAATTTCTCAAAGTTTTAACAGTCTGAGGGCCGACAAAAATCGTACTCAGGGATGCATGTGGCCCGCGTAGTGATAATGCCTGGGCTAAATGGCTATCTCGAAAGAAAAACTACTTCTGGTAGACCTATGATTCCGTGTATGCAACTGAAGGTTAGGAAATACATATCAGAATGAAGTGAGGTATCACTCATATTTCTTAGGATTACGATTGCATTGAAAAAAATCATATTTTTGTTGTAGTCATTCGTCAGTTACTACCAATAAAAACCACTCCTGTGTTTATATCGAAGAAGCTTTCGAATATTTTGAAAAATTTGTACAGTCTTTGTTCTTATTTTTCCAACATAATTGCACGAATTAGTTCGAGTAACAATTGTTTGTGGAACATAAATAAGTCATCTTTTAATTATGTCAAAATTAGTCATAAAAAATTGATTTTTAAAAATGGCAAACTTTTATGTTTTCGTACGTTTAAATTATTTTTAAAATGACCGAAATTTTCATTTCAATTTACAGTATTTTATTTTATCTATAAAACATCTATCCAGAAATAAAATCAATCATAAAATACTGAAATGAAGCAATAAATCTTTTTTTAAATATTTCTTTTAGATGTGCCAATAATTTGATTTTCGAGAGAGCAAAGCTAGTTAGCGTGAAGTACACATAAAACCCATGACGTCATTCGACGTGATTACACCCCTCCGATGTCGTGGAGAACTGACGCTATGCTAGCCATTACTCAGGCGTGATTTATAGCACAAGTCATCTCATAAAGTTTTTATTGCAGATGAATTTCCAATAAAAAAAGGAAAAAAGTTGATACCTAAAGTAATTTTGAGTTTTATGAGTGATCAACAAGCTTTGAGTATCGATACTCTAATATAATGGGCGCTACTGTGGAGCTTGTTTGTGGTCTTCTTACTATTCAAGGTCCCAATTTGGAAATTTTGTGTGTTTAAATCTGAGACTTATTATTGTTGGCAATAATTTAATAACTGTTACTACAATGTGAAATTCAGTAAAATACGTTTGATACATTGTGATGATAGAAGTAGTATAAACCCAAATTTTTAAAGTCAATTCTTACTTTGCTCAACGAAAAAAAAATTCGTTTTTATTAAATAATTACAATAATATAATTACTTAAAATGCGTTAAAACAGCTGTTCTACCGCATAACCTGTAAAATAAAATTATCAGTTTTATGAAATCATATATTAATCACTTATTTCAAACCAACTGGGACGAAATAATCCATTTGCATACCTTGCCCCTTTGTGAAAAGTGTTTCCCATATAAAACTAAATTTATTAGGTTATAAAATTTAAGTAATTAATTAATTAATATTTGATAAAATTGTATTAACATCAATTGTCATCCACTACAAGTTTTAAAAATGTATTTGAACTTAAGTATATATATAAAAAGTATTTTATTAACCATTGAAAATTTGAACAAGATATATCTAAGGAGAGTGTGAACTAATAAAAAGAATTGATAAAACTATAAATAGGATGTTGAAAATCTAAGTTTTCCCATCTATCTTTGATTGTATTATAACCTTAAAACTTATCGTTTTATATCAGACAAGCACTCCCATTTCTCAGTTCACATCAATCACAGAAAAACCCGATGAAGAGAGGCATTGAGGGGTGGAGGGAAATGCAGTGAAGAGGATGCATTTCTCTCTGTCCGAAAAGCAAATAAACAACTAAACCCTATTCTACCTTTTCGTCAAAATACCTTTGTAATTTTAAATTTCTTCACTAATAAATACCCACTGAATATTAAGACCTACATGTTCTTGGTTCGCTTTAGTATATTGGAGCCTGAGTGTAATATATAATTAGTCGTCAGTATTGTTTCTAATTGAAGCATACTTTAATGTACGTTGACATTATTCTCCTGTTATCACGTTCTATTAGTGTACGGGTGTTATCACCAGTGTTTAGATAAGTTAAGGCTTACTACCTTAAATAAAAGACCCAGCAAAGTAAAGGCGCCTTTCGTCTTCCCAGTTTATTCTGTCTGCTTATTAAAAAGAGTATCAAGGGTTAACCTTGATTAGCGTATGGTCTAAGTAAGGCTGTTTCTTCTAAATCTTGTCGATGGGAAAAGAAATGAAAATATTTAGTCATAGACCAGAGCTGGAAGTGAAAAATTATAATAATTTATGGTTTCTTGCCAGTAACGTGTTTTGAGGCATCGAGAGTTTCGCTCGAGATCGATATATAATATAAGGTCAAACCTTACTGTCTACTTTATCTTTGCTCAAACATTTAGGAAAGTCTGCAAGAAAGCAGCTACTCGCCATTATCAACACATCCTGGTTAACTGGTAAGATTACCAACGAATATACAACTACAATAATTACGCCCATCGTAAAACCAAACAAAGGCGCCAGTAGTTCTCCAGCTAACGATATATCTCTCTAACCAGCACTTTGTGTAAACAGACTGAAAGTCTGATATGCTCAAGAGCGCAGCGCTCAACGACTGGTCAGTTCTTTTATCTTGGAAAGTCTATTATTGATTCTTTCCATTCCTAATGTCGTTGGCAGATGCAAATGTTTTTGTAAAATAACTAATTCCTTGAGAATCAACGCTCGTAATCAAGTAACTCAACACAACATTGACAGGATTATATTGATTTATGGATTCTTGACATTCATCGCAAGTAACGTGTTTTGGGGAACCGAGGGTTTCGTTCGAAATCGAACTATTAATAATTGGCTCAAAACCTTATCGCCGTATGAAACATCTATTACAAACTTCCTTACTATGAAAAGAACCTCGAGTTATCTGGAGACGTTGATTTTAGAAAGGAAATGCTTTTGCAAAACTATTTGCCTCCTCGAGAATCAAAGCTCATAACCAATCCACTCACCTCAATATTGACAGGTGAGTAAGAACGCCATTCTCATCAGAGTAAGAACAAAACATCATAAAAACATGAACATTTTAGGAGATGGGACTAAAAATATCAAAACTGTTTCGAATATCTCTAGGAAGAACACCACATCACATTTCCAACGTCCCTGCAGTTGCTGCATTCCTCCACCACTTGAGGTACATTTATACATTGATATTGCCAGAGACAATGCAAAGGCAATTCTAGCACACCATAAAATTTGATTCTTTAATTTATACGATGCCAACCAACGAACATTAAGTGATGTTTATTTAAGAAAGATTTTTAGTTACAAACAGTATTTTCTTCATTAGTGGCCTACTTCATTACATCACAATAATCTGGGTTCTATCGACACTTATTGAAGTTTCATCTCCTTTTCTCTCAGCGAAGGAATCAATTATCCCATGCTATCGTGCATTGTTATTGGAAAAGTGAACTTGAATTAGCCAGATTTTAGCTTATTTTAGTGAACGAATTATCTGCGAGTAAGAATAATTTACAGTATTTACTGTGGCCTACTTCATTACATCACAACCATCTTGGTTCTATCGACATGTAGCGAAGTTTCATCTCCTTTTCTCTCAGCGAAGGAATCAATTATCCCATGCTATCGTGCATTGTTATTGGAAAAGTGGACTTGAATTATCCAGATTTTAGCTTATTTTAGTGAACGAATTATCTGCGAGTAAGAATAATTTACAGTATTTACTGTGGCCTACTTCATTACATCACAATAATCTGGGTTCTATCGACATGTATTGAAGTTTTATCTCCTTTTCTCTCAGCGAAGGAATCAATTATCCCATGCCATCGTGCATTGTTATTGGAAAAGTGAACTTGAATTAGCCAGATTTTAGCTTATTTTAGTGAACGAATTATCTGCGAGTAAGAATAGTGTACAGTATTTGCTGTGGCCTACTTCATTACATCACAATAATCTGGGTTCTATCGACATGTAGCGAAGTTTCATCATCTTTTCTCTCAGCGAATGAATCAATTATCCCATGCTATCGTGCATTGTTATTGGAAAAGTGAACTTGAATTAGCCAGATTTTAGCTTATTTTAGTGAACGAATTATCTGCGAGTAAGAATAATTTACAGTATTTACTGTGGCCTACTTCATTACATCACAATAATCTTGGTTCTATCGACATGTAGCGAAGTTTCATCTCCTTTTCTCTCAGCGAAGGAATCAATTATCCCATGCTATCGTGCATTGTTATTGGAAAAGTGGACTTGAATTAGCCAGATTTTAGCTTATTTTAGTGAACTAATTATCTGCGAGTAAGAATAATTTTCAGTATTTACTGTGGCCTACTTCATTACATCACAATAATCTGGGTTCTATCAACATGTATTGAAGTTTCATCTTTTTTTCTCTCAGCGAAGGAATCAATTATCAGATGCTATCGTGCATTGTTATTGGAAAAGTAGTCTTGAATTATCCAGATTTTAGCTTATTTTAGTGAACTAATTATCTGCGAGTAAGAATAATTTTCAGTATTTACTGTGGCCTACTTCATTACATCACAATCATCTGTATTCTATCGACATGTAGCGAAGTTTCATCTCCTTTTCTCTCAGCGAAGGAATCAATTATCCCATGCCATCGTGTATTGTTATAGGAAAAGTGAACTTGAATTAGCCAGATTTTAGCTTATTTTAGTGAACGAATTATCTGCGAGTAAGAATAATTTACAGTATTTACTGTGGCCTACTTCATTACATCACAATAATCTGGGTTCTATCGACATGTAGCGAAGTTTCATCTCCTTTTCTCTCAGCGAAGGAATCAATTATCCCATGCTATCGTGCATTGTTATTGGAAAGGTGGACTTGAATTAGCCAGATTTTAGCTTATTTTAGTGAACGAATTATCTGCGAGTAAGAATAATTTTCAGTATTTACTGTGGCCTACTTCATTACATCACAACCATCTTGGTTCTATCGACATGTAGCGAAGTTTCATCTCCTTTTCTCTCAGCGAAGGAATCAATTATCCCATGCCATCGTGCATTGTTATTGGAAAAGTGAACTTGAATTAGCCAGATTTTAGCTTATTTTAGTGAACGAATTATCTGCGAGTAAGAATAATTTACAGTATTTACTGTGGCCTACTTCATTACATCACAATCATCTGTATTCTATCGACATGTAGCGAAGTTTCATCTCCTTTTCTCTCAGCGAAGGAATCAATTATCCCATGCCATCGTGTATTGTTATTGGAAAAGTGAACTTGAATTAGCCAGATTTTAGCTTATTTTAGTGAACGAATTATCTGCGAGTAAGAATAATTTACAGTATTTACTGTGGCCTACTTCATTACATCACAATAATCTTGGTTCTATCGACATGTAGCGAAGTTTCATCACCTTTTCTCTCAGCGAAGGAATCAATTATCCCATGGTAACGTGCATTGTTATTGGAAAAGTGAACTTGAATTAGCCAGATTTTAGCTTATTTTAGTGAACGAATTATCTGCGAGTAAGAATAATTTACAGTATTTACTGTGGCCTACTTCATTACATCACAATAATCTTGGTTCTATCGACATGTAGCGAAGTTTCATCTCCTTTTCTCTCAGCGAAGGAATCAATTATCCCATGGTAACGTGCATTGTTATTGGAAAAGTGAACTTGAATTATCCAGATTTTAGCTTATTTTAGTGGACGAATTATCTGCGAGTAAGAATAATTTACAGTATTTACTGTGGCCTACTTCATTACATCATAATAATCTGGGTTCTATTGACATGTATTGAAGTTTCATCTCCTTTTCTCTCAGCGAAGGAATCAATTATCCCATGCTATCGTGCATTGTTATTGGAAAAGTGAACTTGAATTAGCCAGATTTTAGCTTATTTTAGTGAACGAATTATCTGCGAGTAAGAATAATTTACAGTATTTACTGTGGCCTACTTCATTACATCACAATAATCTTGGTTCTATCGACATGTAGCGAAGTTTCATCTCCTTTTCTCTCAGCGAAGGAATCAATTATCCCATGCTATCGTGCATTGTTATTGGAAAAGTGAACTTGAATTAGCCAGATTTTAGCTTATTTTAGTGAACGAATTATCTGCGAGTAAGAATAATTTACAGTATTTACTGTGGCCTACTTCATTACATCACAATAATCTTGGTTCTATCGACATGTAGCGAAGTTTCATCTCCTTTTCTCTCAGCGAAGGAATCAATTATCCCATGGTAACGTGCATTGTTATTGGAAAAGTGAACTTGAATTAGCCAGATTTTAGCTTATTTTAGTGAACGAATTATCTGCGAGTAAGAATAGCGTACAGTATTTACTGTGGCCTACTTCATTACATCACAATAATCTTGGTTCTATCGACATGTAGCGAAGTTTCATCTCCTTTTCTCTCAGCGAAGGAATCAATTATCCCATGGTAACGTGCATTGTTATTGGAAAAGTGGACTTGAATTATCCAGATTTTAGCTTATTTTAGTGAACGAATTATCTGCGAGTAAGAATAATTTACAGTATTTACTGTGGCCTACTTCATTACATCACAATAATCTTGGTTCTATCGACATGTAGCGAAGTTTCATCTCCTTTTCTCTCAGCGAAGGAATCAATTATCCCATGGTAACGTGCATTGTTATTGGAAAAGTGAACTTGAATTAGCCAGATTTTAGCTTATTTTAGTGAACGAATTATCTGCGAGTAAGAATAGCGTACAGTATTTACTGTGGCCTACTTCATTACATCACAATAATCTTGGTTCTATCGACATGTAGCGAAGTTTCATCTCCTTTTCTCTCAGCGAAGGAATCAATTATCCCATGGTAACGTGCATTGTTATTGGAAAAGTGGACTTGAATTATCCAGATTTTAGCTTATTTTAGTGAACGAATTATCTGCGAGTAAGAATAATTTACAGTATTTACTGTGGCCTACTTCATTACATCACAATCATCTTGGTTCTATCTACATGTAGCGAAGTTTCATCTCCTTTTCTTTCAGCGAAGGAATCAATTATCCCATGCTATCGTGCATTGTTATTGGAAAAGTGAGCTTGAATTTGCCAGATTTTAGCTTATTTTAGTGAACGAATTATCTGCGAGTAAGAATAGTGTACAGTATTTACTGTGGCCTACTTCATTACATCACAACCATCTTCGTTCTATCGACATGTAGCGAAGTTTCATCACCTTTTCTCTCAGCGAAGGAATCAATTATCCCATGCTATCGTGCATTGTTATTGGAAAAGTGAACTTGAATTAGCCAGATTTTAGCTTATTTTAGTGGACGAATTATCTGCGAGTAAGAATAGTGTACAGTATTTACTGTGGCCTACTTCATTACATCACAATAATCTGGGTTCTATTGACATGTAGCGAAGTTTCATCATCTTTTCTCTCAGCGAAGGAATCAATTATCCCATGCTATCGTGCATTGTTATTGGAAAAGTGAACTTGAATTAGCCAGATTTTAGCTTATTTTAGTGGACGAATTATCTGCGAGTAAGAATAGTGTACAGTATTTACTGTGGCCTACTTCATTACATCACAATAATCTGGGTTCTATTGACATGTATTGAAGTTTCATCTCCTTTTCTCTCAGCGAAGGAATCAATTATCCCATGCTATCGTGCATTGTTATTGGAAAAGTGGACTTGAATTAGCCAGATTTTAGCTTATTTTAGTGAACGAATTATCTGCGAGTAAGAATAATTTACAGTATTTACTGTGGCCTACTTCATTACATCACAATCATCTGGGTTCTATCGACATGTATTGAAGTTTCATCTCCTTTTCTCTCAGCGAAGGAATCAATTATCCCATGCTATCGTGCATTGTTATTGGAAAAGTGGACTTGAATTAGCCAGATTTTAGCTTATTTTAGTGAACGAATTATCTGCGAGTAAGAATAATTTACAGTATTTACTGTTGCCTACTTCATTACATCACAATCATCTGGGTTCTATCGACATGTATTGAAGTTTCATCTCCTTTTCTCTCAGCGAAGGAATCAATTATCCCATGCTATCGTGCATTGTTATTGGAAAAGTGGACTTGAATTAGCCAGATTTTAGCTTATTTTAGTGAACGAATTATCTGCGAGTAAGAATAATTTACAGTATTTACTGTGATCTACTTCATTACATCACAATCATCTTGGTTCTATCGACATGTAGCGAAGTTTCATCACCTTTTCTCTCAGCGAAGGAATCAATTATCCCATGCTATCGTGCATTGTTATTGGAAAAGTGGACTTGAATTAGCCAGATTTTAGCTTATTTTAGTGAACGAATTATCTGCGAGTAAGAATAATTTACAGTATTTACATAATTTTGGTATATAGGCTAATAACAGATCACAGACAATTTTGATTTTTTAAAAAGCAATTGTTTAAAAAAGGTGTTAAAAAAGCTAAATTAAGTGTGATCCGTCATTAGCCTATATAAAAAAAATATTAGTTATTAATAGACATTAAATTAGAATATTAGTATTTACAAAAGTTATAGCTGTACGAATGTAGGCTACAGTATTTTAAACTGAATAATACCAGCCATTCCCAATGTATTACTTTATCACAATAAAGACAAATAGACACGCAAGACGGGCATAAAGTCTTTCTCATATCATAGGCGAATAAACACAACCTTATCTCATCATTTTGATGAACCATTTGCCCATCTCATAAACCTTTGATGAGAAGAAGCAATTCTAAAGAACCAATATTCCAACGACTCTGTCTTCTAAATGTTTTTGTAACTAACTACCAACGTTTGTCCTGATTATAAAAAGGACTGTGCATGTATACTGGATTAAGGTTAGGAAAACAATTCCTCGGTTTGGAAATGGGGAAGAAATATGGCTACACGAGTCCAGGGTTATCTCTAGGGGACCTAGAAATGTCGGCTGCTATTTGCTGTTTCAAAACACTTCCAGCAAATTGTTATTTATTGTTTTACAAGATCTTTTTATATTTAAAGCAAAATCAAAAGTTTTAAATAATTGTGAGGATAATTTATCTATGCAGAAAACAAGATAAATAAGTGCACACTAAATATCGCAGGTAGAGCTATAGGATTATTCAATTTCTACTATTAGTTCACACTATATATATATTAAATATGGTGATATGTTTTCTTGTAATATAGTTAATAAATTAAAAATATTTCAAAAACAAGAATACTTTTAATGAATATATTTATTCAAAGCTTTTCGCCGATAAAATAGTACCAGCATTTTCAGGAAAATAATTATCTAATTATTATACATATATATATATATATATATATATATATGTATATATATATATATATATATATATACATGTACATATACATAAATATATATGAGCAAATGCCTCTATTCATATTAAAACAAATTTTAAAACTTTTCTATAGTAATTTCGTATTTAAATACAAATTATTTAATATAGTTCAAGTTTTCTATAGCAAAATGTCCTCATAATAGTTTATATATTTTTTTAGAATGTGTTTTCAATTTGATTTTTTGACCAATCGTGGTATCAATAATATGTATCTGTAATCCAGCTTGAGATTTTATTCGACTTAGTGCAACATAAAGTTGTTCATGTGTAAAAACAGGTTTGGTGGATGGAAGCCTTACTTATAGATATTGAAAATATAAAACTTAAAAATAATTGACCGCTTTTCGTTTGAAACGGCATGTCAGGATCTGTTGATATTAATTTAATTATTGGTACAAATATGATGTTTCCTTTCCAGAACCAGTGATTATTTCTAATTTAATACACTTGTCAAACATATCTAGAACGATAAGAAGTACACCATTAACTAAACCTGATCCCAAGTTCATATTTCTAATTAATCTTTAATACTGTTAAGATATTTGTACTCAGCTGTTTTTAATATAATATTTGTACGGCTGTTTTTCAGCTGAAATATTTAAAAATCATACTCATCTGTTTTTCATTGCAATGTATTTCGTATGGAGATTTTTTGTAAATTTAAGTTCCTCAAAACCTTATAAATGTTGTAAATTGAGAAAACCCTATATTTTCCCCGCTTTTGCCCACCAATACCTTTAATTTGATCCATCTTCCAGCTCTGAACGACCTTCCTAGCTCCCACAATTTTTCTCTCGAAATTCAGCTCCCGAAATTATATATATTTATATACCTTGTTCAAATTTTCAAGTACATGTTTATATTAATTAAAACAACCTCTCACCACAAATTCAACAAATTTTATTTTAACCTTATGTACATTTCGACTACAAAGTAATCATCTTCAGAGGTATTTTTACAAATAACTGAGTTATTTGTAAAAATACCTCTGAAGATGATTACTTTGTAGTCGAAATGTACATAAGGTTAAAGTAAAATTTGTTGAATTTGTGGTGAGAGGTTGTTTTAATTAATATAAACATTACGCCACAGTTGCTTTAAGTTGTTTTCAAGTACATGTATTATTTTTAAATTATTTTTATTCAAGTACATTTTTTAAAACTTTAATGGATAAAAATTGATATTAATATAGTTTTTCAAATATTATTCCATTAATTCAGTTCCTATTAGATCACACTCTCCCTATAAGCATTTATACGTCTTATTCAAATATTCATTCGGCAATAAAATACTTTTTTATACTCAAACTCAAATACATTCTTTAAAACGTGTAATGAATGAAACTTAACGTTAATACAGTTTTTTTCCCATATTAATTCAATTCCTACTATTGGCTCATATTCTCCCTCTATGTATATTTACACACCTTGTTAAAATTTTCAGTCGTTAATAAAATACCTTTCATTCTTCCATTCAATTTCAATTACACTTCTTTAAACTTGTAGTGGATGGCACTTGATGTTAATACGAATTTATCAAATATTAATTCAATTCCTTCTATTAGTTTACACTCTCCCTGTATATATCGTCCAAATTTTTAATCGTTATAAAATACTTTTTATTCATCCACTCAAGTTCAAATATATTTTTTAAAACTTGTATTGGATGAGTCTGAAATAAGTCTATTTACAGGTTTTTTTGAAATATTAATTGTTTAAATAAATTAAGTGTATTATTTTAATACAATAATTTATTTTGCTTTCTAATTAGCCAGTTAATATTTTGATGCGGTTATAAATACCGACTGTTTCAGTAGGAATCTGTCATACTGCACAAGCTTATTCATCTCACCAAAATAATGGAAAAAGTTCATATAAACATGGGTCCGGAAATGTTTCGTTGTCGAGTTATATACGGTCAAACATTTATCCTGAAATTCAACTTACTCAGTGAAATTTACCCACACTGAAATTTTTAGGTCGTTAATTAAGTTTGTTAATTAGATAAGTCTTATGTAAAATGAGCTGGAAAACCGTATAAAATCGGGCCCAGAACTCTATCTCCAATAGTTTAAGAGAAAATCGGGACAAAGGAAAAAAGGTTAGGGTCGAACACGCTTTTTTACGTTCGGGCTACAATAACTCTGTTAAATCGCCTATATTAAAAAAATTATCTATAAAATTTGTAAGGGATTTATTATTTTGTTTAATAATATAAAATAAATTCAATAAGAACAGACAAGTTTTTTTCAAGACATCCCTCGATTTGAACTCCTTAGATTTCTTTATACATGAAGACATTAGCGTATGCTCAAAACTCTAGTGAACATAAACTTTTACATAGAATTATGATTGCTGACCGAGAAATAAAAAAAACAGTCCAATAATGTAAGAGAATGCAATCGCCTCTTTAAATCGTCGGGCTGAAATGTGTATTTACAATGGAGGTGTATTTACATTTTGAGCAGCTATTGTAATACTATTCTTATTATAAAATAGTTAACTAATTTTATAATTAAGACTGTAGATTATTCTAATAAACAAACTCAATTAACACTCTAAAATTTCCAGCGTGAGTTAATTTCACTGAGGGAGCAGAGTTTCGGGTTAAATATTTGACCCTGTATAACTCGCCAAAGAAGCATTTCCGGACCCATGTATATATGAACTATTTTCATTATTTTGGTGAGAGGAATACGTTTGTGCAGTATGGCAGATTCCTCCTGAAACACTATGTATATAGATATTTATATTAACTAATTATAAAATAAAAAGTAACTAAAATGTAATATTTCTTTGATGACTTAGGTAGGAATTTAATTTAATTTTTGTATATATTACTTTTTTATAATTATTCAAAAACTTAGTGTTACATTTCAGTTTAGTTAAACATTTTATTATTCCAATTTTAGTGTAACTTTCATAAAACTTCTATTAAATAAACCGCTGCCAACTAATTGGTTTCGAATAACCACTAAATTGTTTATAAAAACAAATGCCGGTTGCCAGCTATATAACGCCTGATTAGTTTCAATTAAATTAAACGAGACAGAAATAAGTACTGAAATCGGAATTTTTATAGTGAAGCTGTAACAATATCCGTAGCGCTAATTTATTTATGCAAGGGATTTAAACTAATTAACTGTAAAGTTTCAGGGCATACAAAGTTAATTTCCACGAAGCAACAAAATTTGTTTGTATCTATTTTTATTCTTTCTATTTTAATATTTATCCGAGCTTAATGCCTTTAATGAGGGAGATGAAGGGAGAGTTTATCAACTATGTAAAATGTATACAATAGGGTGAAACAACATGAAATATTCTGTCAGAACGGTACGTTTTTAATTCATAGCATTGAATTCCTGCCATGAAATCATGATTCATGTTCTATTTAAATCTGTTTGTTATTATGGATCGAAGGAGTCATTCTCTTGAAAATGTACTATTTAATTATATACAGTTTATATATATATATATATATATATATATATATATATATATATATATATATATATAGCTTTGCAACACTGCTTTCTTGTATTCACTTATCACCTTCACTATATGTACTTAAACAAGAATCTTACTTGGTATTTATGCGAGTTAACTTTCAAAGATTGGTAGTATCTATATCATCAAGCATCACTGACCGGGGGTTGAAGTAGACTGCGAGTTGTTTGGAATTTCGGTTGTAACAAGGTGTGGTGTACCGTTATTGTTCTATTTTCGGCACTGGATTCACTGCACTGTGGAAGTCTTTAAAGTTTGTCTTAGGGTTAATTTTGTCTATTAGGTTGAATAATTTAGGTTGAACTACAAACAACAACAAAGTGGGCCACATTCACACACACGGGGTACAACATAAAAAGAATAACTAAAACATTAAAAAATAATAATATTAACATAGCTTACAAAAACACAGGAAACATAATAAATAAAATTAACCAACCGGAAAAAATATGTCCCACACTTAAATACGGAATATACAAAATCGAATGACTGTAATAAAATATACATAGGCCAAACAAAAAAGAAATTAAAAGACAGATATCAAGTACAAAAAGGCCACAAAATGACAATCTGGAAACGACTACAAATTTATAAACATAAAAATAATATCATAAACGAACAAATACAAATAAAATAAAAAACGATAACTCATTCCATCTAATAGACAAAATTAACCCCAAGACAAACTTAAAAGACTCCCACAGTGCAGTGAATCCAGTGCTGAAAATAGAACAATAACGGTGTGTGTGTGTGTGTGTGTGTGTGTGTGTGTGTGTGTGTGTGTGTGTATGTGTGTGTGTGTATGTGTATATATTTGTGTGTGTGTGTGTGTGTGTATATATATTTGTGTGTGTGTATATATATTTGTGTGTGTGTGTGTGTGTTTGTTTGTGTGTGTGTGTGTGTGTGTGTGTGTATGTGTGTGTGTGTGTGTGTGTGTGTGTGTATGTGTGTGTGTGTGTGTGTGTGTGTGTGTGTGTGTGTGTGTGTGTGTGTGTGTGTGTGTGTGTGTGTGTGTGTGTGTATGTGTGTGTGTGTGTGTGTGTGTGTGTGTGTGTGTGTGTGTGTGTGTGTGTGTGTGTGTGTTTGATATAAATAAAAACGTGCACTATACTCACAAATTAATCATCAAGTTGCAAGTTACAGTTTGTAGTAGCAACACTCACTGATAAAGATGACTTCGTCATTGAAACGCGTCTGCGTTTATAAATGATTATTTTTTTAGTTTTGTGCACGTCTTTTATTTATATTAACATAACCTCACAAGCTAAGCTCAAAGAATAGTTTGATAGAAGTATGAAGATTTAGACGTAATGATGTACACTCTACATGCAAGAAGAAAAATAGACTTTTATGTGTGTATACGGGAAGTAATGGAGAATCTTAATATAAATGATAAATACCAGAATATGTAGAGAAATACCTCTACCTCTGAATTGCAAAAATGGCGACAGGCTTAGAAAGAGAATAGAGGGTACAATTTTAAAGCAATATGCTAAAACGTTGACATTAGGTGTATAGAAAAGGGTTACCTCAAAGATTTAAAAATAGCATTATATATTGAACATGTAAGTTCAAAATTAGAATGCGAACATTTGGCTGCGGAGTGTGGTAAAGCTAGAGAACTTTAAAGTGCCAGCTCCCATTTCGTTATATCTGCTTATCTTGCAGCACTAAAAGTAAACCATTATGGGCGATTTGATTAGCGCATGGTCTAAGTAAGGGTGTTTCTCCTAAACCACGTCATTAGGATTAGAAATGAAAACATTTAGTCAGCACAGAGCTGGAGTCGAAAAGTTATAATACTGTATGGATCTTTGGCACTCATCGCAAGTAACACGTTTTGCGCAATCGAGGGTTTCATTCGAAATTGAACTAATAATTAATGGGCCAAATCTTATATACGTATGAAACATCTATGACAAACTTTCTTATTATGGAAAGAACCTTGAGTTTTCTGACGACGTTGATTTTAGAAGGGAAATGCTTTTGCAAAGTCAAAACTATTTGCCCCCCCCCTCGACAATCAAAGCTCATAACCAAGTAACTCATCTCAACATTGACAGGAAAACAGCCACCACTCTCATCAGAGTAAGTATAAAACTTCATAACATGAAACTTGCAGCAGATGCGATTACAAATATCAACACTGTGGCAGTCTCTACGGAGAACTTACACCATCAGCTCTGCAGTTGCTGCAGGCCTTCCCCACTGGAACCTTCCTACAGAGGAAGATGTATACTCTGGTAATTCCAAAGACATTGTAAATGCAATTCAAGCACATTATAAAATTTGATTCTACAGAGGATACGACACCAAAAATCGACCTCAAGTTATGTTTTTTTTTAGAAAAGTTACTTATAAAACCTTATTTACAGTTGCTTACTTTACTCCGTCCCTGTAATCTAGTTCTAACTACATGTTGAAGCAGTTTTCATTTCTGCGGAGGAATCACTTGTACTCTTCCGTCGTGCATTGTTACTGGAAAAGTGGGCTTGAATTGTTCAGAATTTAGCTGAATTATTTGCGTGATCAAGATTGTATTTGCAAATGTTAGAACTTTTGGTAACTTCTTTAAAGAAAAGGAAGATCCTATAGAGATTCCTAATAGTAGGTTATTAAATTCCTTCTATTACCTCACAATCTCCTGATATATATATATTACACATTTTCAATCGCTTATAAAATACGTTTTTATTAATCCACTAAAGTTCAAATACTTTTTTTTTAACCAATAGTGTATCAGAATTGATGTTAATACAGTTTTTCAAATAGTTATTCAATATTCAAATTATAAAAATTTGTGGGGTCTAGTCGGTTTGGAACTGAGAATCCACATGTTCGAAGTCTAGAGCGCTTTGGCACTGCGTTAACTTTCCAATAACTAAAAATATTTCTGAAAGATGGTTGTCGCCGAAACATCCATTGTAAAAACATAAACTTTTTCATTGGTTACCACACAATATCATAAATAGTGTTCTAAGGTAACTAAAATAAATATTTTTTTGTTAATCTCAGTAAGAATTTACTTAAAATTTTGTAAAAAAAATATTACTATTTTAAGAACTATGTACTACTTTACAAAACTTGTTTAATTTCCTACCGCTGGAATAAAGACAAAGTGGGAGACCTGGAGAGACGCCGTAGAAGCAAATGTCAGAGACAGATCTAAAAGGTAATAATTTGTACGACAGAGAGATATAAGGGCGGGAAATTATCTATTTGCCTAAAGACTACCTGAGATATTTGGTTACACTTAATATTGCGGAATTTAAAACTAATAACCTGTATTGAATTATTGGGCATGGGTCCTAGTGTAATGCTAGTGTGTGTGTTTGTCCTTGTGTAAATTCGTGCTAAGAAATATGTATAGTATAAGCAAGCATATGCTGTACTTTCTAAATTTTAAATTTTCTTGCTCGAGCTAAACATTGCAAGAATTTTCGCAGTACTAATGTAAGTTAAGTAACCTATAATATAATATGTCAAATTAATAAATTAATAACTGTTATATAACGTATAGAAAGTAACGGGTTTAATATAATTAATTATTTAGATTTAAAAACTGCTTTGTATATAACACTGTATATTACATAAAGGTTCAACTTGTGAAATTTACATTTACAAAAAATGAGTTACTTTTGATTGAATTCATTAAACAAATTTAGTCACCTCATTAAAATGAGAAAATTGTACTAATTTCAATATTCCAATACAGTAGGCCTACTATTCGCACTTCTTCCCATAGTAAACATTGTATAAACTCAATGTATTGATTGAGTTTAAGCCTTGTAAATTGTAAAAAGAAGAACTTTTATGTGAAATAAATGATGAAAAATATTGAATTTCAAATCATTTTAGCAATTTAACACTGAGTCTTGAGCCATTAACAAATTTTATATACTCCCGGCACGTTCATCGTAATGGACCATGGCATAAAGAGTTTTATGTTGGAATAACGATCCTCGAAGGCGTATCGTTTGTATGATTAATAAATTAATAAAGTCATAAACATACGCAATACGTATAAACTGAGATTACTTATAAATTCATAGGTCATAAATGAATGTCTATGGCACCGTTAAAGATTAGATTCATTATTCCGATAAAAATACAGTAATGATTGTTAAGGGAAGCTGGATCCATAACTTTTAAAACCGTCATTAACTCAAACGTGGCATCTTTGCTACTGAAGTATATTAGCGTATTGTAAGTGAAGGAGTAAAATATACGTAACTTGTAAGTGGAGTGGTTTCCGTGTTAGTGGAGAATATTAGCGTAATATTCCAGTTATTATTAACAACTAGAAACAAATAGTTATTAGCAGTTAGCTTGTTTCATTTCAATAGTATTTCGGAGAGTTGATTTGAAATAAAAGGGTTTATTTTCATAAGGGTTTTATGGCATAAACCGAAAGGGTTTATTTTCATACAGGTTTTATTGACTAAAGCAAAATGTTTTTTTCGTAAGTGTTTTGCGGATTAAAGCAAAACTGTTTATTTTCATAAACGTTTTATGAACTATAGCAAAAGGGGTATTTTTATAAACGTATTGTGGACTAAATGAAAAGGGTTTTATTTCCTATTTTCATAAGGGTTTTAGAGCTTAAAGCCAAAGTGTTAATTTTCATAAGGGTTTGTTGGATTAAAGCAAAAGGTTTTATTTTCATAAGGATTTTATGGATTAAAGCAAAAGGGTTTATTTCCATAAGGATTTTATGGATTAAAGCAAAAGGGTTTCTTTTCGTAAAGGTTTTGTGGACTAAAGCAAAATGGTTTATTTTCATTAGGGTTTTGTGAACTAAAGCAAAATGGTTTATTTTCGTAAGGGCTTTGTTGACTAAAGCAAAATGGTTTACTTTCATAAGGGTTATGTGGACTAAAACTAAAAGGTTTATTTTCGTAAGGGTTTTGTTGATAAAGGCAAAAGGGTTTATTTTCGTAAGGGTTTTGTTGACTAAAGCAAAATGGTTTATTTTCGTAAGGGTTTTGTTGATAAAGGCAAAAGGGTTTATTTTCGTAAGGGTTTTGTTGACTAAAGCAAAATGGTTAATTTTCATAAGGGTTATGTGGACTAAAACTAAAAGGTTTATTTTCGTAAGGGTTTTGTTGATTAAAGCAAAATGGTTTATTTTCGTAAGGGTTATGTGGACTAAAACTAAACATTTATTTTCGTAAGGGTTATGTGGACTAAAACTAAAAGGTTTATTTTCGTAAGGGTTTTGTTGACTAAAGCAAAATGGTTTATTTTCGTAAGGGTTATGTGGACTAAAACTAAAAGGTTTATTTTCGAAAGGGTTTTGTTGACTAAAGCAAAAGGGCTTATCTTCATAAGGGTTATGTGGACTAAAACTAAAAGGTTTATTTTCGTAAGGGTTTTGTTGACTAAAGCAAAAGGGTTTATTTTCATAAGGGTTATGTGGACTAAAACTAAAAGGTTTATTTTCGAAAGGGTTTTGTTGACTAGAGCAAAAGTGTTTATTTCACATTCTCATAATAATCATGATAATATTCAAATCACAGTTTATTTTTTTGTTTTCTGATTTTCTATAAAATGTTACTTACCTACTATTCCAAATGTTTATAGTTAGGTCATATTACCCCATGTCTTTTAAATATATTCATCTATTTTCGTATATTTCATGCCCATTGCTGACTTTGCTTCAAGTTGCATTACACAAGTACATTTTATTTATATTCCCGGGAAGTCCGACGTATATTTACTTAAATGGCCGTGGGTACATCAACGTTACTGTCCCTCTTTGAGTTTAGTCGAAGTACACCAGCTTCCAATGGTGAGGATAAATTAATTTTTTTTAAATCATTTTAAATGTAATTTTATAACTTAGATTCTGAACTGTAGTTCGTATGTGGAAACCAAGAAATTTGTCATTAAAGTCATATTAAACTCTGGCTGGCTAATGATTGCGATTGTAGGCGTCACCTTAGCTCTGCAATAAACGGAACCTAATATCTTGTGACATAAGTCTTGTATTCAAGGTCATCCGCCTTACATGTATTTAGATATGAATATACTGCATCAACCAGACAGTAAGAGGAATTTTGTCAAGCGGATTTATGTGGCACAACACATCGCGTTGAAGTCCCCGCGAGTGATAAGTAATCGCAACTGCACAGTTCCAAGAAGACTAGCGGAGATTATTAAGAGATTGGCTTTACAGGTGACAGGGAGATATGGGTGCTGACATCATGGGAGATGAGAAAAGGGACGTTTGTAAGGTAGTCTTAACCTACAGTGTGTATTTGTACCATTACATTTAAACCTGACGATTGACAATATTGCATTAAAAAAAAAACAATCTTGTTCCTTTCACAAAAAAAGTCTGTTTGACAGACTCCAAAGGTGCTGTATGTGGGGAGGCACAGATTAAAACAGTGTTACGCATAGATGGTCAGATTAAAAACATTGCTACACCTAGAGAGATGAACTAAAACAGTGCTACTCATACAGAGACATACTAAAATAGTGCTGTATATAAAAAGCAAGGCTGAAACACTGCTATTCATAGAGAGACAGACAGACTAAAACAGCGGTATTCATAGAGAGACAGATTCATACAGTGCTACAACTAGAGGGAAAAACTAAACAGTATTACACATACAGAGACAAATTCAAACGGTCTACACATAGAAAGAAAAACACAATGTACTACTCATTTAGAGATAGACAAAAATAGCGCTGCGCATAGAGAGACAGACTGAAATAATGATGCACATAGAGAGAGAAAGAGAGAGAGAGCGAGTGAAATATTGTTGCAAACTGGGCTACTCCTAGAGAGAAACAGACTGACATGGTGCTACTCATATCGAGACATACTAAAACAGTGCTACACATAGAGAGACAGATTCAAACAGTACCTACTCATAGAGAGATAGATTCAAACAGTACTACAGATAGAAAGACAGCCTAAAACAAGTACTGCTCATAGAGAGACAAACAAAAACAGTGCTGCACATAAGGGGACATACTAAAACAGTGATACATATAGCGAAACAGACTAAAACTGTGCTACTCAGAGAGAGAGAGAGAGGTTGAAACAGTGATATTCATATCGAGGCATAATGAAATAGAGCTACGCATGGAGATACAGACTTAAACAGTGCTACAATAAAGAGACAGATTCAAACAGTGCTACATATAGAGAGACTAAATGATACATTGCAGCACTTAGAGTGTCAGACTCAAACAGTTCTTGTCACACAGAGAAAAACTCAAAACAGTGTTACACGCAGAGAATTACGGTTGAAAATTAAAACTTAATATCTTATATTTACAAGATCATAAATTCTAAAAAGAATTATATAAAAATAACTTGAAATTAAGAGATTTAAAAAATGTAATACTTTTTCATTTACTCATCTAAAAATATTCAATAAAATAAGGAACTAGACAAGTATTTACATTTAAAATATCTGTAGGCTATTATTCGTCAAAGTAATAAAAGTCCCAGCAAAGCTAGAAATAAAACAACAAATCATACAATAAAAAAAAGAAAGCGACAATAAAAATGAAGTTTATTTGTTTAACCTAATTAAAATAAAATAATTACTTGTTTTCCTAGTTTGAAAACAAACTCACTTTAAATCAATTTATCAAACTTGTTAAATTTAAGACCGATTGATGTAAACCAATTTATTTAATTGAAAATTAATTTGAAGTTATTAACTTGAAAGTAACTGAATCATAAATGAATCCACAAGCATTCGCATAAAATTCTCCGCCTTCTTCATAAAACACACTTAAATCGTAGAAATTAGTTATTTTCAACGTCAACCGGTTCAAAGCGAGAGCAAGGGACCCCCCTTCGCCGCGCCCCTGCTGGGCTTTGGTAATTATCCTGCATTAACTAAAACATATAATTCTCTTCCCTGTGCGTTCGTTGATATGAACCCAGAACCCAGGTGCATTTAGGACGTTGTCCTTTGGCAGTGTTTAATGTTTTAGCGCGGCCTTTGGAAATGTGAAAGGTTTTAATTAGGTCCCGGCATGCCTAGTGTTCGGTTCATTTCTTCATTTAGACGTACAAAGAGGTTTATGGAAGTATTTATTGTTGTGTGTTGAGAGGCAGAGGAAGTAGGTAGATTAGGTCTGGGAGCTGGGCGGTTCCTAAATATATGAAAACACTCACTCTTTCCTCTCACTAAGCTGAGCTTTGCAACAAATATATTCCTACTTTGTATAGAACGCAGCTCTGTGGCGTTTACTGTTACATTAACAATATAAAACTTTAATTTTAGCAATGTTTTAGATCTGATATTGTTTTATGTTGCTTATTCAATTCCTTCTATTAGTTCACATTCTCCTTATAAATATACATTTCGTTCAAATTTTTAATCGTTAATAAAATACTTTTTATTCATCTACTAAAGTTCAAATACATTTTATTTATACTTGTAATGGATGACACTTGATGTTATACAGTTTTTTTCAAATATTAACTCATTATATATTTTATAGTGAATTAATTTTAGTTTAATTCGGAAGAAAAACATTTCACAAAAGGGGCAAGGGTGCAATATAGATATTTCGCCCCATTTTACTTAAAATAATTTGTAACATATGTTTTCATAAAACAGCTGATTTTATGTTTTAGGTTATGTGATAGAACAAGTTATGTAACTTTATTTATATTAATTGTAGTTACTTAATAAACAGTAACCAAAATAAAATTAGGTCATTGTTGACCTAAGTAGGAATTGACTTTGAAAAATTGTTGTTCATATTACTTGTTTTTCAGCAGTTATTCAATTCCTTCTATTGGCGACACTCTCCTGATAGGCTATATATCTTGTTTAAATTTTCAACCGTTAATAAAATACATTTGTATTCATTCATTCAAGTCCAAATACATTTCTTTTAACCTATAGGGGATGCCAAATGATGATAATACAGATTTCAAATATTTAATCAATAATTAAATTATAAAAATTTGGGCGACTTAGGTCGGATTCAAACTTAGCACCTTCATGTTCAAAGTCTAATGCTTTGGCAATGTGCCAACTTTCCCGTAGCTAGAAAGAAATATGGCTTTCCCGTTTTTCTATTTCTTAAAGAAGTGTATGCATATTTCTTTTGCCTCAATCTGGTTGTCGTCAAAACCTCCAGTGCACAACAATTGTTGCCATGGTTACCACGCAATATCATAAAAAATGCTCTAGGATTAAAAATAAATGAAAAGAATAGAATAAACAAACAAACTGGTTTAACGATATCGAACCTTGTTTCACAAACGGACAATGCGAAATGAAGGTGAAAATAAACCATAACACAATGTAAGCTACGAAAAAAGCGTATAAATAGTAATAGTATAATAGTTCAACACTATACATAGAAAGGAATATGGAATATTGCAAGGAAATTGGTTTTTTTATTTTGCCACTTGACATTGTTATTCTGACATATGTATATACATATTTATATTAATTAATCGCCTGAACAATAGTTTATGACTATCCGAACTTTAAAATTTGTAAATTAGTTAAAACTTACAAAATTTAAAGTTCGGATAGTCATAAACTATTATTTAAGTCGTTAATTAAGATTCACCGAACGTAATGGACTACAAAATTCAAGGATTATATTAATTTGTAGAAAAATGAAAAGTAACTACAATTAAAGTTTTCTTTCTTGATTTAAGTAGTAGTTGGCTTTAAAAATGTTTTTATATCACTTGTTTTAGTGAATATAATCTGAATGTTCCGTCTCGCCATTATCCTAAAATACTCTTAACTTTCACATATTTAAACTGTGAAATTATAACTTTATAAACAGAATTGGAAATTATTTATTTTAATTTATAATCGTTTACAGTGTAAATCTAGCTTATATATTTCTGCTAGATATTGTAAAAGCTGGTAATGGCGGGGTGTTATTAAATTCCATAAACTTAGCTTTATTTAAATGTATATATAAATAGCTTTTATTCAGAGTAAAATTTATGATATCAATTTTGTTCAGTACTTATGTCCGTCTTATCAAATGGAGTAACAAAGCTACAATACCTATCATAGTTAAAAAACTAACACATTCACAGTAAGTTTTTGCAATAAACGATCTAGGTCGACTGATGAAATTAGCGTTTCCTCTTTTATTACATTAGAGCGAAATCTCAGTTCGGTTCTTACTTACTGAGTTTAATAATCAATAAAGAGCTCGTTACAGTAACTTATCCATTAAAAAAGAATCACTTACGTTGTCTTTACAATATTTGTTCCTCGTCAGTCTCTCCTGCTATTTGCGTTCGCATCCTTTCGCTTACCTTCTATTACCTCACACTCTCCTGATACATATTTTGTACAAATTTTCAATCGTTAATAAAATGAATTCATCCAATCAAGTTCAAAAACTTTTTTGAAACCAATAGAAGATGACAAATTGATGTTTATACAGTTGTTTCAAATACGTATATATTAATATAAATTTAATAAACTGTGGTTCTACATATTTAAAAACCAGCACTTTTAGCACTGAGATAACTTTCCCAAAGCTAAAGTTTGCTTAAAGTTCCACTATATGAAATTATAAGAAAAAGGTTTTTTGCAATAGTGAAGCATTACAAGACGTGGATAGAATGATATTTTCATATTTATATTAATTGTAAATAAAAAATAAAATTTGTCTTTGTAGACTTC
This sequence comes from Prosapia bicincta, assembly GCA_036971475.1. Classification (NCBI taxonomy): domain Eukaryota; kingdom Metazoa; phylum Arthropoda; class Insecta; order Hemiptera; family Cercopidae; genus Prosapia; species Prosapia bicincta. The sequence goes on along the minus strand of JBAIZL010000009.1, from coordinate 41,655,906 downwards.
AGTAGGAACTGACTTTAAAAAATTCTTTTTCTATATTACTTCTTTAAGATTTGATTTCTTTTACTTCTCTGATATTATTTCTTTGATGCCCATTTTGATTACTTTATTCTTTAAGTAACGTAAACTTGTTTAAATTACAAAAGTAACACTATAGTGCTTATTTGAGCCACAGGTATCTTGGTGTCAGCCTCCTACTTGTAGCTCATTCATAGGAATATCCTATAAGGTGATCTAAACACTAGCTCACTCGTCGCGTGTCAATGCGATATCAGAAGGAACGTCAAGCAAACTTGTTATCACAATTTTATATTTATATTGTCATTTGTTATTGAAAACAGATTTATTTGCATTAGGAAATTATTCCAAAGCATCGTTTCAAGTCTATTTATCAGAAACGTAGTTAAATTTTTTAAATTAATTCAATATTTAATTAAATTTTCCCCGGCTCTAGGCCTCCAGAACCCGCTCAGCCCTTGTGACAATCAAATTCCTTTGTATACACATCCGCCACATATCGCAGGATAAATGTACTACGCCAGAACACTTTCCGGGAATGTACTACACAACTTCCCAAAGTTTCATGACGATCGGTTAAGTGGTATAGTATGCATAAAGCAGGGGTTCTCAATATTTTTCAGAGACTGTACCCCTTGATGAAAAACTAAAATCTCGTGCACTCTTTGTTGTTGGGGTGGAGCGGTTAAATTAAAAGCAGTTTTTACATCAAAAACACAACATAGAAAATAAATTGGAAACTGATAACAGAAAATTAATGAGAAGGATGAGCTTGCTTCTTTTTCCATAGTTACTCAATGTTCAGCTCAAATTTTGTTAAGTACAACCTTAAATCGTCCTCAACATTAAGCTTGTTTCTGTAGTTACATTTTAGATATGTTAAGCTCGCAAACCCTCTTTCACATAGGCATGTAGTAGAAAATCTAATAAGAATCTTTACAGAAGTATTTCAAAGTTCTTGGTACTCTTTACCAACACCGATTCAAAAATCTAACAACGTATCACTGAAGTATTTTTTTTTAATGTCGGATCACATGATAGTACAATCACCTGTTCCTTCATACAAGTATTCACTTAGATTTCATTATTAAATTATAGCCTTGCGTGAAAAAAAATAAGAATGGTTTAGTTTTTCATTAACCTACCCTACGTATACCCTGAAAATTTTTGCGTAAGCCCAAGGGTACAGCTTGAGTACTTCTGGAATGAAGGATAGATAGACGGACAGTTTTTTTTATATATAGAAGAGTTGAATACTTGGTTTCTATTTTACAACTTTACTCCGTTAAATATATCAGAATTGCTTGATTAAAAACGAAAATCTGGTAATTTACCATTATCGATACATAAATATATAAATAAATAAAATACAATATTTATTAGGCTAACATAGAGTAGGACAGGTTCGAAAAGCAGTAAAACGACCTGACGACAGAATATGGTGGAACGGAAATATAAGAATGGGACTGAAAAATCGAATATATAACACCATAGTAGAAAGTATTTTGACGTACGGGGCAGAAACACGGATAATGTGTCAGGTAGATAAGTCCAAGATCAACTCACTCAGTAGAAATGGATGCTCTTAGGAGATCATGTAGAATCTCTAGGCGAGAATCATAGAGAAATCAAACCAATAGAAACATAATAGAGAAGAAGGTGACAGTCGTAGAGGAGATTCGGAGGAGAAAGCTGATCAAGTGAATCAAGGAGGGAAGATAACCGAGAAATGCTATGGAATGGACTCCACCGGAAGGAGGAAGAAAAGGAAGATCCAGACAGCCTACATGGGGAGAAGAGAGAGACTTAGAATACATGGGGATATTTAGTTATATATATATATATATATATATATATATATATATATATATATATATATATATATATATATACATACATAGTCTCCCTCTCTCTTCCTCTCTCTCTCTCTCTCTCTCTCTCTCTCTCTCTCTCTCTCTCTATATATATATATATATATATATATATATATATATATATATATATATATATATATATATATATATATAGAGAGAGAGAGAGAGAGAGAGAGAGAGAGAGAGAGAGAGAGAGAGAGAGAGAAAGAGAGAGAGAGAGAGGAGAGAGAGAGAGAGAGGAGAGAGAGAGAGAGAGACTATGTATATATATATATATATATATATATATATATTTATATATATATATATATATATATATATATATATATATATATAACCTATATAAAAAATAATAATATTAACTTAGGATAAATATAACATATAACTTTAGACTAATGTTGAAAATATTAATTAAATACTTTATCCAACGAAACAAGTGACATGAAAACAATATATTAAAGTCAATTCCTACCTAGGTGAAAAAAAAATTCTTTTAGCTACCTTTTATTAAATAATCAAATTTAATATAAATAAAGTAACAATACCTATGCGTCAAAACAGCTGTTCTACTACAAATTCTTTAACATAAAAACAACTGTTTTATTAAATCATATATTATAACCTATTTTAAACCAAAACGGGCGAAAAAACTGTATTGCATACCTAGCCTCTTTTGTTTTTTTCTCCCATGTAAAATTTAAATTTAATAATGCATTAAAATTTGAAAAAAACTATTAACATCAAGTGTCATCGACTAAAGGTTTAAAAATACGTATTTGAACTTGAGTAGATCAATAAAAGGAATTATAATAATTATTAAAAATTTGTACATATATGTATATAATGAGAGAGGGAGAAAGAGAGAGAGAGAGAGAGAGAGAGAGAGAGAGAGTGGGAGGGAGAGAGGGAGTGTGAGCTAATAGAAGTATTTGTTAAAAACCATTAAAGAACGTATTAGTAATTTCATTAACTTTACTTGACATATGACAGGTGCATTTCAAAAGTGAGTGCAAGAACCTCTATACAATGCCATGTTAATGCGCTGTGAATTCTCTAGTTACAACTTTGTCAGCCGTGCTTTTATAAAAACATTAATAACAGAAACTACGTTTTGTCAGTTCTGAGGACAAAGTTAGAATTACAATAATCCTAACCTATTTTCTGTTGCTCGGTATTTAATTCGCCATTACGTAAAACAGCTGAACCATCAGTCACCGGTAGATGTTTAGTGCGAGATAATCACCGGTATTTCCGTTGCACTGTAATAACGAAACTGATATTTCAGTAAGTCCAGAATGACATGTCTTGCATAAGAACATCCGGTCCATTGTGCTCCACGGCGGTGTAATTACAAGTTACTGTTTACACGCAGAAATTGTTCCAGTCGCACGATGAAGGGCCGGTGTACAATCGGCGACAACTTCATGCTTGGTGGCATAGGAAGATCATAGGTGTCGGACGCTCTTTCCGGGAGCTTTAGTGGCTTGGGCCGTTAAGCGTGACGCGAGAAAGTATCGCTAGAATCGATTATATTCGCTGTAATAGCAGCTCGCCTTTGGGAGGCCTATTTCATCTACGCGACTTGATATTATTTATTATTACTGGACTTGATACCATTATTTATTTATTATTGTTGTGTAAAAATCTGGAATGATTATTTGAAGACTTGTTTCTATTATCAATTAACTAAATTGGTGGTAGATATCACGTGGGTTCGTTTAATTTTCAACTTCTGTGTATAAACAAGTACTATAAAAAAAGAAATATAATTTTATATGTGTACCACATAACCTAAATCAGGATATCAGCTGTTTTAAGGAATAATATTTCATCACTTATTATAACCCAAATGGAAAGAAATAGGATTGCATAACTTGCCCCTTTTGTGAAAGTTTTTCTCCCTTATAAAACTAAAACTAATTCATTATAAAATTTAACTAATGAATTATTTTTTTTAAAACACTGTAACATCAATTGTAATCATTATAAATTTTAAAAAAATGTATTTGAGCTTGACTGGATGAATAAAAAGTATTTTATTAACGACTGAAAATTTGTACGAGATATATATATATATATATGAGGAGAGTGTGAAGTAACAGAAGGAATTGAAAAAGTATTTAAAAAAAAATTTAATTAATACCTTCTTGGGTCAACAAAGAAAAATCTTATTTTAGTTACTTTTTATTATATAATTACAAACAACAAAAATATGTATTTACTATGACAGAATCACAATATTGAGTGGAAAAACTTCTTACACAAGTGAGGAATAATTTTTACAATAAACTTCTCATTGCATGCGATCCACAAACGTTTTTGGTTAAAATAGTGCTTTTTAAAAACTCTCTAAGAAACATTTCGACCTATATTGAATTTGGCTCAGTGTCAAAATGCTGGATTTTAAACAAGTAGTCATACGGTTCCAATCCAACCTAAAGGCATCAACATCAAGTGTGATCCATTACAAGTTAAATAAAATATATTTGAACTTGAGTGGATAAAACTTTTCTGATTAATGATTGAATATTTAAACAATATAAGTATAGGGGAAGTGTTAACTAAGGAGGAATTGCAAAGTACCAACGTTGACCGCTTTCTGCTTGTTTCATACTCGTCTTCTTCTTTAATAAGAAAGCTCGTTCATACTACACTCAATCATCCATGACAATTAGATTCCATACAGACTTTTTTTATTATTTGACTTACACTACACCTCATTTTCTTTTCAGTTCTTCATGTCTGTATGTCTATTTTGAGGACTGTTACAATCTCTCTATTCGCTAATATTAGACTTTGCAATTTTTAGTATTCATTTTACTGGTTGTAAAGCTCAATATTACCCTGTCAATTTTTCCTTTTAGTTGCTTTTGATTTAGCATATCTTACTCAATCCAAACTCGGAAGCTTTTCAGATTATTAGGCGACCCTCACACACACACACACACACACACTCATACCTACCCGTCACATCCTATGGATTGTTCTAAAAAAGTAAACAGCTTTAAACCAACATTTTAATGACATTTTCCTACGTGAAACTATTGTTCCTTAGAAATAGAGACCAAACATGTAGCTATGTCACTTCCCTAAGATAATACAAAATATAACAATCATTAAATATACATTTACGATGTTTAATAAATTATATTGAATATTCAAATAATAAATACGTTATTTCATCGTGTTTCGATTGTATTTTAAGTAATAATTTGAAAAGTAGAATTTAGAAATATCAGTAAACAATACCTAAATGTAACAGATTAAAAATGTTAGTTTTGAAGCCCAAAGCCTTGTAGGTGACTCGTGAAAAACCACATAGCATGTTATAAAAACGGCAAAATCTTGCGATATAAACGTGTCACTCAAAGCACAGTTACAGAGGTTTTTACAAGTAGCTTGAAGCGAACTTTAATAAACAATAATTAAAAAACCAACTTAAGGCGGATTTTTCAATTTTTTGCCTACTTCCGTATTTTAAAAAAACTCAAATCAGTCAACACATTTATATATATATATATATATATATATATATATATATATATATATATATATATATATATATAAAGAAATAAAACAATTTACAAATAAAAAAATAATTTATTGAATTTACAATTCGAAGCTTTTCGTTGGCAAGCAGCTTATATATATATATATATTAAGCAGCTTATATTATATATATATATAACATTACGAATTTATATAAACATAAAGTTGCGAACAAATTCATCAACAAATTGTAATGAAATCAAAACACCAAACTATTTACAAGGTCATTGATGTAATGGCAAAAATTACACGAAAGTATAATTACCAATAAACATATGATTGAATTGTAGTAGCCTACATATGATTTAATTTTGTATATTTATTACTACTGAAAATGCCACTACATCAATTAGTGAAAAGCTTTGAAAAATATATAAATTAAAACATTGCTTGTATTTAAAGTAATTTTATTCCTTTATTATATTACAAGAAAACGTATCACCATATTTAATATACAACGCAGTTTTCTGCTCTTAAGGAACTAGTTTAACAATTTTACTGCAGACTACCGTTATGTACTGTCACAGATGAAATTAAACATTGAATAAAAGATAAACCGGTTGAATATCGAGTCGAAAATTTATTTATTTAGTGCAACGTTTCCACTTTTTTTGTTCGACTTTTTACTCAATATTCAACCCGTTTTTCATTTATTTAATAGTTATCTGGAGTGCTCTAATAAACATGAATAAAAATTAATCATTTCCTTTCCAGCGAATCTTACTAGCTTTCTACGAATGTTATTGTACACTTTATGCTTCAGAATGTCGCATATACTTCACATGGAGTATATGTGCGCGTGCGCTAACATTTCCTGTATTTAGACGCAACTCTTAATGTGTTGCACATTTCCAGGAAGTGTTGACATATATTTAAAACTAGGGATGGACAGAAATTATCGATTCTAAAGCTATCGAGGAGTAGTCGATAGTCGAATCTCCATTGATTAAAGTGCCGATTTCGATCTTTTAACTATTAAATACGTGTGTGGTGTAATTTATAAGAAATATAATTAATTATCAACTATGGCTTATTCAAGTATTAGTTTGTGTTAAATTCCTTTGAATTAAACGATGAAAGCAAATGCTGATTTAAAATCATGAAAAGATTATTATTAATTATGTACCAACAACAAAGACAATCCGAACCATTACTGGTTCGTTTGTCACCTCTCATCTCGCTCCTCTGTCTCACTCTCACTCGGAAGGACTCTCTCTCTCTCTCTCTCTCTCTCTCTCTATATATATATATATATATATATATATAACCATCGCTCCCTCCCTCTTTCTCTCTCTCTTTTCCTCTCTATCCCTATCCCTCTCACACTGCCTCTCTCCATCTCTCTCTCTCTCTTCCTCTCTCTTCCTCTCTCTTCCTTTCACTCTCTCTCTCTCTCTCTCTCTCTCTCTCTCTCTCTCTCTCTCTCTCTCTCTCTCTCTCTCTCTCTCTCTCTCTCTCTCTCTCTCTCTCTCTCTCTCTCTCTCTCTCTCTCTCTCTCTCTGTCTATCTATCTACAAAACACAAAGAGAAAGTAGTTACAATTTCTCCAGTTATACAAACTGAAATGGCTATTACTGAAGTTATGTTGTAGATGTGAACTGAAGTTCACATTTGTATTTTTAAATAAATCATTACTTTTATCCAATATGTTTGTCACCCTTTCAGAAATTCCTATTTATAAACCAAGGTTAGACGATTTGTGTAACCTATTATATTATCACAGAACTTTTCACCATAACTTTTCACCGGAAGGTTTCACCATATGACCAAGATGTTAACTAAATTCATTATTAGAGAATATCTCAAAAATTTCAGAATCGAAATCGGAATCGAAAATTTTAGGTATTGGTCCATCCCTATTTTAAAACAAATACAACATATGTTTAAGAGCGGCAATCTTCAATGAATGAGTATCTCCCCCGTTATAACAAAGAATTGAGACGGTGAGTTGGAACACTGTAGCTCATTTTATTATTAATTCCTTGTTCTAAACGAAGAAACAGATTGATGAGTTCACCGAAATTCAAGCGCTGCCTGTTTCTGCTCAAAGCCCGGCATTCTTGTTTTGGACTTGTTGACGTGTTGATGCTAAGCTGTCAGGTCAGCGGAAATACTTGTTCTTACTTCTTATGTGTTTCATTCATTCTTAGAACTGGACGAAGATTTGCATGCACTTAATATTTCCACGCTCTAAACAAGTTCTGTGATATTTTTGTATATTTGAAGACCCAGACCTTCATTCTTGTTTATGCAGTTTTTAATTTCAACAAGAGTGACTTATGTTTCAAATAGTTGGAAATAGATATGTCTGATGAAATATAAATTTATTTTTGTATTTATAAACAGGTTTGAAATAAATAGACGCTATGTATGAGGTATCAAACGTACACATCATATATACATGTTTTCGTATATAATATGTTTTCTTGTATATTAATTAAAATTAACTGAGTTATTCGAACACAAACATTATTTATTATATTATGTATTTTTTATACATATAAAAAAATATAAATAAATTCCTACTTAGGTCATCAACGAAAAATTTTATTATAGTTACTTTTTAATAAGTAATTACAATTAACATAAATATCTATAATAAAAACCGACATTAATTTTTAAATTAATTAATTAAATTTATTTAATTAATACTTGAAAAAAATGTACTAATATCAAGTGTCATCCACTACAAGTTTTAAAAAAAATGTATTTGAACTTGAGTGGATGAATAAAAAGTAATTTATTAATAGAAATTTGATAAAGACGTATAAATAAATATAGAGAGCGTTAGAACTAATAGTAGGAATTAAAAAATAATGCTCGTTTAAGCAATATTTCATGGCGGACTTAATTTAAACTTTGATAAAACATCAGGCACTCTCTGACAGATTATTTTGCGCTTTTACTTGTCCTACAACAAACACTGTAAAAAAATGCTTTCGCTTTCAAAGATATAAGCCAATAGCAGTGAAAGTGTAAGAGTGAATCCAAGAGTTCGTGATCGAGAAAGCTACAGTAACAATATACGCCGGCAAAATGTTTACATGACAAGAGAATCTGTTATGTGAATATAGTTTCAACTAATTTAAATGAATGAGAAACCATCAAATGTCGGAATAATATAGGAAAGGACGATGAGCTACGACATTTGAATCATGAAGTGCAGTATTTAAATCAACATTTTCTTTCTACGTTTCAAACCTTTTTTTTTATCTAAGAAAAAAATAAAGCTGACTATTTTACTTCTACAACTTAATCAATAAACTCCAGCTCTTTAATAGCTAAATCAGCAAGTTCCAATTCTTTCATGGCAAAATCAGCACCTTCCAGCTTTTTATAACTAAATCAGCTAGCCCTATCGCTTTCATAGCGAAATCAGAAAATTATAGCACTTTCACAGGTAAATCAGTTGGTTCTACTTCTTTCATAGCTATATCAGCAATTTCCAGGTCTTTCATAGCTAAATCAGTTAATCCTATCGCTTTTAAAGGTAAATCAGGGAGTTCTAGCCCTTTCATAGCTAAATCAGCAATTTCCAGCTCTTTCATGGCTTAATAAGCTAATCCTATCTCTGCCATAGCTAAATCAGCAAGTCCCTGCTCTTTCACAGCTAAATCAGCAAATTCCAGCTCTTTCACTGCTAAATCAGCAAGTTGCAACTCTTTCGTAGCTAAATCAGCAAGTCCTAGCTCTCTCACAGCTAAATCAGCCAGTCCTAGCTCTTTCATAGTTAAATCAGCAATTTCCAGCTCTTTCATACCTAAATCAGCCGGTCCTAGCTCATTCATTGTTATATCAGCAAATTCCAGCTCTTTCACTGCTAAATCAGCAAGTTGCAACTCTTCCATAGCTAAATCAGCAAGTCCATGCTCTTTCACAACTAAATCAGCAAATACCAGCTCTTTCACTGCTAAATCAGCAAGTTGCAACTCTTTCATAGCTAAATCAGCAAGTCCTAGCTCTCTCACAGCTAAATCAGCCAGTCCTAGCTCTTTCATAGTTAAATCAGCAATTTCCAGCTCTTTCACTGCTAAATCAGCAAGTTGCAACTCTTCCATAGCTAAATCAGCAAGTCCATGCTCTTTCACAGCTAAATCAGCAAATACCAGCTCTTTCACTGCTAAATCAGCAAGTTGCAGCTCTTTCATAGCTAAATCAGTAGGTCCTAGCTCTTTCACAGCTAAATCAGCAAGTCATAACCTATTCAAAGCTAAAATAGCAATTCCTAGGTCTTTTATAGCTAATTCAGTAGGTACTACTTCTTTCATAGATAAATCAGCAAGTCATAACCTTTTCAAAGCTAAAATAGTAATTCCTAGGTCTTTTATAGCTAATTCAGTAGGTACTACTTCTTTCATAGCTAAATCAGCAAGTCATAACCTTTTCAAAGCTAAAATAGCAATTCCTAGGTCTTTTATAGCTAATTCAGTAGGTACTACTTCTTTCACAGCTAAATCAGCAAGTCATAACCTTTTCAAAGCTAAAATAGTAATTCCTAGGTCTTTTATAGCTAATTCAGTAGGTACTACTTCTTTCATAGATAAATCAGTAGGCTCAAGTTCTTTCATAGCTAAACCAGCAAGTCCTAATTCTTACATACCAAAACTGTTGGTCGTGGTTAAAAAAAAGTCAAGAGAAGAACGAAAATAGAAAATATTCACCAAATTTTCTGTTTGAAGGTTAGTAATTCACGTTTAATAAATTATTTTAAATATAAAAAAGCTAAACTTTTTATTAATAAACGCTACTTTTTTACTAGATATAATAATATAATTATCCTAAAACCCTTTCTTGCTTGATCAGATTGCGCCAGCTCTATAGCATTGTAAGTTGGGTTTTATTAAGTTGTCTTCTATTCGTAACAATGTATGTGAAATTTTGATTTAACAATTTTATTTCAGCTAAGTTGAGAGGCAAATATATTATGGAATATTAGACTTGAAACATGGAAATATAATTCACTTCACTCTATTTACAAATTATTTGGTGACACAGTAATATGAGTCAAAGACCGGAAAGTGCTACTTCAATAAGGTTAACCTCAAAATTCAAGTAGGCCTGTAGGTTTTATTGATTACATTATCTTTCATGCCCATTGTGGCGACTTACCTAACCCAACGTTGCACAAGATTCCCGGGAATAGATACGCATAAAACTTTTCGGTAGCTGTGATGTCATTGCATTGTGTAAGTATTCAATGCTAGCTTTGTTGTTGCCAAGCGGAAATGATTTTATGTTTGGTTACTTTGGTGAAAACAAAGAAGCTGAAATTATTGCACCACAAAAACATTCTAAAACGGTAATAAAGTCTGGTAAAAGCTAAAAAACTAATATTCTGTTGAAGTTTTATTCTCGACTATTTTAAAATAAGACAAAAATTATTAAAGTTAGTTGGCCCTTATAAAAAGCAGAATACATTTTTAGTTGTAAGTCTATTTCTCAATTTCTTCTATTAGTTTACACTCTCCCTATATATTTATATATCTTTCAGTCGCTAAATTATCAGTGGCTAATAGAATGTAAAATTCATCCGCTCAAGTTCAAATACATTTTTTTCACTTGAAGGGGAACAATTTTTTTTTATTGACAATTGATGTTAATACAGTTTTTTTTAACTATTAACTCATTATTTAAATTACTTTAAGGAATTATTTTAGCTTTATATGGAAGAAATACTTTACACACAAGGGGAACAGTGCAATATAGTTATTTTGCTCATTTTGTTTTATTAAAGTGATAACATATGATTTCATAAAACAGCTGTTTTTATGTAATAGGTGTTGTGGTAGAACAGCTGTTTTAGCTTATAGGTTATTTTACTTTTATATATTAATTGAAATTATATAAAAAAAAGTAACTAAAATAAATTTGTCTTTGTTGGCCTAAGTAGAAATTGACTTTAAAAATGTTTTTGTTTCTATTAGTTTCATTTACACCAACCATCATGCTTTGCTTAAAGCCAAATTATTAAAAGATTGCGATATATTAGGTTTGTAGGAGCCTCAAAGTAGCAAAATAATGTGGTAGGCTGCTAGACTGGTAGGCTGTGTTATTGTGTTAGATGTGTAACACTCTGGTCCACTTAAAAGATATTATTTGCCTAAATGGTATTGATGAATTATAAAATATTATTTTTGTATTAAAAAGCAATATTCGTCATAGATTTAATCAGCAGTTTTATATCAAAGTTAAAAGAAAGTTCTTAGTTCAAACTAACTCCAATGTGAGCATTTTGCAAGTAATAGCTTAAACAGTGATTTAATAACATAACTTGAATGAATTTAAATGAATAAAACCTCTATACCACAAATAACTTTTTCCTTTATTTAATACCATATGTGGATTTCAATTGCACAGCAATCAACCTCGGCAGTAATTTACAAAACAAACTACTCATTAAAATAAATGAAAATGATGTAGCCTATATAGGTTTTATTTAATTAAATTAACCATTACGCCACAGTTTATCTATGTAGTTATAAGTTAAATGGTTAATCAATGAATTCTTCCAGCTATTTGTAGTAGCCTAACTTTGCGCTGAAGTACGACGACTCCTGGTCAAAGCGAAACTTTAAAATAATTTCCTTAATTCTAAGCAAAAAACAGTTGATCTATGAGCCATTAGTAAGTACAGACGGCGCTGTCTTCTTTAGTCCTAAAGAATACATAGGTTAGTTTAATTTTTAATAACAATATTTGTCACAAAAACGTAATAATATTGGTTATTTATAAGCTATGGGGATAACAACGTAGTTGTGCTTTGTAATATAGGAAAGAATAATACAGAGTTTTTATATTTAACATCAAAATTTGAACTACGAAAACAAATAAGAGTTCACGGTTTTACAAAACCTTCAACTAAAATCGTCGAAAATATAAATTTATAAATTTTTATTCTATTTTAAATCTTTATTTAAGGAATTTACTTAATAAAGACTAATATTTACTGTAGTTAATAATAAAATAACATAGGCAACAAAAAAACATTTATTAAATCTTCTGTGAATACAATTTTTTTAAAAAAAATTGAAATATGAATGGTACTTGAAATGTATCAGATGCGCCTAAGAATATTTTCATTTCAAAAATTGGATTAAAAATACATGGCTTTTATATCTTATATATTGTTGTCGTTATATTTGTAATGAGTGTTATCAAAGTTAAATAATTTAATATATTTATTAACTGTCAACACTATTTGTAGCTTTTTTCCTTAACAATATTGAATCAATAATGTAACATAACCTACGTGTAAAAAAGCTGTTCTACAACATAACCTAAAACACAAAATCAGCTGTTGCATGAAATCATATGTTATTCAATTCACTTTGAGGTGACTAGCGTAACCTGACAGAAGTTGTACTGTCGCGAAATTGTATCTCTTAGTCTATCCAATAAGATTCTCTAGGTGTCGCTGTAAAAGTTTTCATTTCAATAATAATGTGATAAATATGGTAAGCGTTTAGTTGGTGTAAAAATAAGTACTACTTTTTAAATAAGAATGCCCGAGACATATATGCCCCATTGGTTCCCCAAAGCTTCCATAAAATACTTGTTTCTATCAAGTTTGCCAACGTAAGTCTTGGTTTTGTCTCTGAGTCCACTGTTTGTTTCTGTTGCTATTTAAGCGTACGTGAAGAGGTTGCAGCGTATCATTATCAGACACAGGCCGTGTTGTTTAGCTATTGGAGGATGACTTAATGTAAGAAACTGTAATGATAGTATCGAGCTGGATAGACTCGACCCAACAGAAGCGCTCAAGGGATCGACCTTGAACTCGCTCGCGCTGGAGTTCCTTCAATCTCAGACTTGCCACAGCTCCTGTAGACCATTGTCTTCCGACAGTATTCTTTTAGTTTCTTAATCATCTCGTCATTAAACAATAGTTTCACTTTTACTTTAAAAATCTAATTGTTATTAATAATGAGGATTTCTCTTGATTCGACGTGTTTGTTTGAACGTTGTTAATTGGAACATTATTCTTAGCCTGTATAAATATGTAAAAACATTTTTTTTACAAGTAACAAACACATGTCAGCACGTTTCTAAAATCCCAAAAATATATTAAGTAAAATTCCTATGGCATTTAATTCCATCAATTCCAGAAATTCCTTCAATATCTTAGTTTACACTTTACCTGAATATATATATATATATATATATATATATATATATATATATATATATATATATATATATATATATATACGAGGTATATTGTTCAAATATTCAATCGTTAATAAAATTCTTTTTATTGAATTCATTCAAGTTCAAATACATGTTTTAAAATTGTAGTGGATGACACTAGATGTTAATACAGATTTTTTTCAAATATTATTCATTAATTTAATCAATTCACTAATTTAATTAATTAACTCTAGTTTTATATAGAACAAAAAACTTTCACAAAACAAGCAAGTTCCCATTTCGTTCCATTTGGCTTCAAATAAGTGATAACATGATTTCTTAAAACAGCTGTTTTTGTGTTATATGTTGTGTGGTAGAACAGCTGTTTTAATGTATAGGTTATGTTTTTTATTTCTAATAATTGTAATCAAAAGTAATAAAACTGTAGGTCTAATGCTCTTAATAAAAGGTAATTGAAATACAAGTTGTCTTTGTTAAACTAAATACGAATTGACTTTAAAATATGTTTGTTTATATTTCCTACCATTTAAATATTATTCTCACTTCTAACTATACTGTTTCTAAATTAAAAATCAACTTAACAAAAGTTCGTAGGGAATTTTATTTTTTAAATGTTTACATCAATATCTCTTAAATCATTACCCCTTACAACATTACAAAATTTATTTTTTTAAATAATTTTAACAAAAAGCCAATATTTTATCAAAATGGTTTTTGCATGTATTTGAATACATTTTCCTGCATGTTATGTTACAAATTAAGTGAGGCATATCTATTTAATTATTAAAATAGGGTTAACAGTTTAAAACATATTCTGAGTTTTTATTCTAACTTGTAAATATTTTCTGAATGAAATGAAACTCTCAGAATAGGTAAATAATACCCTCTCTCACCAAATAAATGAAAAGGGCTTGTTTATTATTTAATATACGGAGGCGTGTTATAGTTTTAGGAGTAAAGGAAGAGTCAGGAAGACGGTTTTATTGCTTCCTTTCTCTCATCTGCATCTATTTCTGTTCTCTTATTCCTCTTCGCCCTCAACCCTCTCATGATCTCGTCCTCCTAGCTTCGCCAGAATTCAGATGTTGTTGCTATGTCTTTTCTTACATATCTGTTACTGTAATCTTGTCGTCAAAGCTTCTCAATCTCCCTTACTATTATTTTACTAGATATATTTTTATTATTGTCCAGTTTTTTGTCTAGTAACTTCTACTACCCTTCGCACTGACGTTTTCGCATTTTTATCTTCGTGTTTGTTTAGCTATCCTTCCGAGTAAAGTTGAGGTTAGATTTTGCTTAGTTTATTTCTTTTTTTTGACCTTTTTAAATTCCCTTTCTTAGTTTGGACTCCCTTTACTTGCTCAAATTTTCAATTAATAATAAAATACATTTTATTCATCCAATAAGGTTGAAAAACTTGTGGACGTCGCTTGATGTTAATAAAGATTTTTCAAATATTAATTAAATTTAATAAATTAATTTTAGTTATACATCGGAGTAAAACTTTTCACAAAGGGGCAAGGTATGCAGTATAGTTATTTTGTCCCGTTTTGCTTAAAATAAGTGACAACATATGATTACATAAAACAGCTGATGCTACGTTATAGGTTATGAGGTAGAATAGCTGTTTTAACGTATAGGTTATGTCACTCTATGTATATTTAATAGGAAGTAACTAAAATAAAATTTTCTTTTTTTGGCTAAGTAGGAATTGAATTTATTTGTTTATATTGCTTGTTTCATACTTCTACTCGAAGTGTGATGGTCTGGATGCATCGGTGATATTCATACACTGTTAGCTTTACGGACAGTCAGGGCATGATTGTATGTGATGTAGACGGTATGAGTTTCGTGATCAATGCACTAAAGTAGACCTGGAGAATAGTTTTGCTCAATATAACTATCAACAACAGAAGAAAACAATGACGACAATACAACAAAGGAAGGTAAAGTAAGATCAAGATTTTAGGGTAACATTATAACGAGAAGAAATCAAATTACCTTTATAAATATTCGCACAAAAATAAAACAATATACTAAATACAACATGCGGTAAACAAACAACAAACAATAACACAAAATTGAAATAACGTTACAAATATTAGGTTACATCCTTTGATAAAACCATTAATCTTGATCTTTTGAAGTTATAATTTGTACTATTGAAAGCCAAAAAAATATCCCACGTCTTGCATTTGTTAAAACACCGTCATAATTCAAAACATCCACCTCTGAAAAACGAAAGTTGCCTAAGAAACAGCTTGAATTCAATTCCAGCTCCGCACAAATTTAATGGCGACTTCAAGTGATAAAAATATCCAGTTCGTAAACCACAGTTGGTGCTAACGTGACCAGTTGTTTCGCAATTAGTTACAAAACAAATTGATCCAGCTCATATATTTCGCCCAAATGGAACCAGTTACAAGGTGTTACAAGTTACACAGCTTACAGTGCCAAATTAACTGCTCTTTTCCAGTTCTTTGTGAAAACATTACTAAATCAACAACTGTCCTTGGAATGGATGATTAAACAGAAGATAATCTCTAGCCAATCGTCAAAACAAGTCCTACTGCGGACTTAAGTACCAAGGGAAGCTAATTGAGCCTCAGTTTCAAATTTCAACTCGAGATAGCGCTACGCGCGAGTTAAACGGCGTTTGTAATTATACGTCTCACTAAAACAGATAACAAAGATGTAGGCTTGGGTTTAAGTTATGCGACAATTCTTCCAAGCTGTCCATGTTGATGACCGACTCGAGGGTTCACGAAGTTAGCCGAAGCGAGGCCGAAGACTAGCAAACGCGCGCACCCCGGTAATGGCTTTCAGTCAATGAGTAGCATTTTACAGGTTAAGTTCGTTGTACCAAGAAAACTGCGGGAAATATATCAGAACTGTTATCAGTAAAACAATTTTTAAAAATAATATACACAATATTTAACTCTGCGTGTTGTTAGTAAATATCGTACTAAATAAAAGTGGTTGTTTATTAATACTTTGATCAAAGTGGCAGTGGTATCTTTTATTTATTTTGTTAAATGTTTGTGGATAATGCAATAAAACTAATAGTTTAAATTTGGTTATAAAATGTTTATAGTTATATCGAATTCGCGAGTGAACTAGTGGAGTGAATTAAATATTTATATGGTGTATCTGGTTTGTGTATTAAAAACTTTTCTAGGTTAAAAAAAATACTATTTATAAATTTTACTTTGGACTTGATTTTGCATGGTTTCGTGTTTATCCGAATTCTAAGCGAAATATATTAAAGTAATAAAGGTTAAATTGGTTTTTTTAACTTTTCATGTGGATAGATAATATAAATAAATAATTTGGAGTGCAGTCTATAAGAGCAAGCTTTGAACCGGTTTATCGGGCCTACAGCGATTTGAGGGGAGCTCGTTCAACCTCATTAGAATTGCCTTTAAAGTTGCAATCAGTAAGGCATATGTACTTAGCTTAAGACTAGTCATACACGTGTTTGTGTTTGTGGAATAGTGTGTGGTGATTAAACCCAGTGGTTCCGGACCAGGATTTCAAGAAACACGCCACGTTTTTACAGGTAGGATAATCTAATTTTTATTCTAATTTAGTGCAATTGTTTTTAACATTTGTTACAAAAAGGTTTGCCTCATGGGGTGGAAATATAATGCAGTAAAGCAAACCCATGTTGAAAAATAAACAGCATGCTTGTTCTTAAAAACCAGTATGTCTTCTTTTTTTCTTGTAAAATACGTTTCATAAACAAATGTAATTAATATAGTCTGGGGACATTAAGTTATGATTTACGTCTTCCTATAGGGGGAAGAGTATAGGGGGTGCAAAAGAAATAAAAGATTAATAGTTACCCTGTTAGTCTTGGGATTTTACAAAATTGTAATAAAAAATGAGTGAAGTAAATGCAAAGTATTGAAATATTCATGGTTTTGGTCGGTGCATGCTATGCCCTCATTAAGACTTTAGGCCTAATCATAAAATCAATGGTCGGCCCAGTTTGTTTTCGTACATTTGTCTACGTTATTCATTAGTTTCCGGAAGCAGCGTCAAAATAATATCAAGGGCAGCAGTAAAATAATAAATGTTCGTTTTTTTTTAAATTTTCGTGAACGGAAAAAGAAATTTTATAATACATTGTCCAAGGCGGTAGCTTACTAGAATAGAATAAAATTAATTTATTCCTATTAATTGTATCAAATAGATCTTTCATTTTTAATAACCATTCAATGTGAGCATGTTAATAATTGTCAAAGCTATTAAAAATATAAAAAAAATTAATGAATTAATTTCCTGTTTAACTTTTAAGTTATGGCAGAAGTTTAACTTTATATTTCTAAAATGCAAATTATACACGTAAATATTTTATTTATATTGTTTAAGATTTATGAATGTATACTTTGGTTTACCATTTATTTAGGAAAAGTGTATACACATCAACTGGACAAAACGAAAAATTTTTAAAAACGTACACTGCTATTTTTATAACATTTAAAACAATTTATGTTTATATTTTGTGTTGAGGCTAGACATAAACCTAATGCCTATTTTTCAATTCCTTCTATTAGCTCACACTCTCCTTATATATATGTGTATCTTATACGAATCTTCGATCGTTGATAAAATACGTTTTTATTCATCCAATCACATTCAAATAAATACATTTGTTTTGGTCCAGAGTGTATTTATGTTCGAAGAATAATGTTTTTGTGTTTGAGATAACTTTTCCATAGCTAAAAATGTACTTTTCAAAGATGTATATGATTTTTTTGCCCATATATAGTTGTCGTCGAAACCCCCATTGCAAAGTATTAAATTGTTGCCATGGTTACCACACAATATTATACATAATGCTCTATGATTAAAAATGAATGAAAGAATAAAATAAAACAAAAAAACTGATTTATCGGTATCGGAACTTGTTTCACAAACGGACAATGTGAAAGAAAAGCGAAAAGAAACAATGCAAGCAACGAACAAAAAAAAGAAAGTAAATAGAAACAATCAAAAATATTAGTCAAACGCCGTACATGAAAGTAAATTGAAAATTGCAAGGAAAATTTCTTTTTATTTTGCCTCTTAATATTGTTATTCTGACATATCTGTATAGACCTAGATATTTATATTAAGTGTAATTATAAAATAAATAGTAACTAAAATAAAATTTGTCTGTTGATTTGAGTAGGAATTGACTTAAAAAACATTTTATGACTTGTTATATATGCAGTAATTTAAGTGATGAATTAGTCGATAGTAAAAGGTTTTGTGAAGGTTTTCAGACAGGATTTTGTAGCTCTAACAAAGTTCGCCTTGTTTCTTTATTGTAGGATTTGCAGAATGATATTTAAAACTGCATTTTATAATAATTCTTCTTTGAGTATTTGAGTTTTCTTGATTAATTAAGTGATAAAGTATTTTTTTAAGAGATTTTATTTTGTAAAATTGATTGCTACTGATAGCTTCAACACACTATAGACGTTAGTGAGTAAATTGTAAATTTGTATGTAGGGAAATGTTTTTGCATTAAAATAATTGTATAGTTACATTAATGTTTTCAAAAATTACAGAACGACTCCTCAATGACTCGTGGTCTGTAAAGTGGAATAAATATGATTCTCCCCTAACGAGAGATTAGGCTTCCTATATACTCCTATACAAAGTACTTTAAATGGAATATATGGAGCACGCTATGTTTATGTGTGTAGATAAAATATTGTCCTGCAGTTCGTAACTGTCTAAACTTAATATATTTAAAGCCCATTTAAGTGGAACTTACTGGTGCAATCTGTTAGATAAGATAAAACTATATTCCAATAAATATTTTTCTCCCTAATATTCCCTTGAACAGTTATCTTCGATCTTTAATAATCAAAAATCTAGTTTCTACTGTCTAATCTAAAAAATGTAGCGTTTTAGTAAATAGCCTGCAAAGTTATCATTATCACCTTTACATTATATGGATTTCACGATATATTAATATACAGTGTAACGATGAGTATGAATGTAACGATAAATAGAACACTCTATAGCGATGAATGTGCGATTAACGACAGGCTTACGAAAATATATATATCGATGAATATGTTTTAATGTTACATAACGATGAATATGGATTTAACGATATAAATAGATATATAACGATGGTTATGTTTTTAACGGTGTATACCGATGAATATGCATTTAACGATATATATATATATATATATATATATATATATATATATATATATATATATATATATAAATATCGCAATATGTTTTCTTGTGTATTAATAAAGAACAAAAGTCAAAATACAAATACAAGAATTATATTTGAATTTACAATTCAAAGCTTTTCGTTGGCTAACAGTACCAACATCATATGATGTGTAACATATCAACATCTACATGATGATGTTGGTACTGTTAGCCAACGAAAAGCTTTGAATTGTAAATTCAAATATAATTCTTGTATTTGTATTTTGACTTTTGTTCTTTATATATATATATATATATATGGTGAGTATGTTTTAACGATATATAACGATGAATATGCATTTAACGATATAAATAGATGTATAAACAATGAATATGTTTTTATCGTTATTTAAGAATGAATATGGATTTAACGATATAAATAAATATACAACGACGAATATGTTTTTAACGATATATAACGATGAATATGCATTTAACGATATAAATAGATGTATAAACAATGAATATGTTTTTATCGTTATTTAAGAATGAATATGGATTTAACGATATAAATAAATATACAACGACGAATATGTTTTTAACGATATATAACGATGAATATGCATTTAACGATATAAATAGATGTATAAACAATGAATATGTTTTTATCGTTATTTAAGAATGAATATGGATTTAACGATATAAATAAATATACAACGACGAATATGTTTTTAACGATATATAACGATGAATATGCATTTAACGATATAAATAGATGTATAAACAATGAATATGTTTTTATCGTTATTTAAGAATGAATATGGATTTAACGATATAAATAAATATACAACGACGAATATGTTTTTAACGATATATAACGATGAATATGCTATTAACGATATAAATAGATGTATAAACAATGAATATGTTTTTATCGTTATTTAAGAATGAATATGGATTTAACGATATAAATAAATATACAACGACGAATATGTTTTTAACGATATATAACGATGAATATGCTATTAACGATATAAATAGATGTATCAAACGATGAAAATTTTTTTAAGAACATATAACGCGTTTAGGACACATGCATTTTTAAATAAAGGCCGAAGAATATAACTACTTTAACCTATCACAAGCATGAGTTGTAATGTCAAAATTAACATTTTCCTGAGCCGTTTTTATTTTTACAAATCGATAGATATTTACTTAACCTCACTAATTTACTGATTTCTAAACAGTTGATAGCTTACTTGTTCCAAAGGGTACAGCTGTACTATTCATTGGCCATTAACTGAGTATGAAGCAGCTAGTCGGTTACATCAGTCAATAGCTGTAGTATTGCTATGACTAATTATTAAAAAAATTAAAACACTTTAAATTAAAATGTAGAAAAATATTTTTTAACACACATCTACAAACCAAACAAAAGTATATACATATTATATAGGTGTGTGTTGATTATAAATCAGCCAGTACGAAATTAAAGGTACGAATAGAAGGTTTTCATCAATTAAAATATGTTGATATTGCGAGAACTTCATTTCAGTTAACAAAACTAAATTGTCTTTATATTAAAGTCTTTAAAAGGTAAATATATTGAGTTTATGCAAAGCTTCCAGCCATTAATTGTATATATATTCTTGTTTATGAAATGAACATTGACAAATGAATATTTAACAAGAGAAACGTCTCTCACGCAAACACTCACTCACATTCACAGACACACACACACACACACACACACACACACACACACACACACACACACACACACACACACACACACACACACACACACACAAACACACACACACACACACACACACTCACTCACATTCACAGACACACACACACACACACACACACACACACACACACACACACACACACACACACACACACACACACACACACACACACACACACACAAACACACACACACACACACACACACACACACACACACACACACACACACACAAACACACACACACACACACACACAAACACACACACACACACACACACACACACACAAACACACACACACACACACACACACACACACACACACACACACACACACACACACACATACACACAAACACACACACACACACACACACACACACACACAAACACACACACACACACACACACACACACACACACACACACACACACACACAAACACACACACACACACACACACACACACACTCACACACACACACACACACACACACACACACACACACACACACACACACATACACACAAACACACACACACACACACACACACACACACACACACAAACACACACACTCACATTTTGTGTACATTGACATAAATGTTAGAAATTTTAATATCGGCAACTGCAACTTGTCCACTCTACTCCTAGTTTGATATTTCGTTGCTTGCGTTCCCATGCCTAGTTCCCATGATTATTGTTTCATAAAAGTAGGTCGTACACAGAAATTACATAACATAAGCTATACATTGGAAATTGAATCGAATCTAGAGACATATTTTATTGTTCAATAGATCACTTTTAAACTAATTTTAAGATTTTAAACTTTTATAAGTTTCACAGTACTTCAGTAACAATATTTGCAGAAGCCCAATACTACAAAATAAATCAAAAACAACTAATTTTACAAGTTACATAACATAAGAGGTAAGTCTAGTTTGTAAATTATTGTATTCTAGATTGTAATTTTGTAATAAGATCCTCTGATGATGACATGGTCAACGAAATGTAGCCTACATAAGGGTTTAATATTTAGTAATTTGTAATCTTGATTTTAAAAATATTTTTTGTGGTATTGGGTTTCTGTTAATATTTTTACTGCAATACATTGTACCACTTTGCTCTTGATATTGTATATTTTACAGTACTGTACAGTAACAGATCTAACAATAATTTTATGAGTTAAATTTCGATGATACTATAATTTAAACGTATTCAACTTAAATATTTAAAAGCTTCTGAAAAAACAATGAGTAACAACATAAAAACTAACAGCCATACTGCTTCCATAAGTTCCAGTTACAGCTCACGGTTGAAGCTAAATAAGAGAAACACATAAATATTAAAACTGTTCGCGTTGTATGGTCCCCTCAGGTGATATAAATACAGTAAACTGTTATATTATCTTGTGAGGTATGAGGAGGGGGGGGGAAGAGAAGGGCCGTCTTAATTTTGTTGTTGTGAGGATGTTTCTGACTTTACATTTTCTATGTTAGTTGACTGCGTACGATACTATTAAAACGTTTATTTAGCGTTTGCTTCAATGAATTAACAAAATATCCCGAAAATAATTATTTCTAGTTATTCTTTGTTAAGTTCCTGGTGTTGGTTTTTATAATCTAATTTTATCTAATCTGTGACAGAAAATACCGGAATTTATTTCCTGTTCCCACCTAATCGATTTTACGTCAAATTTTATACTGAACAATGCAGACAGTCATCGGAAAAACGAAAAAAAAATTTTTAACGCCCTCAAATTTAAAAATTTTGGGAAAGTAGCAATTCTTTCCCCTTCTCCACTGCACTTCCTAAATGTTACAAATACAAGTTTTTGGCTTAATGTTTTTGACCTAGTAACTTGCAAAATGCCTAATGAAATGTAATTAAACTTGCTGGCGACTCCCTGAAATTAGAAATTTTGAAAAAAAAACAAATTCAACACTGCTTTGGGCGTTAGGCTCTATCGTTTCAAGACTAAAGTTAGAAATGCTAGTTGTGTAAATGTTCAATGCAATATTTTCTGTTTTGTGCTTCGAATAGGGTGTTTAGTGTTTTTGAGTAATTTTGCGACTTATTTTTGCAAAAAAATAAGAAGTGTGTACGAGTTTTGTAATTCTACAAGGTTTGTGAACCGGGCAAAACGTGGTGCTAATAGTGCATTATGTTAATTTATTTTAATTTGTAATTTTTAAGAATCAACAGCCAATTTAATTAAACGTCGAGGCATTTTGCGAGTTATCACGTCAAAATACATCCAAAACTTTAAATTTGTAACGTTTTAGAAGTGCCGTGGAGAGGATTTCTATTTTAATAAATAAATACCATTGTTACCATTAATTAATCAGATTTGATCAAGTCAGTTTGATTTGGTGAAATACAATATAAATAACACAGTAGTGGTCTAATACTACAATAACATTAGTGACAATAGTTCCAAACCACAAATATTAATACAAAATAACTAATACAAAAAGTTATCAAGGTTAAATCAAGATTTCGATGGCCATGGTATCTTCATCAGTAGTTGGATTCTTGCATTATAGTTTTAACTACTGTTAAATTCATAAACAAAATGTCGAAAAATCAGTAGCTATTTACATTAACACCTTACCACATTTTAGTTGGGACTAGTTTTTGACGCGCAGTAGCAAACTGTACTACGTATACCACATTACTATATACTGTACTTATAAAGTACCCACTTATTTACTTGATGTAGGAGTTGGAAGTAATTTTATACAATATTACTATCAAACAAATCTACACATATAAAGTGAGAATAGAGATCACGTGACGTCACCTGACAAAACGTAACTTTCCGCGGAAACAGACATCTAAATAGTTCCCAAATGTAAATAATTACTAAAAGATATTTTTCCATTATTTTTAAGTAAGTATAATATTTTTTTCTTAGGTAAAACCTTTTTATATTCGTCCCATCCCAGTGAGTTTTATACCCTTAGCTTAATCATATCTTTTTTAAAAATCTTTTCCAATTGCTTCATAAGCGATAATATTCGACTTGAGTCATGTTCAACATGTAATCACTCTGGCAGTGAAAAGATTTTATTTTCCGACTGATAATCTAGATTTACTTTTTCTTGAAATACAAATACAGTAGGAGAAACTCATTTTAATGGCTTTCCAAAACATTAGAACCAAATCAATTTTAGAAATAAATATTTTTTTAAGAAAATAATTTTGGGACAACAAACACACTATTTTTAAAAATATAGCTGTGAGGCTATGAAACAAATTGAAACTCAAATCAGAAAGTGAAATATATAAAAATACGTCTTGAAAGTGAAACAAAGCAAAAATGTTCCTATAATTTCTTTCGACATTTTATATTTGAAAATTAAAATTTGTGGTTTTAATTCTAGTGATTTGTTTTCCATTTAGGCTGGGAATAGTTATTACTTTCACTGCAAGTTAGTTTTAAGTTACATTTTATTAGAAAGAAAGCATGACTCTTCCTCAGTGCAATTGATTTGTATTAAAATAGTAATGAATTCAGTTTTTCAATTCCTTCTATTAGTTCACATTTTCCCTATATAAATATTTATATATCTTGTGCAAATTTTCAATCGTTAATAAAATACTTGTTATTCATCTCTTCAAGTTCACTTTTTTTGTACTTGGATGGCAATTGATGTTAATAGTTATTTTCAATTATTAATTCATTGATTAAAAGGGCAAGGTATGCAATATAGTTATTTTATCTCATCTGGCTAAAAATAAGTGATAACATGGGATTTCATAAAACAGCTAATTTCGTGTTATAGGGTATGTGGTAGAACAGCTGTTTTAACGCATAGGCTTTGTTACTTTATTTGTTTTACTTGTTATTCTTTAATTAAACGTCCTTACTAGGTTTACAAAAATTTAAATACAATTTTAAATAACATCAAGTTACTACAAATAAATATAGCTAGGTAATTGTAGCTATTCAACGTAATTGTAGGAAAAACCTTTTTCAACGTTTCTTCTTAGTGATTTAGGTAGGCGATAATTTTATCTTATATTCATGTGCCTTTTCGTTATCGGCTATTAGCTATAATTTGGTTTCTTATCGTATGTCATTCCGTTATCAGATATCAGTTATAATTTTATCTTCTTTTCGCATGTCTTTCGCTATCGTATATTAGCTATAATTTTATCTTCTTTCGCATGTCTTTCATTATCTTATATTAGCTATAATTTACTCTTCTTTTCGCATACCATTTTGTTATCGGATATTAGTGGTTTTATCTTATTTCGCATGCTTTTCGTTATCTTATATTAGCTATAATTTAATCTTCTTTTCGTATACCATTTCGTTATCGGATATTAGATATAATTTTATCTTATTTCGCATGCCTTTCGTTATCTTATATTTGCTATAATTAAATCTTCTTTTCACATACCATTTCGTTATCGGATATTAGATATAATTTTATCTTATTTCGCATGCCTTTCGTTATCTTATATTTGCTATAATTTAATCTTCTTTTCGTATACCATTTCGTTATCGGATATTAGATATAATTTTATCTTATTTCGCATGCCTTTCGTTATCTTATATTAGCTATAATTAAATCTTCTTTTCACATACCATTTCGCTATCGTATATTAGCTATAATTTTATCTTCTTTATACTTAAAAAGGGCATGTGCAGTTATTTACTTGTTGATATTCACGCATTTGATCACAATTAAGGTTTACGCATTTAGCGCGAGTTATTTATTCACGACTCCGGTGATACTGTAATAGCCGTATACCTCCGCTCCCATGTACGGTAATGAATGATCGCCTCTACTTGGCTCGTTAGTCCCTAAATATTGATTTACGGATACGTTGTTGGTGGTATATCTGGCGGTATGACGTTAGCGATCGTGGGTTGTTTGGTACCTCGGGCCTCGCTGAGCGACAAGTCGCAGTTTTGGGGGGTCCTTGGTGCCTTGACCTCTGCTTAAACTAACTCTTCCGAACCTCGCCTAATGTTGCATCACTTGTCCACCTTTATTTCACGTCTTTGTAGTACTGCTGAACTTGAGGTAGTATCAACAGTGTTATAAGGGACAGGATAATGGTTGCAAACAGTTTATAGAGACCAACTTGTTAAACCAGATTTCAGCAGAGAGAAGGGCAAATGCGAAACATTTTTAAATGTAAATACTCTATAACTGTATGAAGCAACTGTGGCGTAATGTTTATTTTTAAATAAATAAAACCTCTAAACCACAAATAACTTTTATTTTAAACCTTATGTACATTTCAATTGCCCAGCAATCATCTTCAGAGGTATTTAAAAAATATGTATTTTTTAAATACCTCTGAAGATGATTGCTGGGCAATTGAAATGTACATAAGGTTTAAAATAAAAGTTATCTGTGGTTTAGAGGTTTTATTTATTTAAAAATATAAATACTGTAGTTTATAAAAAGTATGTTTCCGTCTATTAGTTTACACTACTTTTATATATACCTCGTTCAAATATTCATTTGTTAGTAAAATACTTGTTATTCTTTCATTTAAGTTCAGTAATATATGTTTTTGAACTTGTGTGTATGGATGACATTTGATGGTAATAAAGCGTTTTTGAAATATTTATTCATTAATTTAATTTGAATAATTTATTTGAGTTTCACACTGGACAAAAACTCTTCACAAAAAGGGCAAGGTATTCAATATAGTTATTTCCTACAATAAGTGATAACGTGGGTCCCATAAAACAGCTGATTTTATGTTACAGGTTATGTGGTAGAACAGCTTTTTTGACGTATAGGTTATGTTACTTTATTTAAAATAATTGTAAATATTTATTTAAAAGTAACAAAAATAATAAAGTGTTTGGCCTAAGTAAAAGTATATTCAATAAAATACTTTTTGACCAAAAACTCAATTTCAAATACATTATTTTTAACTTGATATTAAAAAAGTTTTGGCAAAAATTAATTCATTAATTATATTTAATAGTGGATTAATTTTAGTTTTATATGGCGAAAAAACTTCACAAATGTGCATGGTATGCAATATAGTTATTTCGTCCCACTTAGCTTAATATAGGTGATGACATGTGATTTCATAGTAAAGCTGATTTTATTTTATAGGTTATGTGGTGGAACAGGTGTTGTTTTATTTAAAATTATTGTAACTATTCAATAAAAAGAAACTAACATAAAATGTCTTTGTTGACCTAAGTAGGAATTGGCTTTAAAATGTTTTTGTTTATATTAGGCTACCTAATTTTAATAAAACCAAAGACCAGACTTTTTACTATATCAAGGCTATATTAAGTTCTTATTAATTTAAACTGAGTTAATTCTTTCAATTAGACCTCACCAGCGTGCTTAGAGAAGGAAAAACTGTTACCCTCTGAAATTGACTCCTCGTAGGTGCTAAATGTTGGCAATCGGAAAAATATATTTCTAGGAGCAGCTGAAGTCTTGTTACAATCTTTGTTTAACCCTTTACCTTTATTTTTCAGTATAGCTCTGATACAGTGGCCCAGGATAATAA
The DNA here is from genome assembly GCA_036971475.1 of Prosapia bicincta. Classification (NCBI taxonomy): domain Eukaryota; kingdom Metazoa; phylum Arthropoda; class Insecta; order Hemiptera; family Cercopidae; genus Prosapia; species Prosapia bicincta. The sequence goes on along the minus strand of JBAIZL010000009.1, from coordinate 41,627,889 downwards.
AGGCTTAATGTAGGGTTAAATCAGATAAATAGAAGTGATATTGTGACATTAAGTGTGCAAGCTCTTGTGCTTGAAGTGGCTTTCTCTTTATGGAAGCAATATGTCTACAACTTGCATCCCCTTGTAGGAAGAATATTAGGAAAAGGTAATTGCAATTAGAAAAGGACATAATGATCCCCTATTAAATACAATGGTAGCGCTTACCATGGTCATCTACTCTCAGCTAGGATAAAGGATGGTGTTATAGATTACCGAGACTCTTGCAAAAATCGTTAGGAATACAGACTTAAAGTTGTGTTGATATGTTGCTTTTATATTATAGGAGGCACTTTAGTAACCGTGTTTTCAAAATTTTTAATTTAAAGGATAAGATTTCAATCGTCTCGCAAAGTAGCCTCTATCCTGGCATGAGATTAGCCTATGTGTTGTAGATAAAGGATTAGGGGAGGGGGTTAACACGTACAGATTCTGTCAGAAATATAACAGCCTTATTTGTAATAGTAATATATTATTTCTTTGCTTAATTTTATATTCTAGAAGTATAATAAATAATTCGCTTTAAATTTACCTATTGTGTTTACATCAAATAATTATTTCTTTACGCATAAGTGTTATACGTAAAGGTGAGGTCACGGAAATAATGTATAGCCTATTTTGTTTACAAAATTTTTACTCTTGCTCAGATTTGGTACACAATAACTTTCACTCTCCTCGGAATGTAAAAGCTTGTCGCCCAAGAGATGCTTAGTTTGTTGTAACCGATCAGATTAACAATAAATGTCGAGTTATAATTTGATTTCAATAGCCTATAGTGTTTTTAGGCTTACTTATTACTCTTTTGCTATTACTTGCGACCAGACGTTTTGTTAACGAAAAGTTATTAAATTGTTAACGTACACTTGGAGGAAACGCTTTCGTCTTACGACTTCTAGGAAGTTGTAAGACGAAAGCGTTTCCTCCAAGTGTAAGTTAACAATTTAACAACTTTTAGTTAACAAAAAGTCTGGTCGCAAGTAATAGCAAAAGGGTAATAAGAATTAACAACCAGCTCGTCATGAACAGCAACAAGATTTCGATATTTAGCCTTACGTTTCTATTATCATCTACATGTAGTTTCCACATGACGAGAAGTGATGTTATGTGAAAATATTTCCTTCAAAATAGGTCATCTTAGGCTCCTAATTAATTATCTTGTCTATTATTGTGTTGTATTATTCAGTTGTAAGCATTTTTTCACATTAGCAATTTAAATAGTCTGGAAAATAATGTCTGGAGGGGAATGTTGGTTCAAATATAACAAAATTAACATACTTATGGACATGAAGGTTCAGTCCATTACTGAGGTATAGGGAGGCAATGTTCCGGGTACACCGACAATTATCTACCAACCCGTTTAGGAACAGGGTTGAACAAAGATGGGTAGAAAATTAAGTACCAAATTATGTACACTGTTAAATAGCCTCAAACATTGGTCTATAAAGGATGATCTGCCTTAGGGTGAGTGTTATGCTACCTGGAGCATGTGCATTTCCATCTAGGGTTATACGTATTTAAAGATTTGTAGAATTTAGAACAGAGGTCATATAGAACATGTTTATACCCGAGCATAACCGATTTAGCTCCATTTTACTTGTATGTGTTTGTAAAACTATGTAAATAAAATAAGAGCTTACAACTGTTGCAGTACTGTTTATTTTGGCGCGTACGGTAGAGTACACGCTTATTGTTGCCATCTACTGCTTTTCCGTTTTTACGTTGAACTCTATTATTCGTGCGCCTATTACGTTGCCGTGTATAACCAGGTTTCCATGTGGCCCTATTGTTGGAGGGCTTGGAGCCACGTTGCGTGGACCGCGGCAGTAGGCTGCTCTAATGTAATTCACAGCCCCGGGCCATTGTGTTATCCCATATATACGTGGCTCTGGTGCCATTAGAGATTAGACACCTAGAGGCGGTATGAATAAATCTATCCCACTGCCCGCTAGTGGAACTTCCAACTAAAATAGCCCGTGTGAGAGAAAAAAAACATTGTGTTGTAATATCTAAACAGGGCATTTAAGGGCATTTAGTACCTTATCTTGTCGATTTTTCTCTGTTTCCAAAATTATTTAGTTTATTATTGTGAACATAAATGTCTGTGATATAAAATAATATAAATTACCTCTATTTTTAAATTCCTTCTGTTATCTCACACTCTCCTGATATATATCTTGTACAGATTTTCAATCTTTAATCAAATACATTTTTATTCATTTAATTACGACCAAATACATTTTGTTTAACCTGTAGTTGATAGTAATTGATGTTAACACAGTTTTTTTTCAAATATTTTTCATATTTTTCAAGTAGAAAAATTTGAGGTCTAGGTCGGATTCGAACTGAGTATTTTCATGTTCAAAATTTAGCGCTTTGGCACTGAGCCAACTTTCCCATATTATAGAAGTATATTTTCCGAAGACGTATACTCCCAAATGGTTGTCGTCGAAACCTCCAATGTTACCATGGTTACCGCACAATATCATAAAAAATGCTGAAGTATAAAAACGAATGAAAAGAATAAAACAAACTGGATTAACGGGATTGAACCTTGTTTCACAAACGGCAAATGCGAAAGGAAAGCGAAAAGAAACTACAACACAATGCAAGCGGTGAAAAAAAGAAAGCGTATAAATAGCAACAAACAAAAATAACAGCTCAACACCATAGAAAAGGAAAATAAAAAATTGCAAGGAAATTCGCTCTCTATTTTGCCACTTATTGCTATTCCGACATACGTATATATATATTTGTATTAGTTTGTATTTAAAATAAAAAGAAAGTAAAATAACAAATTTTCTTTTTTGACTTTAGTAGGAATTAATATTTTTGTATTACTTGTTATTATTAATGGTAGTTTTTTATGGTTCATTTTTAAACATATTTAGTTTATATTTAATGCTTCCACTAATTAATACTGCTATCTCTTACTAAAATCTAAGTAGTAGTACGTAAATTTTAAAGTAGGCCTACTATATTTTTTCTACTACAAATGCACTCTACTTCTCGAATTTCTATTCAAACATCATTTTCAAGAGAAAAATTTTTATCAATTTAATATTAAACCATAATTTACATTCTTTAACGTCCATAAACAATAATTTTAACATAATTAAAATCAAATATTTCATTATTCTTAATTGATGTTAACATTTACAAGTCAAATTGCACTACTATACAAGTCAAATTGCACTACTATACGAGTCAAATTGCACTACTATACAAGTCAAATTGCACTGGTATACAAGTCAAATTGCTCTACTATACAAGTCAAATTGCACTACTATACAAGTCAAATTGCAGTACTAGACAAGTCAAATTGCACTACTAGACAAGTCAAATTGCACTACTATACAAGTCAAATTGCAGTACTAGACAAGTCAAATTGCACTACTAGACAAGTCAAATTGCACTACTATACAAGTCAAATTGCACTACTATACAAGTCAAATTGCAGTAGGCCTACTAGACGAGTCAAATTGCAGTACTAGACAAGTCAAATTGCACTACTATACAAGTCAAATCGCACTACTAAACAAGTCAAATTCCACTACTATACAAGTCAAATTGCAGTACTAGACAAATCAAATCGCAATACTATACAAGTCAAATTGCACTACTATACAAGTCAAATTGCAGTACTAGACAAGTAAAATTGCACTACTAGACAAGTCAAATTGCACTATTATGCAAGTCAAATTGCACTACTATACAAGTCAAATTGCAGTAGGCCTAATAGACAAGTCAAATTGCAGTAATAGACAAGTCAAATTGCACTACTATACAAGTCAAATTGCACTACTATACAAGTCAAATTCCACTACTATACAAGTCAAATTGCAGTACTAGACAAGTCAAATTGCACTACTATACAAGTCAAATTGCACTACTATACAAGTCAAATTGCAGTACTAGACAAGTCAAATTGCACTACTATACAAGTCAAATTGCAGTACTAGACAAGTCAAATTGCACTACTATACAAGTCAAATTGCAGTACTAGACAAGTCAAATTGCACTACTATACAAGTCAAATTAATATCTAGAACAAATAATTATATTACAAATATTAGAACAATTATCTATAGTAGCATGAATTGGTTTGTGATCTGTCATTTACCTTAAACACATTAAATAGTTACTAACAAACAATAAACAAGGTTTAAACATTATATTTTCTTCTCACTTGAATAGAATTTGGCTTTATTTTAAAAAGAATAGTTATATTTACATTCGATTTATCTTGAAATGAATAAGGATTTCATTAGCTATTCTTTTTTTCTATTATTGGTAGAAATGTACACAACTTTATTGTTTGCATGTGTTGTATTCTGCAATAAAATTAATTACTAAATAAATATAAACTCACTAACCACAATATAAAAATCTTTTGTTTGGCTACAATTACTTCATGTACATTTCGATTACATGGAAACCTTCTTCAGAAGTACTATTTAGATTGTACAATTTTAATGAGTACTTCTGAAAATGTAATCGAAATGTATATAATGTAATTGTAGTAAAATAAAAGATTTGTATATTGTGGTTAGTAGTTTTTATTTAGTTAGTTAAAATTACTCCACAGTGCTCAAAGAATTTATTAATAAATTAATGTTTTATGAAATCTAAAATTTATATTAACTGTTCATACGTGGATGGGCTACAACGAACGAGTAATACAAATTGCAGTTATATCACTACTTGTTGCGGTGACACAAATATTGGACTAATTTTGCAGCCTGTGTAACATACTTTATACATAACCTGAATCATGAATGCTTGTTTTATAGTTAGCAGCCCTTAGGCTTTGTTACACATTGTACAGCCTGCAAAATGAATACATGTTTTATTGGTAGTAGACATTAATACACCAACGGTGTCCATATTTTTACTAGTCGAAATCGGGTCAACCTACTTTTGGGTTTAATTATAAGGTGACCATCCGTCCCGCTTTCGGCGCGACAGTCCCGCTTTTAGGTTAGTGTCCCGCTGTCCCCAGATTTTGTCGGGGGACGCTTTTATGTCCCACTTTGGCAGGATAAAGATAACAAATAAACGTCCCGCTTTAAATATTATTTAATAATATATCGCAAAATAAAATTTTTTTGACTGACTCTTTCACAATATAAAAGCAACAAGGACATTGCATACACTTAAACGTATTACTTATTTGGTCCCTTGTAAATTGTACCTGCATCGGGGAAATTTGTAGTTTTGGATTGGCAATTCTGCTAATTAACTAATCTGTCATCGCGTAGCGTAGGTTATCTCAGTGAGTAAGTTCGCAACGTTTTACCTTTGTATTGTTACGGGAGTGACCTAGGGACCAGAGAGAGAGAGAGAGAGAGGGAGGGGGGAGAGGGGGGAGATAGAGAGAAATAGAGAGAGAGACTTCGGAAGATAGTACACTTTATTCAGTTGATTTAACTGTATAACTTACAATATTTTCAATTGTTAAATGTGTATTTTTGTTTGTTTCATTATTAATAAATTAATTTAACTGATGGTCCGATTAGTGCAATTGTGCTACTTTTACTGCCTGAACAGTAAAGTTTTCCTTATGCTTATTTCTGTAAATTTAAGTGCTAAAACAGATAAAATAATGATTTTAGGGCGTTTAGTTGTGTCATTTAGAAAATATCTTTCACACGGTATTGGGGGGGGGGAGGACCCCTACCCTCCTAATGTGTGTCTCGCTTTGAGGTCATTACAAATATGGTCACTTTAGTTCAATAGAATGTAAGTAAATCTTAGATCCACGAAAATATAAAAGCAATGAATTAATTAAAATTGTATAACATAGTATATTATAATATAAATACCACTTAAAATTGTCTATTTCTGATCTTCAACAAAATTTTCAAGAGTTTAAATATCTGTTTAGGTTTTGAATAAATATGTATTCACATTTTAATCTTGGCAAACAGCAAATAAATCACAATTTATTAAATTGGGGTATTCCCGATACTTCGTTGCCCAGTACTTTATTTTTTAAATAGCTTAGACAGAGAATCGTAAGCATTAGTGAAAATTGGAATTCGGGACAAGTATGTTTTTACGGGACTCCTAGACACAACTTTATCCATCGGGATATATGGCCACTGCAAATATACCATACAAATGTGAACCAAATTATATCTTTGTAAAATAGCAATGTCAACATAGTTACAGTGTCTGTGTCGCCAGGTAGCTATATTTTAATTTATCTATTTCTATCTACCACAACTTGTAAATATAGGATTCAGATACTATTTTACAGTAAGGAAAGAAATGTATTAGAGTTTTCGTGAAATATTTAACTTTTATTAGTACACGTCCTTTCGTATTGTAAACGTATAACATCATTGGTTTTTTTATCTAATAGTTTATAATAAATCTTTTATTTTGCTATTTCTTTGGAAAAACATATCTATTACTTTCGATGAGAAAATAATTGTTTTTTTATATATATTGTTGTCACTATCTGGAGCAATTAGAAATAGTATCTAGAACAATTAAATTTTGTGTTACAATATTTACATAGAACAAATAATTGTTTCATAATTAATATTTGTTTATTGAACTCTAGTGTCAGGAGTATTGATTGAATCAAACAAAAATATATTTCCGTATTAAAATGTGATGTCTTTATGAATTTCAACAGTTATTTGACATTTTACTAGACCCTGCTAGTTTTGCTTGCAATGGAGTTTAAATTGTATATTTTTTTAGCATGTATAATAGTAAACAGTGATTATTTTTAAAACAAATTTTAAAAGAACTCTCTAGCAACAAACTGTATTTATAATTGCCAGAAGCCGATTGGAAAATTAACATATTATAGACTAGTAAACAAATAATTCTTTGTTGTGTTTCAATACTTCTACTGGTTGACATATTTATATTAACTACTGCACCTTTATTTGTTACTGCGTATATTGGAGCGAAAACTTCCCGCCAACGTCCCAGTCTTGCCAACCTTGAAAGATCCCGATCTTAATTACCCTTTAGCGGCTTCCAAACCGATGATATACCACGTGATTCCCAGATCCTAATCTCTGAAATTAGACATTTCTACTAACCCAATTTCATAACCGCCAACAGGTTCACGTCCTGTTATCATTTGACAGGGTGTGCCGTGGGATTTCGCAACGCATCGATCTTGGTCTCCGATTATTAAAATAAAACTGCCACTCCAGTGGCCTAGATCTAGACGCGCATTGTTGGCAGTCATACCCTCTAATTTGTCTGACAGTCAATAGTCCTTTCATTGTTGAAGCTGTCTGCATCTTTGACATGCTCCGCTTTCGTAATGTTGTGTAAATGCTGTTTGGGTGATTAGGCTGCGAATTAATGGGTTAAATATATGGTTTAGGCCAGTTTATGCACTGAGTATTAGGCTTATATTAGAGTTAGCCGTTCTGGACGTCTCTCAAATTAAAATTTGGACGCGTTTCCAACGACAAAGCTTTGAGTTCTTTGATTTTTATTAAAGCTAAAACAGTGGTGGTCCAACCATATAAAAAAATATCAAAACAAGATTTTTAAATATATTTAAATTTTATGTCCGTTAAAAATACTCTGCTGTAGTACTATAAAATATTTTCTTTTAAAAGATTCAAAGCATGTGAACAAAAAATCTTATTCAATCTTCTATTAGGTCACACTCCCCTTATATATATATATATATATATATATATCTATATATATATATCTTGTTCAAATGTTCACTCGTTAATAAAATATTTTTTATTCATCCAATCCAGTTCAAATACGTTTTTTTAAACTTGTAGTGGATGACATTTCATGTTAATAAAGTTTTTTTTGAAATATTAATTCATTAATTTAATGCATTAATTTTTAGTTTTAATGGGACAAACTTTTCACAAAAGAGGCAGGGTATGCAATATAGTTATTAGTCCAATAAGTGATAACACGTGATTTCATAAAATAGCTGATATAGTGTTAAAATGATAAGATGAATTAAATAATTCTTATTCATTTAATCCAATTCAAATAAATTTTTTAAAACTTGTAGTGGATGATATTCGATGTTAATACAGTTTCTTTCAAATAATAATTCATTAATTTAATTTAATGAATTAATTTTAGTTTAGTATGGAAGAAAAACGTTTCACAAAAGGGGCAAGGTATGCAGTTAGTTTTTTCGTCCAATAAGTGATTACATATGATTTTATAAAACAGCTGATATAATGTAATAGTTCATGTGGTAGAACAGCTGTTTTAACTTTTAGGTTATGTTACTTTGTTTATATTAATTGTAATTATTTATTACAAAGTAACAGAAATATAATTTTTGTTTGTTGACCAAAGTAGGAATGAACTTTAAAAATTGTTATTTTATTTATTTTGCTAAATATGGCATTGTTATTTGGTTTCTGTAGAACTTTAGCCTTTAACGGTTACGTTTTACCGCAAGAAATACCGACCAAATTGCTTCCGTAAACCTGACACAGAGATAACTAATTGTTTTAACATGAGGCATGCAAAGATTCTAAGTAAAAACAAGCACAATAAAGATGGCCACCTCAACTTTCACGTTTACAGTAATATTATTAACTCTAGGAATTATATTGGCATTCGAGTATTTTCACTTTGCCCAGATTCAGGCTTTTCTCGGAATTATAGGAGAAGTGCCGTAAAGTTTTGAGTCGTAGAGCTGACAGACGTACGCTGAGTGCGTTGAATTACAAAAGCTGTAAAATGTTTAGATGTAAAACTTTATTGCTCCTTTTTGTCAACATCAACACGCATAAAATATTAGACTGTCTGGTAGCTCTCTGTTTATTACTGTTGGGTAAACATTACACGGTTCACGTTTTACTCTAAGTCCCAGGGGTTGGCGGGCGCGGAGGAAGAACATGGCCCGGCCTGCTCGTCCAGTTGTTACATTTACCCACATTATTTCAGTATCGCTTCCTAGAAACGGGATGCGTAAGAGTTGGGGAAATTTGATGAAGTTCTATTCAAACTATAACCTACAACTCTCTGCTTATTAATTTCTAACGAGCAATCCTTATTAATTTCCTTCTGCATGCAAGTTCTAACTATGAGTTGCTTTTTCATCAAAATTTAATTAAAATTACTAATTACTCAAATATTTGCCTTTACTAATATTTTCCACTAAATTTAACGTTGCTCCAATTTTAAATTCAATGCTAATGAATTACTAATATAGTTTTTTATTTATCGTCTGTTAATAACTAACGTTCATGCTTTTTTTAATTAGAAAAATTCTTACTTTTTTCAAAAAAAAACATGAATTAATTATTATCTGTGACCTGTAATAAGCCTGAAAAAAAAGTAATATAGTTATTATAAATAAACAAGTAATATAAAAAATAACGTTTCAAGTCAATTCCTACTTGGGTCAACAAAGAAAATTTTTATTTTAGTTTCTTTTATGTATATACATATTAAAGAATAAAATTATAAGTGGGAAAATAGAAAGCGAATTTCTTTGTAATTTTACGTTTTACTTTCTATTGTTGGTGTAGGACTATTATTTTTGTTTGTTACTATTTATACGCTTTTTTGTCGTTTGTTTGTGTTCTAGTTTCTTTTCGCATTGTCCGTTTGTGAAGGAAGGTTCGATACCGTTAATCCAATTTGTTTGTTATTTTATTCTTTTTAAATCATTATTATACGTAGGACGAAAACCAGATGGAGGCAAAAAAAATTCATATACTTCTTTGAGTAGAATACTTCTAGCCATGGGAAAGTTGGCTGAGTGCCAAAAGTGCTAGACTTTGAACACGAACATATTCAGTTCGAATCCAACCTATACATCCAAATTTTTGTAGTTTAATTATTGAATAAATAATTTGAAAGTTATTGAATGAATAAAAATTTATTTTATTAGTGATTGAACAATTTTATCAGATATAAATCAGGAGAGTGTGAACTAATTAAAGAAATTTATTAAAAAATCTAAAATCGCAAAAACGTATTATTTAAATCCTGATGTACGTTAAATTTATCTATGTTAAGCTATTTATATTACGTTTTAATGCTATTGTTTAGAACAAATATTGTTACTAATAATTATTATTTAAACAAATAAACAAAAGACTTAGGTCAACAGAAAAAATTGTATTTTTGTTACTTTTTTTCAAATAATTACAATATATATATATATATATATATCGCAATATGTATTCTTGTGTATTAATAAAGAACTAAGTCAAAATACAAATACAAGAATTATAATTGAATTATTCTTTTTTTTGTAAATTCAATTATAATTCTTGTATTTGTATTTTGACTTAGTTATATATATATATATATATATATATATATATATATATATATATATATATAGAGAGAGAGAGAGAGAGAGAGAGAGAGAGAGAGATAGAGAGAGAGAGGGAGAGAGAGAGAGGGAGAAAGAGAGAGAGAGAACTAATAGTAGGAAATGAAAATTGATCGGATGTATGTATTCCAGCCCTAAAGAAGATAGCTTCGTTTGTACTTACTATCGTGCTCCTATATCAACTGACGTTTGCTTGGTATTTACGAATGTTTTTTAGGTTTCGTTTCGATCAATTACACACTTAGTATTTCCGCGCAAAGATAGGCTACTAGAAATAGCTCGAGGAATTCAGTGATTAACATAGGCACATTCGAGTTATTTTATTAAAACACTGTTGGAATTAATACTTCCAAAATCCTCACATTGCAGTTAGTGTTAACTAAGAACTTTCTTTTAGAGTTAGTCTTTTAGTAATTTATTCTGAGAAAGAATTGCTTTGTATTGAAATTTATTTCAGAATTTAAATAAATCGTTTTTAGAGGTTTAAGAAATTGTATTTATTTATAATTAAAAATTACACCACAGTTGCTCCAAGTTATTACCAAATTCTTACTTTTCTTTAAAACTTTCTAAATTTTAGGCTTTAAATTATCGTCGAATGTCTTTTT